>JAPZDV010000008.1:1391351-1424348 GCA_029814665.1 Acanthurus lineatus
AAACTGCATATTCCTTCCCCTCAAACCCCACCCCCCCCACCCCACCCCCCATCCTCCTGTAACTCCTCCTGATTTCCCAGGTGCGTTCAAAGCCAAAGGTATGGCGTCTGGCCTCGTGGTCAGACCAGGAGTTACTGCATGGGTGTCTCAGCCCGAAACATCAGCTACACTCTGCAGTTCTTTTGGTTACAACCTTGCTCCCCTCGTTGGTGCACCTTCTCCAACTTTTGGAGGAGCTAATCTTCCCAGTGAAACCCCCCCAAATCGGCTACCATCATATACAATGGGAGTGTCTCATTCCAGCTTAAATATGCTTCATGCGGCTCAGGTGGCTCCTTCATGTTCAGGAACTGGGATGATGCAATCTGTTTCTGTAGGAAGGGGTCAACAAGTGGGGTTTAACATGAACCCCTCCTGGGGAGGAGTGGGCGGGGTGCAGTCTGGCTCTCAGGGGGGGAATCCTTTGATAGACTCCTTCTTACAGGGAGGAGGAGGAATGGGTGAGTCCAGCCCACAACAGTCCAGTTTGGGTGAGACAGTAAACAAAGACAACAATCCATTCCTGTTCTAAAAATAAAACATATAATCTCTCCTATCAGATACATGGATTATATCAAGTGCCCCCCCCCCCAACTGGGTAGTTTTTACATGTTTTAGCCTCATAAATGCAGTGTAGGAATTTCTTTCAATGCACAAAGAAAGAAAAGTTTCTAAAATCTTCATGAGACAAACTCAGTCTGCAGAGTCTGAGCTCGTACCTGAAGCAGCATGTTATAATATCGCTTTAACACACTTTAAGATTGTTCACAGCAGTAACATGTTAACAACCTGTGAGGCTAAAACATGTAAAACCACATGTATGACCTTTTTAATTGAACCATCAGCTCACACTTGCCTCCCGTTGATATAACAGCCACGGTTTGAACGTACGCAGCACAATATGTTAAAGAAAATACACACAACAATCTATAAAACAGTGAACTTATGTGAAATCTTCATGTATCGAGTGTGAGAAAACAGAGCGTCTGTGTGGAAAATACTGAAGAGTTACTGTGTTTTTGAGTGTTATATGATTCTGTGTCGGGACCTGAAAAACGTCGACAGAACTGATCTGAGAACAGCGTCACTGTAGGTTTTCATTGAGTGTGCAAGTGTTCATATAAGGTGAGTGTGTGTGTGTGTGTGCGCCTGTGTGTGTGTGTGTATCGTGCTGATGTAAATAGTGGACGTAATCACAGATAAACCTTGAAATATACTGTATATTAGAGTGTTACAATCATGAGTAACTATTTATTGATCTATTTATTGATTAATTTATTGCTTGATTATTTATTGATGCAACGATGCAGCAAACCGCCTCCAACAAAGACGAGTTCAGGTCAACTTTCACTGCGGCGACATCGTCACACGGGTGCACCCGATGGTATTGATCACACGTGATGTCAAGCGTGATCGGCTTTAATCTGACTTGGCTGTTCGAACTCTGCATTATCAATCGACTCAGTAACCAATGGTGGCTTTTCTCGTCTCCTGTTTCGATCCGTAGTCGTTCTGGATTCATCGTGCAATCGAACGTGTCTCCGTTGTATCTCCTCGCATTGCACAAGAGTCAGAAATGTATTATTGTGTGTATGATGTTGAACGCTGATGGCTAAATAAAAACTGATATCGAGCGTATCAGCCTCTAAAAACTTGCATGCTGTCTGAAGAGATCCTCCTCCGTGCGTTAACATGTGTGTGTGTGTGTGTGTCATCTGTATAAAAAATCAAATCCATTGAAAAGGCTCCTCTTCAGCTTTTCTGCATCTCTTCACGTAGCTCGACAGACAGCTGCTGAAGAAACACCGAGCTGTTTTGACTTTGACTCAGTAAATCGAAGCCTCTCTGAAAACACACAGGACCAACGTGACGCGTTGTGTTTAACGGGCCTGTTCATGTTTTTCATTGTATTTTCAAATCCTTTTAAATGTGAATTTTGGTGGAAAACTTGACTGAATGACATTTTAGTTTCGAGGAGTTTAAGATAATAGAGAAAGACGAGGATGGAGATACTAGTCCTTAGCACTCTTATTATTTCTCAAATTTAATTTTGTATTAAAATAATTTATTTTGCTGTGTATTTAAAATTTAAAACTGTGTTGTAAACTGTGACAGTATACAGTACATTTGAGAAATAAAAAGACACAATGAGTGAAACACTGTCTTTTCTCACCACGTCTTTTCAGCACAGTTCACTTTCAACTAAAGCTTTTTTCTCAAATCTCAATTTTTAAACTGAATCTCTTGTATTTTTGGAAATTAAAGCTCAATTTTATTGTACCAGGCATAAAGACCTGGCCTGCTGTCACCACTAGAGGGCAATAAACTCACATATTTAGACTCCACTTGTTCTACATAAAACACTTATTGTTCAACTAGTTGATGTAATGTAATTTGCATATTGAGAGAAAATTAAACTAGAACACATCATTTAGTTTTCAAACTCAAACAGAATAAGAACACAACCATCAATAATAAAGTCCTGTAATCTTTTATGTTGCCCCAACATTAAAAAAGGGATTTTCTTATTGTGATTTGACCTTCAAAGTGCAGAATAATGTTTAACACCGACGCTAAAAGCTTGTTTTCACATTAATCTGCCAAAGAGAAAAACTTATGACCTATGACATCACAGCTATTAAAAGCCAATCACAGTTCAGTATGCTGGACACAAGTGTGACATGGAGACAAACGCTAAGAAAAGACGTATTAAACAAATTATTTTTGAAAGCAGAGTGTTTTTAAGTCTTAAAACACATCTGGAGAGGATGTTTTTACTTAACTCTGTATTAAACAGTTAATTTTAATGCTTTATTTGTTCATTCATTCACTTTGCACACTGATTAATTAAGAGGAGATGGGATGGTGTCAGTTAAGGCCATTACAGAATTTGTTTAGAGGAAATGTAGGATTGACTTTTGGCAGATCTGAGTCTCCCATTCATGAAGTGAGAGAGAGAGAGCTTAGTGTTCAAAAACAGAAAGAGGGACATTAAGGATTTGACAGACAGCATGTGTCACATTAGGACATGACGGTCCGAGTCCTTGTGTTGCCTTTTTCCACACGAGCGATTCTGATGATATAACACAAACAAAAGGGTTTCTTTTGAAACCAATTTTTCTGCAGATCTACATTGTTTTTTTTTTACTCCACCTCTGTTAAATAACTTCTATTATATTCTCCCTCTGCATCTGTTGCTGTTTTCTCCACATTTCTCACCAAACCAAACAAAATCAGCAGGTTATAAAGTTTTCTGTCCAACATGCTGCTTTTTGCCTCGTCACTGTTTTCCAATCAGAGATTCAAACCAACGCCTTGCGAGCGACAGACTTGCTTAAAGCCAGCAGCTTGTGTTCACTGCACAGCTGTATGGGTTTTGTGTTAAGAAGGGGTCGAAGTTTAGACAGCAGCGCTGACCATGAGACCACAACACTGTCACACATGTCGGTCTAAGCTGTCCATACCATACTGTCAAATTAATCACTATAGGCCCAGAGGTCAGAGAGGTTATGAACGAGTGAGGAGGAGTAGAGATGAAGACGACCGGAGGCCGTGAGGATGGATGAACAGAGACTGTATAGGGAGCAAAGGGGAGGGAAAGTAACAGATGGACTTGTAGGGATTAGAGGGAAATCTGGGTGGGTTTCTGATGGAAAACTCACCCAAGACGGAGGATGGAGTGATGAGGGAGCGCAGAGGAAAGGTGGAGGAGAGCGAGTCCAGGTTTTGGAGGAGAGGTGAGGTCTCTGCCGGGGTCCCAAACATGGTGAGTCCAGCTGTTTATCTTTTTTAATTTTTACTCTGCTGCTGCTTTGGGTGTAAGCTGATCAAAAGTTAAGCGTCAAACGCAGAGATTTTATTTCCAATCACATCTGTGAGATGGAAGATTTCAGCTCATCGCGATGAGACGATGCAGAGAGAAGCAATAAACTGTGTGTTTAGTTTTTAATATCTGTGAGTTGTAAATGTGAATATCCTGCTGTTTTAACATGAAGAATGCACTCATGCTTTTCAAACCAATTACTCACCAAACTTCATGTTAAAATCACCAAATTAATGTTCTGTAAGCTGCCTGTATGCTGAGGTACTCAGGGTTAAAAATACTAAAACATTGTCAGATACTGATACAAATTACTTGGTATTTTTTTGTAATTGGTAACTTTTTTCATTTATCTTTAAAAAAAATTTAACATCTGAATATATTTGAAATACTTCTGTAATATATTTGAAATAAAACATTGAAATATTGCACCTTGTATGTGCAAACACTACATCTCTACATAAACAATATCAGTTACTAAAAAAATTACAGTCTCACATAACAAGAAGTTATAATAGACCAAATAAACTCTGATTTTTGGTTGAACATGACAAAATTTATTAATTTATTTTATGTATTTGTTTTTAATATTTATAATAGCAATGATTTCTTATAATTCTGCCAGATGCCAGTAAGTGAAAAAAGGGTAAACAATAAAATTGAGAAAAGTGAAGACGGTGTAAATCTGACTAATAACCTGTTGACGAGTTACTCATGACAAACTTCTGCTGTGCAGCCAAACGTTATTTTAACCCACTGAGCCATAACTTAAATTATAGTGGAGATCACAGTTATATCAGACTGAATTTGAGGGGGAAGGGTGTTGAACACGATGCACAAGACGTTGAATTATTTCTGTTTATCTAAATGGTGGAAACATAAAAAATTATGGATTTGAATATTTTAATCAGTGTAAATTTCTTTTAAATTTATTTAAATCCAGAGCTGACACAGAGTTTAGTACATGAGATGCAATGAAACTGAAAACAAGTTATGACGTGTTTTGTGATCAACATGTTCACAGAACAGCAGCTGCTCCAGTTTTCTGAGTCTGCCAGGGATGCATTCAGGTACACTACTGATTGTAGGTCACATGCATTTTTTGCAGTACACACAATAACTTTAAATAAACAGGTGAAACAGAAAGATTTCATTAAAGTTCATTTGAAACAAGTTAGCTGTGAGAAGCTGATTGAAATTAAACTTTGTTAAACTGAGTTCATTTTGGACATAATGATTTTAACACTGATAACTGAAGAAAAAAATCAAGTTTATTTGCTTTTTAATCACAAATAAAATCTCATTCACATCATGAAACAATAAATAAAATTGATGAACAGAAACCAAACATTTTTCCAAACTTCTTTATCTCATACATCCTTTATTTTTAGTTTTTTTTTTGGTTTATGAGAGAGAAAAAAAGAGGTCACAGACATCTTTATTGCTGTTTAAGCACAAAAACAAAATGATATACTCAGGTTCTGCTGCAGGAACCTTTTATAAAAAGACAAAGAAAAGAAAAAATCCTGATTTTATAGATTTAAGTCTTTTTTTAACATGTTTTATTGTAACAACATAATAAAAACACACCACAGTGACACATTATGACTGTTAACAGCTCTTAATCCGTTTGCTCGCCTGTTTCTACCATCTTTACTTTTAGGTGGTCATCCTGTCAAAGACAACATGAGAGTCAGTTGACTTAATCTCATCCACCTAACCCTGCAAGATTACCACAGATTAGCGGGTCCAGAGGTAGGACTGAGATACAGGGACTAATCACTCAATCCCTCCCACAGAGGGATGGAGGAGCAGGTTGAGGAGCGCGATCTGCCCTGACTGGACTGATTAGTTTCAAAATCCGCAGGATAAGATTTAGACGTTTATCTTCATCCGAGAGGGAAGAGGAAACCGTCAGCATAAAAAAAAGAAAAGGAAAACAGGGGATATGAGACGTGATGGAGGTGGAAAGATGGGTTAGAGTGGCAGAAGAAATGCGTGGAGTCAAACGGATCGCCTGGCTCGTGCCGTAACGACCAAGAAGAGACGGAAGATCCCAAAGTTTAATCTGATGAACTACTTTCTGGAGAGCTGGAGTTTCTCCTGCACCCTCTGGCCTGCACATCTGTCTCCTGTCTTTGCTTGCTGGAAGTGATTAAACTCCATCTTTCTCCACCCCCCGCTGTCCTCTGACCTCCACTCGTCGACTCTTCTCCTTCCTCGAACCCCCGCCTCCTCTCCATCTTTGCTCCTGACCTCCTTTCAGACTCCCACCTCTGACCTCAGTCACACTTCTCTGACATACATAATCTCCTTCCTCTCATTTCTCTCCTCTCCACCGTCCTCCATGAGTCAAACACCACCTCCATCCACCACACCCAACTCACTGCCCTTCATCTGAGCTTGTCTCTGTGTGTCACACCCTGATTGGTCGACACAAACACAAACTCTTGGACCTTTTTTTTAAATTAACCGACCTGAAGGTGGGGCTGAAGCTCACACCTCGTGGTTGCACACCTCCGTCTCGTTTCTCTCTGGGTTCTGTTGGAGTCGAGTTGCAGCCATGTTGGAGAACATGTCCAGGCGTAACCGCTCCCTGCTGTCGCTGTCTCTCACCTCATTGGCTCTCACCCTGTCCGTCTCGGCCTTCTGCACCTCCTATTGGTGTGAGGGGACGCACAAGGTGGTGAAGCCCCTCTGCCTGTCGCCCGTCAAGATGAAGAACTGCGGGCAGAACAACAGCCAGCCGTACACCACAGGTGAGGGCAGGAAATGATGTCACAAAGATGTTTTTTAATTGAAAGTGTAAGTTATGATTTCAGGTACAGATTTTTGTTTTGTACAGATGTGAACAACACATCTGTAATCCCTCCTACTGACAAACATGAAGTCAAACATCCCATATAAAGGTGCTGCCGTCCTCTGCTGTGACATTAGGTTAGAGTGAGCTGTCAATCACGACACTTTACCACCTTTAAATTGTATTAAATAACTAATTAAACACAAATATGACACTTAAACAGACACCAGCATGAAAACAGCCACTTGAAATGACAGAAAACATCTTTGGGGGAAATTTATTTGACATGTACTTTGAGTTTTGAGGATTGGGATCTGTGACCTTTAGTATAGCTGGCCACCAGGGGGCGATTGAGATGTTTTCCTTTCACTTTTTGGGGGCTGTTATGTTGTCTTTTTTTAACTATACAATCAAGAAATACTACACTAGATACTGACAAAACCTCACACTCCTATTTTGTGATTTTCAGGTTAAATCTGGGCCAAATTTGGCAAAAAAATGAAAGAATTTTGCTACAGACCTCGTTTATACACAACCACTGTTTCAAATGTGTTTCCGTTTTCATATTTTAACAATTAAAAGTTGCTTCAGATCAAAATTTATTGCAGAAATGCTGTAAAAAACAATACTTTTACATGATAGATGTCCAAACAAACTTTCATTTTGTTAATATTTCACCATCTCTCAGAGAACATGCAGCATATTGACAACGTAAGAATCCCTGTATTAATATTTCCAAAAATACTTCTTAGTACAAACTATTTTTTGTGCAGGATTTATTGAATCCACCACATTGTTCTAGCGCCCCATATTCGAGTATTTTACACTTGACTGGCACAGATTCGCATAATCCCGGCTTTGTTGCTAATCTCAGAACTTTGTATCTGTGGCTTCATGTTCTCTGGATTCGCTCACACGCCGTCTGATCTGTCGGCACTAAGCCTATTTGTTTCCATGTAGTATTCAATTTTCACTGCATAGAAAATGACAGATTACCTAAAGAACAGTGTTTCAGGGTCGGATTGTGTTACATGTTATGACCCGCAGGACCCTTTTTAGGATTTATTTTCTTGTTTCGTGGCGTGCAGGCTTTCAAACTCTTCACCTCTGAATGCATCCTCATCCTCACTAAGCTCCATCGTCCATGTCTGTATTCCTTACGTTCATTTTAATTTCCCTTTAATGTTTTCACTCTTTATCTCCTACCTCTCAGTATTTTCCTCTCCCATCTTTTCCAACCTTTACTTTCATTTAAACCTCCTCTTTCTTCACCTTTATCTCCCTTCTATGTTTACTTTTCCTTCCTTCTTTCTCTTATTACTTTCATCACTTCTTGCATCCCGTCTTTCTCCATCCAGAGGCCCCCACCCCCGACCCGAGGAGCCCGGTCTCCAACGTGACGCTCTCCCCCCAGCAGAAAGAGGAGCTGGCCAGGATAAAGAGGAAGCAGCTGGCCAACGCCGTCCATTACATCTGGGAGACGGGCGAGGACAAGTACATGCTGCGTTACTTCCACACGGGCTTCTGGCTCTCCTGCGAGAAGCACAACGAAGGTTTGTGATGGTTTGTGATGGTTTAATCTGAGATCTACTCTGATCTGATGGAAGATCCTCCCACAACGACCAATCAGCACGGCGATGGGCGGATTCATTTCCCATCAATGGGGTTTTAGTTCAATGCATCTTGTTGCAACATACAAATAACCATCTGCTGCTAAACTCCAAATTCGTACATTTCCCAAAAATGAAATCAGTGTCAAATCTCAGTGTTTTTGGAAAGTTAGCATGAAATTAACAGTAAACTTTAAGATAAAACATCATAAGGTTTAAAACATGTCAGTTTAAGTACAAATTTCATTAAATTTTCAGACATTATTGCATGATTCAGGGATCTTAACTCCTGTTGTAATTGGAGTTTGATCTTAACTGATCTTTTTTCGTTATTTAAACCTTTCAAAAAGTCTGTTTGCATTAATTAAACCATCTGAAGCGAGTGTCTGTGGTCCAAACTGCTTCATTCGTCTGTGACTGTTGTTGCTGTCAGTAAGAAAGTGTTTCAGTCAACACAGATGATTTACAGTTAAGCCTCCCATGAGTCCTCACTAAGGAGGATAATTTGTAGAAGCCTGGATTATTGTATCACACGATTAACTGGCAAGTAAACCGACCATCAATGTGTCAAAGAGCTGGTTTGTACATGTGAATCACAGCATGAACTGAAGGAAACATCTGTTGCAAACAACAAAACATGTAAATACTGCAAGTATATAACTGCAAAAGATGCACAGAGAAAGCTTTAGGTATCCTGAGAACAAAAAACAAACACTGGCTTTTATTTTTACACTAAAAGACCCTGCGATCAGTCGATGGTCAGCAATGAAAAGTAAATTTTAGGTATCTCTCTCCCACAGTGAACTACAGGGCCTCAAACAGCTCTTTTGTTACATTTTCAGGATATTTGACAATTAACGAGGAACTTTGTCAGTGTTTTCAAGAGCTAATTTTATGTCGTCCAGATGCAAAAACTACATTTTGCAGTTGTAACAAAACACTGTAATTCTTGAGCTTTTTGGCGACAAAAACTACAAGGACAGAAATATAGTTTGCTTTTATCTCTGTAATGGTGGTTTATATTCATTCAAATATAAAAGATTCACTTAATGTATGTAAAGACAGAGTATTTTATCAGAAACTTCTTAACTGGATTGTGTTTCCAGGTAATGATCAGGAAGAAAAGTGTCGTAGCTTCATCGAGCTGACGCCAGGAGAGACTCAAGGTCAGTACGACACGAACAAGAGCAGAACATTTAGAAAATACAACCTGTATTCTAGTTTTCATCAAAGAGAAAACACACCTGGTGTTTAATCTCTGGTTAGTTCATCATAAACACAGACTGTGTTCTCGTGCTTCCAGGAGTCCTCTGGCTCTCGGTCATCAGTGAGTTCATGTACATCGGCCTGCTGGCCATGGGCTTCCTGCTGATGTGTGTGGAAGTGCTGTGCCTCTGTGCCAAGAGGGAGATGAACGCCCTCAAGATCAACGCCTTCGCTGCCATGTGCACCGTCCTGTCAGGTGAGGATCCACAACACTTCATGCTCCAGACTTTGTTTGGACTCTTTACTCCGGCCTCAGTGTTTCCTCCCTCATATCTCTACCTCCTTTTTCTGCAGATACACTAGATCTCTTCTCTCCTCTTTGTTATATCTTTTTTTCTTCACTTGCTCTGTCAGGTATGATGGGGATGGTAGCACACATGATGTACACCACAGTGTTTCAGATGACTGTGAGCATCGGACCCAAAGACTGGAGACCGCAGACGTGGGACTATGGATGGTCTTTCGCGTGAGTGTTTAGATTTAACCCCCTTAATGCACAGCTTTAAAACAGTTATGGGCTGTGAGTTGAAGGTAAAAATGCATCTTGTGGTCTGATGAAACATCGTATCTTCCTGTTTTTACCAGCATGGCGTGGCTGTCATTCAGCTGCTGCATGGCGGCGGCCGTCGCCACGCTCAACTCCTACACCAAGACCATCATCGAGATGAAGCACCGCGCCCGCGTCAGGCTGGAGGAGGCCCGAGCTGCTGCACGCGCCCCCTCCTACGAGGAGGTTGTACGAGCCGGTAGTGGAGGTGTTTACTCCGTCAGCCAGCTGATTCAGCTCGGCCAACAGGGGGCGCTCATGGATCCTCTGTGGCCCAGAGGAGTGGGACCAGCGGTTGGACATCTGGCTTGTGGCGCTGGAGGAGCGCTGCTCGTAGGTGGAGCAGGAATTGGAGTTGGAGGAATGGGAGCTGTTGGCGTTGGGATGGGAATGGGAGGAGTCGGAGTGGGAGGGATGGGAGTAGGAGGGGTTTGCATGGGGGGAAATGGAGTTGGAGTTGGAGTGGGAGGGATGGGAATGGGAATGGGTGCAGGTGGGATGGGTTTGGGGACGGTGGGAGGAGCTGGAGTCGGAGTGGGAAGGCTGGTGGACCATCACGGCGTGGTGGTGGTGGAGGGATGCGGGGCTGAAGGATGCGAAGACTGCGAACGAGAGATGGACGAGATCGACTACACCCTTCAGGAGGAGAGAGAGGACTCACTGTGCTGAGAGGACAAACATCAGGATCTGCACATTGTTTCTGATGCGTTCAAGGACTCGAACACAAACAGCATCTTCAAACTTCTGCGTTATTTCAGGACTGTATTTAAAATCAGATAGTGTTACAACTCTGAAGCAAACTGTTGCATATGATGTAATTTACTTTTTTTCTTTTTGTTTTTGATCCATGTTTGCATGAAAACATTAAAATCCCCTCCGGTAAGGTGATAAATAAAAACCAGAACTGTCTGATGATGTTTTTTATCACGTAATCAACACTTTATGCTGAAACTTTTACTATCATGATAAATAAAGTTTTGGTTACAGAGGTGTCAAAATAAATTTCATCTATGATCTTTAGGTTGTATTTAAAGTCCCCCAGAAAAGTTTGTATTAAAGACTATTTTTTAGACTTTTGTACTTTATTTTGAAAAACAAGCTGTTAAAAGACCTCAGTTTCTAATTTTAAACATTAAATCACAATCTAACGACAAATAAGGCCATTTCTCTGTAATAAGCCCTTCTAGTTTAAAATGGACCTGAGTGTGTGTTCTTCTCATATTTCCTACATGTTTAAGTTCATCTACAGAAGAAAGGAAAGAAGAAAAGCTAGAATTAAAGATTACAGCAACAGAGAGATTTAACATTAAGGCAGATGCTTTCAAATGCTGAACAGAAGATTATGTCAATAATCTCCCCAGTGAGGAAATAAGACTATGTGAGACACAGAGAGAGAGAGAGAGATTGACATAATATAGGCAGTGAAGCAGAGATAAACAGGGCTGCCAGGTCACTGGTCAGTATGTGGAGAGTAATTAAAAATGTAAATTAAGACACTGAATTATACAACAGTTTATGTAAGACGAGCCTCTCGCACCACTCGTCACGTAGGTGGTTTTGTTCTGTACATTTGTTCCTATAAAACAAAACAACAAAATGTATTTACTCTTTACAGTAAACAGATTTGTTTATATTTATATGTCATTCTGCTTTTAATCACAACAACAAAAAAAGTCAAGTTAGCATAAATGCAAGATGCAAGGAGGTTGCAGCTTTTATATTTTCATAATTTCCTTGGCAGAGTCTGATTTAAATAAGTAGATTTTCATAAACTTTTAAATAATTAAACACAGCACAGCACAGAGCATATAAAATATGTTTTCTGACTGTTAATCAAGACATATTTGTTTTAAAGACAACAAAAGTGAATATTTCATTTTGAAAGTAACCCTCACAAGTTGATTTCCTCTTTGCTGAAGTAGAAGAAGAACTTCGTTCGACTCCGTAAAGAAATAAGCAGCAGTCCTTGAAATAAAAAACACAGCAGATGTCTCCTGGAAAGTGGAGCAAGAACGTAAACTGGGTCTCGTCATTATGAAACAATATTAATCTTTTATATTGAGACTATTATCTGTGTTTGTCTTGTGTAACCGAAGAACACGGCCATCGTGAAACAGGTCAGTTGTGAACATCTGGAGACTCTGATTCGTCTCTGATTCTCAGAACCATGTTTTCTCCATCACTAAAGTATTTCATAGTTTACTTCATACAAATCTAAAATATAGATGTAGTTATAGATTGAGCATTTATGTCTCAAGTGATTTGATCCAATCACAGGAGTGTCACGGTGACACAAAGAGTTTTTATGTTTAATTTCTTTGCTGTTTGCCTGTAATAAAGTTGCAGACATTAAAAAAACTTACCTTGTAGATTAAAAAGCAGAAAAAAACAGACTTGGACACCATAAATTCTATAACAATGTCATAGCTCTGATTTATTGAATTTATCGTAAAGGGGAATCCAGGACCAACATTTAGTTTTACATGTTATTGTACGTGAAAAAACCTATTTTCAATATGCACCACTTGACCATTGACATACATTAACATGGCTGTCTGACTGTATATTTATGTTCTCATCTGTTGTCTCCACTTATGTGTTTGTGCATCAAAGAAAAACAACTTTACCAAAAAACAAATTCCACCTGCTCTCGTCGTGTGGCTCACAAACAATAAATCTATATTTATTAGAACATCGAACTTGTAGGATTGTGCCACACGGATGAATTAAACACTT
This sequence comes from Acanthurus lineatus, assembly GCA_029814665.1. Lineage (NCBI taxonomy): Eukaryota > Metazoa > Chordata > Actinopteri > Acanthuriformes > Acanthuridae > Acanthurus > Acanthurus lineatus. The sequence goes on from JAPZDV010000008.1 coordinate 1,404,170, forward strand.
TAAAAGATTCAAGATTAGACTAAAACAAGAACTCAGGTACATTTACACCTTTCTGTACTGACATGTTGGTGAAGGTTTTTAAAAAACATCCCAGAGTAAAATGAGAAACTACAGAAACCAGCGTCGGCTGTCCGGTAGAGAAAAAAAACAAAACAATGATTATACTTTGACTAAAGCACATGACATGTAATCACTTTAAAATGTGTGCTTGAGTTGCTAAAACACACCTTCGTATTTATTTAATTTTTAATTTTTCTCAAGAAATGTAAACTAAACACTGACAGTCGCAGAAATACTGCATGTGCTCCATCTACCACAACTTCGATGAAGAGGGTAATCCAGTGGTCTTTAAACTGTGTCTGCCATGCACCCCCTTCAGAGGCCAAGAAAAGCCACACCCCCACCCCACAATTTTACCAAATATTAACAGAAATTATGGACACAACTAATGAAAAAGAGTCTGAGATGATTTTTAGTGAAAGAAAGTAGCAACAGCAAACTCCTGTTTGTTTATAGTTTAGCTACATGAATCCTGTTCGTGAAACCAAGTTTCACTCTGTTTATTTCCTCCGGTCTACTTGTTAAAGAAAACGGTTCAGAAAGCACACATGCACTTGTAGCAAATGTTAGAAAACCCTTTATGAGATTGTGTTTTATTGTTATCTAGTTGTGGGCGATGGGGCTGTGCATCCTCGCTGTGTGTTCATGCTCAGGTTCTGTCAGGTGTCGTTGCATTAGCAGAGTGAAGGATGAGGTGGAGAAGACGGGACTGGACTGAGATACAAGGACGAACTGCCGAAGAGTTACTTCGAAGGCTGATACTGAATCAAACGAAGGGCGTCGTCGTTTTCCAACACTCCCTTGACGAACTCTCCTTCTGCAACTCGGTCTAGAGGGAAAAGAGACAAGGAGAAAATTGAATCAAGGTTTTTAAACTGACATTAAAAGCACTAGATTGGAAAAACACTGAAGATATTGGATGAATTGCAACCTTTAATAATGCAATAATGAAAAACACCGACTTCCAGGGTCACATTTAGTTTCACCCTAAGTTCTCCACACTAATGAAGCCTCTTACGTTGTTCTGAGGCAGGACTTGTTTTCAGTCTGACTGCATGCTAAAGCAGCCAAATGAGGCAGATGCTCTGTCGCTGCCCATTTTAATCTAATGGATGTGATGTGTCAATCACACGGGATTGGGTGCAAGTACTTAAGAACTGACGGACTGTAAAATGCACTTCCTGTTTTTTGGTGCTCACTTCAGCAATAAAAAAAAAATCACAGGTTATTTATATTATTGTATCTCACCAGTTTCACCCTTTTCAAAGTAATTCCAGAGTTTATCTGCCCTTTTCTCGGCTGTGTTTTCATCATCAGGCAGGTCAGCCACCTCATCTTTAGGAATCAGCTTGAAAATCGCCTGGTAGGAGAAAAAAAAGAAAGACATGGGCTGATAAAGTGATAAAGAAGAGAGAGGCATTCATTTTTTTAATATCTCACTTTTGATATTAATGACCTTTACCCTTTTGGGTTCCTGTCTCTTTTTTATCCTTTTTAACTGTGACTTCTGTCTGACTTCCAAGCAAACAGATTAGATCAAAATCTGGAGCATTTGACATTTCAACAAAGACACTGAACAATCTCTTATGGAACAAAAAGTAGGGAGGATGGGCAGTGCTGTAAAATCTGAAACTAGCTCACATTTCACTGTGATTGCAGAGCTTAAAGAAAGAGATTACTGCAAAAAATTTGTCCAGCCTCCCAAATCAGTGACAAAGTCTTATTCAGACATACTGTCATCAGACTAAAGAAGGATTTAGCTTTTTCTTAAACCCTATTTTTTAGTATCTCTTATTGTTAACCTTACTTAGTCTTTTCTGACTATTTTTACAGTGCAAAATACAGATATAAATACAAAAAACTTATCGATATTTTTTGCTATTTTTGGCAATTTTTAGTTCAAGACAAGATGATGAAGAGCCTTTGATCAACAAGGTGAAACCAACTCAGCCAGTAAACTGAGGGATATCACATGACGCAGGAGTGAGCACAACAAGTACAAATAAACATACAAATACTCATACAAGTGCTTAAACACAGAGAGAAGAGAGCTGAGGCAAAAGTCGGCTATCAACTACTATGCAGATGATGTTGTGGTCTACGCTTCTTTTTGGCTTCTGCTGATTCCCTCTGACTAATCTCTTTACAAGAGGTCAGTATATTTAAAGTACTCAACTGTTACCTCAGACAATTCCCAAACATCTGGAAGCCAGTTTGCAAAGTTTGATAAATCCCTGTTGAGGCTGAAACCTTCAAATTTCATATTAATTTCATATTTCGGCATTTTTATTTTTTAATTTATCGTTGTTACTGGTCTCCATTTTTGTTTCTCTTTGAGCTGTAGATATATGCAAAACAATACAAACTTAGAGAGGCAGTGTTATTATATTAAAAAACACTTTTTTTCATTTCCTAAAAAGCATTGATATTGGACCATGAAAATTTTAACTTGATTGTGGTCAGTTATAAGGCTACCATATGATTTTTTTTTCCTTTCCAAAACTCACCGTGCAGATTTCCTGGACTTCTGTCTTGGTGATGTATCCATTCCTGTCCACATCAAACAGGGAGAAGGCCCATTCCAGTTTCCTGGTTGTCTTCCCTGTTGAAGTCATGTGGAGAGCAATAATGTACTCCTTGAAGTCCAGTGTGCCATCGTCGTTTGTGTCGAAGGAGCGGAAGACGTGCTGGGCGTACGTTTGGGCATCACTTTCAGGGAAGAACTTGCTGTAGATAGCCTGAAACTCTTCTTTCGTGATGCGCCCCGTTGGACACTGCTTCTTGAAATTTTCGTACCACTGGACAATCTCAGTCTCAGAGAACTTTGTGTTGAGTTTCAGGTCCTCCAGGATCTCCTTGGACACAGCGCCGCTCTTGGTGTTACCCATTGTTAGAGGTGTTGGTGGTGTTTCAGAGCTATATCAAAGTAGCGATATCTGGCCTCTGAGCTCTTCTATGGCAGTCAACACACAGCTTCAGCCTAAGAAGTTACCTTCTCTACTCTGTCTCAGTGGTAAACAGAAGGCTATTCCCGAGGTATGGCTGCAGTATCCTTCTTGATCCTGGTCTGCAATTCAGCCAAGAGAAGCATATGCTGTGAACAGAGCAGAAGCCGCTTGTTAAACTCATTAAGCCAATCAGCTATTAGTAATACCAACAAGAGGTGTCACGGACGAGGTTCAGCCCAGTTCAAGGCTGAAGGGCTTATTTTAGCGTCATGTCTCAGACAGTTTTGTGAATTCTCAACCCCTCAGCTATTTTAAAATAAGTACCAAGCCAGTTTGTAAGGAGTCCAAGAAAGTGGGCAGACTGCAGCTGGTTAATCTCATGTTAATGTCATTTTGCACAGAGAGCTGGAGATGATAATCACACTTAACAGGAGCATTGAACCATTTCATATAGTTTATACCATAATAACAACAGAATAAATTCATATAACCCATTTTATTAGGTGATCTGATACTTTTTAAAATGAAAATAACTGATTCATATTACAGTCAGACACTGACCACTTCTAATATGACCCTGGAAGTCTTGAGAGATTTTGGGGTTACATTAATGGATCAAGACTTGTTCATCTTTTCATTTTATGGTTTTTTCTTCAATAAACTCAAGTGTGAAAGGAAAGCTTAGAAATCTTTAACATCCACTCCTTCAGAGTGGTAGTAAAGACTTGTTTTTTAAAAATATCTGCTTCTAAATTAAGTTCAGAGGACAATATTTTACCCCCTAAAAGGTTCCTCCTTCAGGGGAAAATATACTCAGCCATGGACGTTTACACCATCATTTTAAAAATCTACAGCTACAAACCAGTTTGTTTTTGTTCCTTTTTTTCTGACATATTTCCAAGGAGGCACAGAAGGAGGAAAACAACAGATGGTCCTAGGACAACAACTGTATAGTCGCACATAAAAACTGCCATCAGTCACACACCTGCTGACTAATTTGTCTATTCTTTATGGGTCTTTAGACTGATGTTAGAAACACAGACAACTAGAAGCTGAAGGAAACCTTTGAGGTCCTTGAAAAGTTGCTCCAGGTCTTCAAAGTGTTCAAAGTTTAGTTAATAGTAAACAGTAATTCAAGATCTTTTGTGTCCCACTACCAAAACCAGTCCAACGAACCCAAATTCAACAACATGCATATTTTTTTTTAAAAAAGCACCATGTAAATCAGACTGTAAGTTTTTTTTTTGTTATCACTGCAAACTGAAAGTAACACCACTGCATTTCCAAATTGCTTTTAGATTGATTAAAGTCTGTGACAATCAGGGCAAAATAATCTAATCCTCTTTTGAGAAAGTGACGCAATCTGGTTGCCATAAATAGACTCAATTAATAAAGTGATTCAACATGAAGAAATCGTCTTTGGCAAGCATGATAAATTATTCCATGGGAGCATATTTTGGAAAAATATGTAGAGAGACTTGTTTTTTGAAACTGTTTGAATTTGTGTCATAAATTAAAATTAAAAGTTTCCTTGTAAACAAAAATGACATTTTGTCATAAAACTGTAATAAAAGATCGCAAAAATGTATAATTACAAAGTTGTTTAAGTAGCTTGACACTATTTTATCACCATTCCTGCATGTTGGCTCTCACAGATTGTTCTAACTTTCCTTTAGCACAGCTTCAGCTCTCCACACAGCCAGATGTTTAGTGATTTTCACCTCTTTTGTTCTTTTTTTTCCTGTAAAATGCGCTGAGGTGATGGCCATGGTGTGAGATGTTTGCTGAGCTTTTTTCGAACAAAGCCAAATGTTTTTTCACTATCTTCATGGCAAACTGTATTGCAAAATTGATTTGCAAAAAAATTCTTTTGATTTTAAAAACATTGCGTTTGTAATTAATGACAGGATTCAAACAGGATCAGAAAAAAATTTGTCTCTTGCCATCAATGACTACACTTTTTTTCAAAATAGGTTCCCACTGGATCCATTTGAAGGGAAGGATTTCACCTCAGTGTATCGCTGTGGATGAAGAACAAACCAGTGTAAATAAAGGTTACAGAAAAAGCATCTACACAACAAAAAAACTACAAAAACTGAATGTAAACCTTGATATTTTTTATCCATTAAAAGTCCTCTCTTCCACTGACTGTTTGTGAAAATCTCACTTAAACCAGTTTAAGATAAACAGTCAATACAAATAGTCCCAGAAAGTCAAAAAGTCCAGTCGTCATTTGCAGTCAGTTCAGTTTCTCGAGTCTCAAAGATCGAGATATCTCAGGTTGTCGGAGAGGAGCAGCTCTGTTTGTTTCCTACCTGTGTGAGCAGCTGAGGAGTCCAGGACGAACAGTGATGTTCTGTCTGCGAGCAGCAGAGGAAATCCACGATGCTATAAGTCAATTAATCTGGAGCTTTTGGAGGCGGAGCCATGTGAACACCTGAGCAGAGCTTACTGAGCTGCTGCTCCTTTTTTTTTTTTTTTTTTTTTTACCTTCTTCATGAGGTCAAGTGGTCAAGTCACATTTATTTAAGAGGTGTTTTTCACAAACAGACCTGTGGGAAGAGTTTGACAGATGAATTCAGTTCAACAGGAAAATTACTGTAATCAAGAAAAAATAAACAATAAATAACATTTATGTTTTGTTTTGATGTGTTTGTGATTTTTCAGCTGTGAGGAAATAGAAGCCATAAATTATTACACACTGTTTGTTTTATAGAACTGAATGCAATATTTTTATATATAGAAAATGACTAGAACCGGTACAATAAAGATCCAGTTAAATGGGTGTTTAATAAACTGTATTATGTCTATGTATATGTATGTCTATGTATAATGTCACCCTTGTATGTGAGGTGGATAAAAGTTTAAAGACACATTTCAGTTTACAAAGCAAACCTAGCACAAAATCCAGTCTTTAATCTCAAATATGATGACAGAGGTTTTACAAAGGAAGTATTTAATACAAAACTGTTGTATTGGATTACAATACAGTTTTCAAAGTTACGCAGTTATGACCACTTTTATTTGTGAATGTGTTTTTACACATAATATAACCAAAAACAGATATTTGCTCCAGTTGCTCCATATTTTTGCTGATGTTTCAAGAGAAATTAAAGGTATCTTACATCTTTTCATGATTAAATCTCAGGAACAATGAAACATTTTCACATTTTTTTTAAAATGTGTCAATTTAAATGAATGGTTATATTTTAAATTATCAGTATTATCAGTATTGTAATTATTGTCCATTTTTAGCTTCAGTACACAACTGTCAGCACATGCATCACCCTCAAAAACTCCTTTATTATTTATTATTATTTCTTATGTATTTTTTTCAGAGATTAATAGTAAGACAGACAGCAGGATGGCTGAAGGTTTTGGGACTGGGGTTAAAGATCAGACTGAACTCCTCCCCTGCAGCTTGACTCCTGTCTTGACCCGCAGATGAAAACAAGTCAGCTGACCAAACCTGGCACTGACATGTCGCCCGATTACAGAGTACACTGCAGGTTTTATCCGCTGTAAAAATACACCTGATCAAGTGAAGTGACAAAGTTAAAGTGAGTGTCTTCCAAAACTACAGTGGACTGTCACGCAGGGGGGGGATTTAAGGTTTAAACCTGGCGAGCGGCGGCTGCCGGTCGGCTCTGCGGCGCACAGAGGGGGATGTTATGTGCTCTTAAGTGAGTGTTGACTGCTGATCCACCATCTGGTCGGCTGTAAACCATGTCTACACAGAAAACTCTTCAGATTCCACTAAAGTGCATCTTTACAGTGAAATATGACCCTCAAAGGTTGTAAAGCAGAAGGAATTAAATGTCTGAACTCTTCAGGTGCAGATACAATCTGCCTTTCCGTCTTTACCTCCAGCTTCATCTCTAATCAAAGATACCTGTTCAATGCCTGCATGTCCAGCTGCCCTCATCAGCCCTGTCTGCACATAAACCAGCCCCCTTCACTCCCCCCCCCCATCAAGAGCCACCTGCCCCCTGTTACCTGAACCTGAGCATGCACCTGCAGCCTGAACCCTTCACCCAGAGACCTGCCTTCCCAACCTTCTGCTGAGGGACACCTGCCCTCTGGACGGCCTCCTGTGGGATCAAGGTGTGAGCTCAGAAACTCCTGTATCAGATAATATGGTAAAGCAGAGCATCAACATCAACTCCTGACCCCGAACGTGTCCACTTTATGTGACATCGACCTGATTAACATGACATAACGACCAGCAGACTTCCTCCACGCTCACCGCTGTCGTGGCGGCGTCGATTCTTGATGGCAGGACAAGAGAGCAGCATTTACATTAAGCTCTTTTGATCTCTCTGCTGTTTTAAATAAAACAACTTAATTCCTCTGCTGACGTTGCTGAGGCCTGACTTCAGCCACCCTGCCATCCCTTTTGGCAGCGTCGGCAGCGGCTACACAGGTGATTTGGATTTTGCCATCTGGCTGCAGAAGCTTTGGAGGGCTCTGCCAGAGGACAAGCAGAACCAATGTCACTGTTCAGGTGAAAATGCTGGTTGAGGCGAGACAGAGTGGCTTCTACATTAAGAAAAAAATTCAATCATCACCAAACAAGTGAAAACTGAATTCATAACCAATAAAAGGTACCTCATTTCACTACACTGCTGCATTTCCTGGTGAGGTTTAACCACCAGCTAGTGCATATTAATGTTAGCTAGCTTTAGTTAGCAGACTTTACATGGATGTTGTTACTGTTTAACAGCAGATATAATCACAGTATCACTGTAACACTGCATTTTAGTGTATCGTAAACATTTTACTGCTTCCTCCATGAAAACTAAACAAGAAATAAACATCAGGAGACAATTTTTTCCTGCTTTGTTCATAGTTGACCTTAAGACAGTGTTAGAACTATGACAAAAGTTATCACGCACCACTAAAAATCAGTTTTATGACCTAAAAAAATAAAATGAGAAGTGGTCCGTGGGGCAAAGAGCAACTCAGTCTGACCACAGAGATGTCAGCAGCCTGAAAATAACCAAATCAACCCTGAAACTTCAAGTTAAACTCCAGCTTTGTCCAACTGATGTCTTTTATGCAGCAGACTAATGAGAATATTGAAAAAGAGGGAAAAGAGAGAAAAAAATATTTGTAATTATCCTGTAATAGCCACTTTTGGCCACAGTGGCCGCTGTTTAGCAAATGTATATTTTTCTCACTTAAAATATTTAGTTTTTATCAACAGGCTCAACTTTCATAACTTAGCATGATTTAAAAAAACAGCTATTTGAAAAGATTTGAGGAAATGAAATAGTTTAATTTTTCTGTATTCTTCTTTTTGTTCCTATCTGCTTCTTTTTTTTTGTTTGTCTGTAATTTGTATTTTTCTTAAAATTTGACCTTATTTTGCCACAAAGTGCTGCACATAAACATTCTTTGTCCACAGTTTCTTATTAGCAAGTGAGATTATGTAGATTATTTGTATCTAAAGTGGGATATTTCAGTGTCTCTTTTTTTTCTCCATTTTTTACCATCACAGATCCTCATAGATAAAAGCAGATTGACTGTTAAATATTGTCATTGTCTTCTTAACTTCATCCACAGATGTTTAAATTGAGCAGAAAGTTCATTTATGTCCATAAAGGTTATAATATTTTTAAATTATTTTTCAGTTTCAATCCTTTTTTTGGCTGAAATGTAGTTGTTGATACTGTTGATAGCTTTATCTTCTGTCCATCATCCAAGTCTTTCTTCTTTTAGAACAGGGATTTTCCCTTCAGGCCACAGATACTAAAGAGTCTGGATTTATTGGATTAGGATTTTTCGTCTCTTGGCTCTTGGGACAAACGTTTCTGTCTCACAATCCCACCTTTAACCCACAACCGGGTTTAGACTGAGTTCTAGGAAAGGGAATCCTTTGATTGAAAGGAGGGAGAGATTAAAATGGAGGGACAGAAGGAGTTCGAAAGAAAGAAACAGCGAAGGTGGTGAGTTTAGGCGGCGTAAGGAGGATTTGGCAGCAATGCAAAGTAGACAGAGAGTTAATAGAGGGAATGGAAAGTCGTGGGTTACCAGAATGCAGCTGATTATCGAAGCTTTTTGGGCTGACCTTGAGGAGTCTATTCTTACGTGAGGAAAGTTTAATGTAGACACCCAAATGAGCATCATGGCATCCAATGTGGATACCAGATCATCAGACAACCAGAAGATTAAAGAAAATTAACAAAAACAGAGAAACCTGCAGATTCCAACTAAAAATCTTATAACTCTTCAGCTTTAAAAAACAGCATCTCTGAGTAAACAGAGGATACGAACACCCTTCTTCACTTTGGACTTTCATTGTTTGGCTAATTATTACTAAAATATAGAAAAAAAATGGCTCCTCCATCTTAAGATCGATCTCAAAAGCTCGATTGTTGATGTCATTTGCACATTAAGTCTGTATTCATTCATTTTTGGTTCCAGTGAATCAAGCTGATCAAGCTCTAATGATCTAATGATCTAATGAGAGCTTTGAGAGAGACCACAGACCAAAACGTTGAGCTCAAAGATGCTAAAATGTTTAAATTACAGAGTTTGGTACCACAAGCATTTAAACATAAACAGCTCAGTCTTCATCTGCTTAAAAATCAAACAAGGTTGTTTGACTTTTTCTTTAAATGAGACCAATAAGACCAGTGTTTAAAATAGACTCTCATGTGTTTTCTAATGTGCCACCTCTTTGGTTTCATCTTAAAAAAAATTACTTAAAGTACCAAAAGTACTCTTAATGCAGAATAACCCACTTCGGTAAAATGCAGGCTTTTATTTGTTTCTATGTATCTTAGGTCATGGTAATACAGAATTCATATATCTTGTTTTTATAATGTGAATCTGCAAATTAACTAGTAATGTTAAATAAGAGAAGATGATTTAAAAAGTAAAATATTTGCCTCCAAAAATGTAGTGGAGTAAAAAGTACCAAAACATGGAAATAATAGTATAAAATACAAGTATCTTAAAAATCCTATTTAAGTACAGCACTTGAGAAAATGTACTTAGATACACAGTAAAGTGTAAAAAATAAAATGTACTTATATATCACTTATCTTACGTGTTTCACAGGTTAAATGAATAAAATTGCATAAAATACAATTAAAATATTTTCCTGGTAAATAAAATCTGCACTTTAAAACCCTCCAATCGTCGCCCCCTTCAGGCTACAAGCAGTCACACACCACATTTAGAGTTTGAGACTTGACGTCTCTGAGGTGAACAACCCGACTTCACCTGAACGTATTGAAAACAAGGCTGGTGAACACATGTCAAGTGTCCTCATAATCCCATTACTCCCTGAACACAGACTGTCTGCGGAGGAAAACCCTGCTGTGTGTCCAATCAGAGGCGAGCAGAGGGGGAGTTCACACACCAAGGGTCACACAAACACTTCACAGGACCTCACGACCACTAAATAACCCGAAATAAAAACCTGAGCTGCGACCAAACCTGAGCGAAACGAAACAAACTCGCTGTAGTCCAGATTTAATCCACTTGTTTCACCACATGGCGGGGATTAAACGTATCGGGGCAGCTGAGGTTAGTCGTCGGGCTCAGGACAACAAGTCAAACTGAATCTCAAATACAGATTAGATCAGACATTTTTTTAAGTAAACACAGCAGATCTTCATGAACAGAAGAAAACTGTGATGAAAAACACAGAATGATGTAAAATCTTAATAAAGATAAAAAAATTAGTAATCAGACGTCTGAAATCTCAGACTGATAGTCACATGAAAGTTGTATTTTGCTCAAAAAGTCCCATTTTTTTGGTTTTAATCTGTATTTTCATGGTTGTAACAGGAAATAGATTAACTCTAAAGAGATATATGTGTTCATTTTCTCCACTTTCTGAATTTTGAATGAAGTGTGAAGCCTCATACATAAAAAATATATAGTTTTTAATTATTAGGAGTTGTAACATATTTTCCATTTTTACAGGAATCTTCCCAACAAATCATATTAAGTTTCCCTTTTCTAGCGTTATGAATTTTTAGTTTACAACTTTAAACTTTATTATATCATCTACAATCAATAAGAAAATTTTAAAATATATATTTAATGTTTTAAAACTCATCAAAATTTAAAGCTGGCATCTCTTTTTCAAGAAGCTTCTCACACAACAGCAGGACTGGTTTTGATTTGTTTAAAAAGATCTTTTTTCTCAGTCTGAGCTGATTACAGTTCGTTCCACAGTTACTGGATCGATCTAATGACTTGTTTTATGGATTAACTGGTCTGTTGTCATTTACTGTAGGTTAGAATAATCCCACGCTCTGTGAGTAATCCATGTAACCCCGGACATGTCCGCCGTTTTCAGCGACAAGGCTGGAGGGGAATCAGATTAGCTGAGCTGCGTCGGATGGAAACTTTCTTCTTGTTGGAGGTGAAGATCAATAATCAGCCTTAAAAAACTCTAAACTGAACTTCTTTCTGCCCTCACATGGATGGACGGATGCTGAGAAAATTCTGCTGGATGGTTATAAAATTAAACATAATGTTGTTGTAACTACTGACACTTACCAGTAGAGGTCACTACAGGTTATAACTACTCATTTAATTCAAAAAGGTTGAGAAGAACAACCTATTGATTGGCTCTTTAAATGTGATTATCATCCCCACTCATATATATCTAAATTCTTATTCATTAGCTCTTTGTCTGTTTATTTGATCAATATATATAAAATCTATATTAATGTCTATTACTTTGTTTTGACAGGAAGTTACTGTAATATTGACTGTAATAAAAAGACATTTTTTAATGATAATAAAAGGTTTTTATTAAAGTTTTTATCCAAAAATGTAACAACTGCTCTGCTGAATAACAGTGAAATCTAAAATACTATAAATAATATTAAAACTAAAACAAATAAAACATCAACACCGACGGTAACCATAGTAACAGAACAGCAGGTGAGCATCTGTACCTGAAATGTTTCTGACAGGCTTGTAACACTTTCAGAGTATTTCAGTCAGAAAAGTAACTTGGACATCTGTCTCATTAATACTGACAAACAGAGACTTTCAAAATAAAAGCCAGACTTCCTGCCGGCGGCTCAGAGTTGGCTCCTGTACGTGCGGATCTTCCGGCTGAGGTTGCGAGCCAGCCGGTCGACGGCGCTGCCGATGTGTCCCAGCTCCTTCTTGGTGGACAGGCCGTCGATGTTCCCGCTGTACCAGAGCACCCACCCGGCCAGAGACATGAGCACGAACAGAGCTCCTGCATGGAGGTCAGAGGTCAGAGGTCAGTCTGAGGCCACGCGGACCAGAAACATCATCATGTCACATCTGCATGAGTTTACTCAGCAAAAATACATTTTTAAAAAACAGTTACAATGATGTATTTTATGTGTTATTTTACTTTTTCTACCATTTTATCCCACTTAAAATCTTTTAGATGAGCTTTGTGCATCATTTAAGAACATAACTCGTCACCGTCAAAAGGTTTAAAGTGGTCTTTTATGTTCGCTGTTATCCACCTCCTTTTTAAAACTTTATGCATTTTGCAGATCAACATGTCTGTTTCATATCATCCCATCACAAGCTGAGACTGGGACTGTTTTTCATACCAGTATAGACCAGTAAGTCTCCAAAGTCCTGTCCTTTGATCTTCATCGGGGCGAAGACTCCCACCAGCAGAGTGGCTCCTCCCAGTAAATCCATCAACACCGCGAAGGCCAGAGCCAGTTTGCAGTGGGAGAGGCCGTCACACAGAGCCATACTGGAGCTGTGAGGAGGGAAGAAGAAGAGATGATCACAGAAAACACAGAAAACACAGAAATATGACCGTTTTATATTGTCAGTGTGATGTAAAGAGTATGAGAGTCTCCCTGAAGGTCTGCCAGGCTGTTAAACTCCCGTCTGTCTGCACCATTTCAGCAAATTTGAACCATTTCCACTCAAGCTTTTTGCAGAAACTGCTGAGCATAAAGTTGCAGGACAGAATCCCCCAGAATCTTCCAAACATCTCCACCCTGCTTGCAAACATGCAGCTCAGGTGGATTGGCAGATTGACTTTCATTAAAGGTCTTTTTTAGCAACCAGAAAACAGCAAGCGAGCACAAGGTGGCATCAAAAACACGACAGGGATGCCCTGAAATCCTCCTTGATTAGCTTTGGATTTCCCTGAAAAGCTGGGAAGTCCAGGAAGGTGCAGACAAGCAGGAGAAGAAGAACCGAGTCTGCACCTCTGAGCTTCACACCTGACTCAGATATGAAGAACCGACTGTTCTGTTCAAACATGATCTGATGTTCAGTGGTCATCATCATTGATCATGGAAGAACCAGATTTATCAGCTCAGTCTGTAACATCTGCAATGAAACCTGCCTTTTACCGATTTACACGACTGGGGTTTTAATGTTTCAACAGGCCCTCAAATGCACACAACTTCAGGTATTTTCAGGGTTTTTTTGGGGAAGAAAAACGATCATAATGTGATATATGAAGTCCAAACAGATCAAAAACGCACCAAATCTTCCACACCTATGGTGTAAATTATACCTGAGATTGCTTAAAGCTAATTACTTCAGACTGCCGACGGAGGTTCGACTGTTTCCGACAAAGACTTCGACAATTCGGACATAAAATTAAACAAAACATTTAAGTTTAACACTCTGTAGTTTTATTTTCACTCACTTGTTTCGTTAATGTTCGTAAAGCTGCATAAAATCCTGATGAACTGGGTTTTTTTTTAAGTTCTCTTCACTTCCGCGTTTACCTTCTTCGGTGTTTTCCTCCCACCTGCGCCCCGCCCTCAGGTGACACGTTTCCGGTCGGCGTTCGGACTCGTTCCAATACTTTTAGCCCTTCAACTAACTCAGGTAGATACACCTTTTATGCCCGATATGAGTCGCTGTGGTTTCAGAAACGAGCTGTAAAATGAGTTGAAGCGCGAAAACGCAATTTAATTTGGGAGTGAGGAGCACCGCCGTTGTGCGCATGTGCAAACCGACCCAACCCGCGCGCGCTGCACCTGTTGAGGCCACTTATAATCAGGTAATTGCAGCTGAAAAAGTGGTCGCCCGGCTGCAGAGTTGCAGGTGTGGGTCGTTTCAGGCTGTATTACAGAAGTATAACCGAACACAGGAGCTCTGAAGACGAATAACACCGAGTTCATCCAAACATTTTGAGTTTATTACCCATCAGATCCGGTCACCTGACTTCACCTGAGCTTTCAGACATGAATCCTCCAACAAGCAGAGACATTACAAGCCCGCCAGGTAACAGCAGCATTTAAATGGCGTATCCATGTGCAACAAACGGACCAAATGAGCCAGAAAGTGCGAGAAAAAACTCAGTTCTGGTTAATGCGATGTTTGTTCATGGACCTGACTGTGTGTGAAAACCTTTGTGTGCAGAGGAAACTCATGTTTCTGTTTCAAAATAGCTGCAGTTTATTAGTAACAACAGTTAAAAAAGGTTAAAAGCTGAGTGAAGCTCAACAAATCACTTCCTGTCTGCTTGAAAAAGTCTTTGTTATTGACCGTCCAAACCATTTGATGCTTTGTTTTTATGTCCTAATTGACTTTTATAGAGGGTTCATGTTGTTGACTGTTTAAATCATGCTCTATTTTTTAATATATGTTCCTCCACTTCTGTTCCATTATCCTTTTTTTTAAATGCATAAGCAGTGTAAAGTTATACCTCTATTATTAGCTGTTATTAGAGCTGAAACCTTTAGTCAGTCACCAGTCATAGAGGCTACAATACTTTTGATATTGATTTATCATTAAAGTCAGTGATTAATAAAGCAAAAAAAGATGGATTCTTGAAGATTTGTTAGGTTTTGTATTACTGCTAAACTTTGGGTTTCAGAAAGGTCAAACAAGACATTTGAAGGTTTAGAGGAACTAAAAATGACCTTTATTCTCACAAGTTTTGCACATTTTTTTGCAAATCCAGACACATCTCGCCTCAAGATCAGTTTTAAAAAAGCACTTCTGCTCTGTTTCATATTGTCTTTAGTTTTTTTTGTCTTTATTTTTGAGGATGAAACTGTTAAATTTAAAGAACTTTGGTGTCGTGTCTTGTCATTTCCTGTTGTGTTGTGTTTGTCAGAGCATTACATGCCTCAGTCTTCAGCGGCGGCAGGAGGAGGAGGTTTGTATCTGGATGCCTGCGAGGTCTCTTTTCCTCTGGAGGAAAGTATCGAGAGACCACCTGCTTATCACCTGAACCAGAGCCAGCAGATGATCGACGGTACGCCACGTCTACTACACATGACCGCTGCTGTTACGATCACTCTCACCGGGTTTTTGACTGGTTTTTATCATGTAGCTCAGGTCTAAATATAAAAGTTTATGACCAAAACATGTTAAAGTTATGAGGATCAGAAACATAAAATGGTCAGACAGAACTGATGCACATAAAATCTGCTGTTTTCAAGCTTTAAGTTCTTTGCATCTTGAGATTTTTGCCACTTTTTGCCTTTGGTGGTTAACCTGAAGTTACCTGACTTTCTCTCCTCTCTTCTTCTTCTCTCCTCCTGCAGAGGCTGTGGTGCAGGAGTCTCCTCACTCCCAGTACAGCCCCTTCATCCTGGTTTCTAACCTGCGAGCTCACCTGTACGTGGCTCTGGAGAAGAACGCCTGGCTGCAGAAGCGCATCGAGGAGCTGGAGGAGGAACGCAACTTCCTGCGCTGTCAGCTGGACCGGTTCATCGTCAGCATGAGGAGTCCGGAGGGTGAGGGAGCACGTCCATCACGTCCGGTTGTTGGTTTGAATACAGATTCCATAAACCAGACGGATTATTTTGTTTCCCGCTGGACGTTTCCTTATGATTCCCTGCAGAGTGGTGTGGAGACGCCCAGCGAGGCGTGAAGGTCCAGCCTGCCAGCTCTCCCTCTCCTCCCTCCCCCATGACCACCAGGTCTGGCATGACCCTCAAACGGCTGCAGGGACCAGGACCACGGACCCGCCGCAGCACCGCCATCCCTGGTGAGGAAACATCTGACACACGTTAAACAATCAGTGTTGCTGAACGTTATTGTGTTAATTTGTGCCGAACTCTTCGCGGCTGCAGTCAAGCAGGAGTTTCACCTGGAGGAGGATAAATACTACACCGAGGACGAGTACATGGAGGAGGAGGACGAGGACGAGGAGGAGGAGGATGAGGACTCGTCGCTGGAGAAGGGGTCGAAGAAGAAGGGCAGAGGGCGAGCAAATGGAGAGCCGAGGATGAAGATGAGGAGGATCTTCAGGATCACACATGGGAGGGAGAGACAGAGAGGTGAGGGTCATGTGACAGAAAACAAAAACACACCTTCCTCCAGTTCGTCTTTTTATCCAACAAAAATACACAGAAACACAAAAGGAAACGGTAAACTTCTCTTCCTCTCTGCTTCCTCCTTCACAGTTAAAGACCCAGATGGGGTTTTGATTCGTTATAAGAAGATCCTGTCCACCTACCAGCGGGTGCGGAGCATGTCCAGAGCCTTCCAGATCCACGGCGTCGACCGCAACACCATGGCCTCCACCTCCCCCATCGCCGAGCTGCTGCTGGTGGCTCCAGAGAAGGTCTGAGCTGTTGTGTTGTTTGTCGACCACTGTGTGTCAGCAGAGATAATCAAACTGTTTAGATTTGGTCTTCAGCTCTGGACGACGACGACGGGTCACATTAACATCCTGATCTCCTGCAGGTGGCGGAGGTCGGCGAGTTCGAGGCGTCGAAGGAGAAGCTTCTGGATTACGCCCGGCGGTGCTACAAGACGATGGACGACCAGACGCACGCCAAAGTCCAGACCATGAAGAAGACTCACAAGCTGCTGCCGATTTCCTACAGGTTCAGAAACTGACCGACACGACGGCGGCTGGACGTGACGACATTTCTGAACGAAACATGGAGATCTTTCTTCTTTTTTGACACTTTTTCAACTTATTTTGGAGAGGAAATGTGAAAATGAAAAGTTGTTACAGGATTAACTTAGTTTAAATGTTTGTTTTTTCTGCCAATAAGCAACTTAATTTATTTAAATATCTCAGTTTAATGTATTTTTTTCTATTCCGAGCTGTTAATGTTGGCGGGTTTTTGTTTTTTTGTGTTCATTTGTATTCAAGATGATACTTGAAGCCACTTTTTGTTTTACCTCAGGATTTACCTGATGATTACATGTCACATAAAAGACTCAGTATTGTGTGAGTTTTGTCGTTGAGAATAAGTTCTCATCTTTATGTTTAGTTGTTGTTGTCTGCAAATAGTTTATTGATCAGACACTGAAGCAGTTTGTGAGTAATGTGTTATTTTGGAAAAAAGACTGTTGAATTTGTGCAGGTTTTATTTGTCAGTTTATTTTGAATATTTGCAGGCAGCAGGTGTTTTTTTTTTGCTAAATTTATTGGCCTTCAGTTTCAACTGTTTTTGCACCAAAAGAGAGAAATATTAGTTTTGTATTTAATTATATTGTAAATCAGTTATATTCAGTATAGGTACTTTTATTACACACGTGTAATATTGAAAAAATACATTTATTTGTTTTAATTTCTCAAGTTATATTTTGTTTGAATTTATCTGGCGGATGTTCTGTTCTGATGTTTGTTTTTGTTTGTTTTTTTGTGGCATTAAGAGATTTAAAATGTCAATTTATGCAACAAAGTAAAATACTTTAAATGTGTTACTGCTTTTCCTTTTTATTTACAATCAGGACATGATTGTATCCAAAGTGTTAAAGGTGTAATACAAGTATAGATTCAGTCTTCTTGGTCCAAGAAAGTATCAGGAAAAAATAAACTCTATCTTAAGTTTCAAAGCATTTATATGCTGTTATCAAGAAACATAAGTTTACTGCGTCAGTTTGATCCGCTGAGATTCAGTTTGTGTTAATTTGTGATCAGATCTGCAGAAAAGAAAAGAAAGTGACAGATTTTGCTGAAATTACAACTTTTCTGATTGTATTATTGGGATGGAACGAGCTTTAGTGTTTCTTATAGCAGCTTGCAGACTGCAGCGCCCTCCAGTGGATAAAAGGAGCAGTGCACTTGTTCAAAGGTGGGGATAAATTGTCCTGATACACAATGAGATCATAGGTGACAGGATAAAAAAACTGATTGTGTAAACATGAGTTCGAACAAGAGAAAAATCTTAACATTATTACATACCAGCAGTTTGTGTTTTTCTCTCTTCTGTTTTATACAAAATATGTTTTCAAGAGTCAAATCCAGCCAACTGTGAACACAACCTCAACATTTAACATCGCTGTCAGACCTCACTTAACCTCTTGTGGCTGAATGGGATCAGATCCCTGAAACCTTTAAAGTCTAATCAATAACTGGCTGTTTTCATCAATCACAATAACATCCGCTCGGCAGCTGGAGTGCACAGGTCAGCTTTAAAGATGTGAATGTCAGTGAATCATAATGAGGGTCAATGACTGCAGGTTCAAAACCAAAACAGTCGATTACGACGCTAATTTTCTTAAATGACTCAATCATGTCTCAGCATGAGTAACGACAGCAGGCTGACGCACTGAAACGTCACTGCGTCGTTAATAATGTGTTTCTATCGAGACCAAGACTTAGAGTCTGAGAACAGCTCAACAAGATGACACTTGTTCATATCATTCATTACAGCATGTTTTAAAATAAGAAAAAAAAAAACAATATAAAACTGACTTAAAACACACTGTAAAGGATGTAAAAACAATAAATGAATTAAATGAAAAACACAAAACTATGATTAATTTTGACCTACAAGTATTAATGATAAGTAAAAGCTAAATCCACTGGAGCTTTAACTTAATTTAATTGATTTAATAGCAAAACCGCTGTTAAAATACTTGCACTATAGTACATCACAAGAGATCGAACAAAAAACATCCACAAACTAGCAAAACTGAGAAGTTAAGCAAATAATGTTCGGTGCAAAATGCAAATTAATAAACAAATTCTTTGAGTTATAATAATCAGGTAAGCTAAAACAGAAGTGAACTCAATTTCCCAGAACACCTTGCGACCAACAGCAGGAAAGGGGGGTGAAGTTGAGGGGGGGGGGTAAAACAAAACTCAATTTACCCTTTCACCTTTCCGAGCCGTCCAATCACAGCAAGTTATCCTGGAAGTAGTAAAACGATCGTCTTTTGACAGACAAGGGGCTTTGGCGAATAGAAGAGCGGGAGCTGTCGCAGTGGACCAATCAGAAGCCAGATGGGCGGGACTCCTGTCCAACAGGGCATCGGAGGAGGAGGTGTTCCTGGTAGCCATCTTGGATGTGCGGAGTGATTGTTTAGCGAGAAGAATTGACATTTTTTTTTTAGATAAATACCATTTTTTACTGAATCGTTGAAGATTTACCAGCGTGGGGCGACCGAGGAAAGAAATCGTGACTCGGACAAATCCAGGTAAATTGGTTTCAGACTCAAAAGTGATGAATTTATGTGCTCTCCCCCCCTCCTCTCCTTTCTCTCTCTTGCCTCTCTCCCCCTTTCCAAATTGTCTCTCCCACATCAAATAGCGCAGCCGGTTGAAAGCTGCAGCTTTTTAACACTGACAACAGACAAACAGACCAAAGTGTGCGTGTTAGCTTCAGCCGGAGAAGCTCGACTCGTCCCGCACAGCTGCGGTGTGTAACTTGAGCGCGGAGTTTGTTTTGGAGAGTGTTTCCTCGGATGTTGGTGCCCACAGGCTGCTGCTGCCACTAACGATGCCCGCATTGTTTATAAACATTCCGGCTTGACAAATGTTTGCGCCTCGGTGCGAGAATAGCTCACGGTTGTTTGGTTTAGCTAGTCCCCAAAAAACAAAAAAATCAGTTTTGGCTTTATTAGATTTGACGTGGGAAAAAAATGCGTGAGAAACACAGTGAAAGAGTCCTCAGATGGTCCAACCTGAACTGTGTGTGTGTGTGTGTGTGTCTGACAGTGTGTGTGTGTGTTAGCAGCACGAGCTCAGTCCAGATGTGTGCACCTGTCTGGAAGAGTAAAGTTAAAGCTAATTCAGAAAAGTTTCAACTATTTAATCATCGTTTTAATCAACTTAAGGTGCATGAAAACGAGCTCTGTGTCAAACTCTGTTCACTTAAACTTAATGTTTACAACTTTATAACAGTTTCAGGTTTTATTTTCTTTAATCACCAGGAAACATTATAGTTTAACTACATTAATGTTTAACTGTATTGCATATAAATAATTAATCAGGACATAAACACAAAGCATCCATTGTTTGTTTGTGTGAAACCAAAGAG
>JAPZDV010000008.1:1427216-1437942 GCA_029814665.1 Acanthurus lineatus
ATGCTTTATATTCTGTTGCAGGTTGAAGTAAAAACTAAGGTTGTTTAGTTTATATTAAGCTCAAAGATGATAGTAATTTAAATGTGAAGGACCTTCTAGCTTTTACCGGGTTTATAAAGTACAGAATGAAAACCTGCAAACTCTTTTTAATATCATATTTTTGAACCCATTTTGTGAAGTGTTTAATGAAACCATAAAAAATCAAAAGTATGTCCTTTAAAGCTCTGTTTTCATCCATTTCTAACCTGCTCATGAATTATTATCTGCTCAGGGTTAAAACATTATGCTCACACCAGTTTAACTGATTCAGCTTCAGGCAACTCCAGAGTCTGATTGCAGAAAGGATTTAGCAGCTATAAAAATCGACAAGTTTTGATGTAAATCAGTATAAATCAGCTGTGTAGTTGTAGTTGAAATGCATATGATCACAACTTGGAACGTCAGCTTAAGTGTGTTTGCTGAGTTTGAGGAAAAAAGGGCATTAAAATACAATCAAAGTTTGAATAAACCATAAATAACATAAGCTAACTATTGTGTGTTTCTGTTTTCTGCAGTGAAAGAAGGCATGAAGACATCATCCTAGTCATCAGTCATGGCCGATAAAAGGAAACTTCAAGGTGAGATTTTTGTGTTGGTGTGTGTGTGTGTGTGTGTCTTAAAACACCTGAGTCGACGCATGTTACCTGCAGGATTTGTTGTGGTGTGAAAAGTTGCCAGGTGGGTGAGGTTCACTGCATGTATTAACACAGGGAGGGGCCACAGTTGCAGAAGAGCATGAAGTCTGTCAGTGTTTTGTGTTTCATGCTGCTGTGGTTGGAAAAAAGTCCCCTGAATGCATCTTTGCTGCGTTAAAACAAACGTTATAAAAAATGTTCGCAGCTTAAAAACAAACCTCGCTTCGGTTCTCGCTGCTTGGTTAAGAGAAGGGAAGAGAAGCAGGCTTGTAAACAAAAGTCACATGGACTCACAAACATCCTGTTTACAGAGTTTGTGTAAACTGTCGACCTGCCAGGTGAGAGTGTCAGAAATAAATCTGTTTTTTTTTTTCCTGTTGGTTCAGCTCAAACATGATGAGGTTTGCTGAGCTCTGCCTTTTTTTTTTACCTCCTCTGGTCTTTGTTGTGAATGAATATGCATGAAGAAAAAAGGGAAACATCAGAAAAATGATTGTCCTCAGTTTGTTTGTTGTTTGTTGTTTTGGTATGTGTCACTTCCTGCTGCATATCAGGTTGCATTTTGAGGTTATTTTTACTGCTGTTTTGGATTATATTCCGTCTCTGAACAGCTTGTGAATTGATTATTTGCCATACAGTGATATCTATGAATTATGCATGACACAAAGAGAATTATCCATATTTTTTCCTGTTTGTTTTCTCGTCCTGCTGTGGTTCATTAGATGTGACGCTGCCTCTTTGTGTGCAGGGTGACATCGTGTCCATGTGTGATGGCAGACATCTGTGCAAAAAGTCTGCTCATGATGCTGGCACACTTTCACAAACACCAGAGCATTTTTTTTCTGTTTTTTTTTTGTGTTCAGGCTTCAGAGAGAAACATTTTGTCACTGGTTTGAACAGTCACGATCTGAGTCCTCTGCAGCTCCTCTGCTTTGTTCTCAGGGCTTTTTATTTTAAAGGATTTAAACAGTATGACTGTACGCATGAAGCTGATGTTGACTGAAACAGTTCACAGCACACAGATGATGATGATGCAAAGCTGTCAGAGCTCAACAGGCGTCGTAACCCGACTCAAAGCTTTTGTGTAAAGACGCAGAACCTGGAGGCTCTGCCGTCCAAATGGAAACTTTTCCTCCCAGTCGTTCATTTTGATGTTATTTTCAGCTGACGTTTTGTCGCTGCGGGCTGAAATCTCGTGTTTTTGACAGGATGATGATTCTCTCTCAGCATCACTGATCCCTTCACGTGCGACTCCTGCGACTTCTCCGACTGAGCGGCTGTCACATTAAAAACAAAAACACACTCAAACACTCGTGCATCTCCCCCTAAAACGTCCTTCATGAAGGAAAAAACAAAAAAGATCAAGCACAAGCACCAACTCAGCTCTGTCAAATTGTAATGTATTATTACAGAGGAGGTAGACTTTCATCTAAAAATAACTCACCCGCAGCAGTTTCTTAACATCACGGATGTTTAAGGTCAAACTCAAACTCCACTTTGTTCGCAGAATTCGGTCAAAATATCGTCTGTTCTCGGCTCCACCAGCTGCTGCTTTTTTTCCTCGTTACTCTTTAGGTCTCCGTCACAACTGCGAGATTGATCGAATAACAATCAGGACGATCTCAGAACAGAGTCAGAAATATTAAGAGCTGAGGTTACAAGCAGCATCTGTTGTTCCTAGTGAGTTGGAAATGTTTTTTGCTTATAATGTCGGAGAAAAATCTTTCATTTGCCCTCATATTTTTCTTACACTAACACAAA
This sequence comes from Acanthurus lineatus, assembly GCA_029814665.1. NCBI lineage: Eukaryota > Metazoa > Chordata > Actinopteri > Acanthuriformes > Acanthuridae > Acanthurus > Acanthurus lineatus. Next base: position 1,429,652 of record JAPZDV010000008.1, read on the forward strand.
TGAACAGTCATCCAAGTTTTTTTTATAGAGAAATCTGACAGTTTGATAAAATAAGCATTATAATCAAAGGTGGCAGCAACAATAAACATTTCTGTGCTGATGCAAATGATGGTTAAACATTTTAAAATGATAATTACCTATAAAAACACAAAGGCACTGACATTTAAAGCCCATAAACTGGTTAATAAGTCTACTAGGGCTGCACCATATGACCAAAAATATGATCCCAAGGGAAATCTGCATTGATTGGAAATGCTTCCAGTTTAAAAAAGTATCCCAATATATATAGGAATATAGTTTATTAACATATAAACATAATAATTTAATGTAATTTTTTTAACTGTGCAAAAACAGCTCTGATAAGCTGTCCTGTCACATATTTATTGATCTCTGCTCATTTATGCATCTGTCTTCCTTCACCAGCTCTTCTTTTGCACTTTTTACCTTTTTCCTTTGCTGTTTTTTACAGAGTCAAACTGAAAATTGTGTGCAAACTGTGACTAAGTCAAAAGTGAACACTATGCTGCCTTCATGATCCTTTGAAATATCAGGATTCTGAGTTTAGAGAACATGCAGGACTTAAAAAGTCGCTTTAGGAGGTGAGATATTTATATGCAGACTTTTCTGTTTTTATCCTCCATGTTTTTCCTGCAACAATTCCTCCAGTTTTCCACATTAAAACCATCATTTTTGAGGCATTTTGGAGAAAACAAACACTAGCATTGACGCAGTCCGAGTCACAAATAATAAAAAAGACGCCAAAATAAGCTTTTTTTTTTTCTTCCTGTTTACATTTAATAGCCAACAACTAATCTGTGTCACATGACGAGCGGAGGCATAAATCTGGGACATGTCGGTGATAACGAAGCCTCTTCCTGTCGCTTCCTGTCGCTCCCTCGTCCGTCTTCCTCCGGGTTTTTTAATCTCTCTGCCGGCTGCAGCTCCGACGCTGTGGCACTGATGTGGCGTTAATGTGAGGAATGTTGACACCTCATGTGGTACTTCGCTAAAATCACTGCAGTCTGATACGACGGCCCTTCAGTAGACTGGTGAAGGTTGTAATATTCAGCTTTGGTTTCGCTCGGTGTATCTTTGTGTGTGCAACAGGTGTGTTTTTTTTAGTGTTTACCTTTTGACCGCAAACCTTTTTTCGATATGCATATTACATGAGACGTCGAACTCAATCAGTTACAGCCTTGTTGTTGTGTTAAGTGTGTGTGTGATTATAAAATGGCATCAGTCCAGTCGACCTGCTTTTTAAAAAGCAGGTTCGCGATGTTTGCTGAGTGTGACCTTTATTAAGGCGTGTTCTGGTTTTTTTTTACTCCACATGTTCTGCTTCTTCTAGCTGGCCATGCGTGTTTTGACCTGTTTATAATTAACTTTCACGAGGTTTGTTTCATTAATCCTCCCTGTTGTTCTTCTTCTTCTGCTCCTCCTGCAGGTGAAATAGATCGATGTCTGAAAAAAGTAGCGGAGGGAGTCGAACAGTTTGAAGACATCTGGCAAAAGGTAAGAAAGGATTAAACCGGGACGTCCTCTTTAAATTCAGAGATTATAGTTGAGTTTATCAGGGCCATTTTTGTGTCTGTACAAACAAATGTTTAATTTAAAGCATTTTACAACAGAGAAAGGCATAAAATTTGGCTTCTGAATGATTCAGCTGATCGACTAATTATGTCCATCATGATTGACGTTTTCTGAAAATTGAAAAAGACTGAAAGGAGTTGAAGACGTCAGTGAGAAGAAAACGTTTTTTATTTTTGCTGCATGAGTTTAATTTCTTGTCCTAAATGCTCCTGATCTCACGGTGGTTTAAAACAAATTCCACCATGGCCTCAGAAAATTGTAGGAAAACTCATGATACAGATAATAAAGTGTGTGTGAAAACAGCAGTAATTAACAGCGTTTGGCCCTGAGCAAACAGCAGCACAGAGGCCCTGAGTGTCGATCCGTTCTGCTAATAAAGAGGCAGAAAACTATCAGAGCTTCAGTTTTTAAAGATCCCAGCTGCCCTTTTTTCCTTTATTGTGTCCTGTTTTCACTCTGTTGTCTTTAACAGAGCTTCATGATGATCCCTGCAGGTCCATTTGACTTTCCAAAGCCTTGTTTTACCCCTTTAATCGCCTTTTTTCCTTTTAAATTTTCTATTTTGACTTGTATTTTTCTTTTTGTCCACCTTCTAGTGTTTCCTTTCCGTCTGCAACAAACAAAATCACCCCTAAGAGGGAAATAGAGTTGCTCTTAAATAAATTAATAACATTTTTGAGCAAGGAAATGCTTTGTTGACAGACTGGTTAAACTTCTTACTGACTTCATTGTTCTTATGTGCATCACAGATGTTAAATTTCAAGCTTGTATTCATTTCAAACACGGTTGCATTGCATTTGTTTTGTTTTTGGACCAGAACTTGTTTGAACCTCTGTTTTTTTCCTCCTCTGCAGCTTCACAATGCAGCCAATGCGAACCAGAAGGAGAAATATGAAGCAGACCTCAAGAAAGAGATTAAAAAGCTCCAGGTAAAAGAAACAAAGAGACGAGACACTGATTTGTTATTGAAGAGTCAACGGGGCCTGAATCCTGTCATGGCCTCCCCAGTGCAAAATAAGTGATTAACAAGAGCATAAGGGCTTTGATGGGAGCATGTGGAGTCTCTTAATGAGTCCATAAACCTGCTAACTTTCTTTTAATGCACCGCGGCAGCAACATGATGAGGATGCAGAAACAAAAAAACAACCAAACACTGTAAACACTGATCATAGCAGACGTCGTCAGATCTCCTCCTCGCCACGCTTTTGTTCTTACTTTCACACCTCCTGTGATCTGCATGAGTTTTTGCATATTGAAACCTGATGAGATTCAGAGTCTCCACCACGGAAACTCCACCCACTGTTTGCTAGACTCCGCCGTCTTAACAGTCAACATGTTTGTTATTGAGGAAACAAGGTCAAAGATCCAAAAAACAGGGCAGACACTCTTCTTACGACAACTTCTGAGGCTGTTTCTGCTGCTAGCAAACAGAAAGCTGCACAAAAAAATCCCATAATTCTTCAACTTGTGAGCAAGATGGAGTCTGTTCTGTATGAAATGATGGCAGCTTGGATCCAAAATGCTCTGTGTGAGTTCACAACTGGATTAACACGAGTTTCTCATCATCCAACCGGCATATTTAGATACAGATTACATTTTAATACCAGGTGCAAAAGGCCTCTGGTTTCCAGCCAATCAGCAGTCAGCGTGTGAGAGAGAAGCTGCTGATGACTTTCTGTTTTTTTTTGACCCTGAAATTAGATGAAAGGACAGCGATCGTTTGCTGATGTTGAATTGTTTCATCTGCCCACGCATAGAGGTGTGTGTGTGTTTGTGTGTGTGTGTGTGTGTGTGTGTGTGCATGTGTGTGTGTGTGAATATTAAATATCACGATGGTCAGCCAGAAGCAGTGTGCTTCATCTCTGTGTTGCCATGAGGACCAAAACTCCAAGCCAAGCCTGTTTGCTGAATGTAGACACCAAGTTCACCGTCCATGACTGCTGAAGACGAGTCTCTGCTCGTGTTCGCTGATGTTTCTCTCCCTCTCTCTCTCTCTTTTTCCCTCCCCCGCTCGTTTTCTCTCCCTCTCCTCCTTCTTCTCCTTGTGGTCCCACAGCGTCTTCGAGACCAGATCAAGACGTGGGTGGCATCCAACGAGATCAAAGACAAAAGGCAGCTAGTAGAGAACCGCAAACTCATAGAAACGGTGAGTAGGAACCGAGCAGAGGTCGGACGCGTCACGTTTTCATCATGGCGCTCCCTGCAGGACCTCTCTGGTTATTTCACTCTGGAGGATAAACTGTGTTTGTTTTGAGAAAAAGTCTGAAAACTGTGTTTGACAAGCTGCAGGTCTCATAAACGACCGAGTTCTGTCTATATTATATAGACATATTATATATTGTGGCAGTTTCACACAGCCGCTCTGTCATTTACACATCAGGTTACCTGACCAGGTGACCTTCATCTGTGGACCCGTTTCTGGCTTTCTGAGATGACTGAAGCTGTAGGGAGTTAACACTGATAACACTTAATGAACTGGGGTTTTATTTGTGTTGATGTTCTTGAAACATTTGGGTTTTTTTATGCATGAAAAAACTTTTTTTTGCAGAGTTTCCTCGTCCAGTCTCGACCTTGAAAGCAGCAGAAACTGTTTTTGCAGTGTAAAAGTTACTGCAGCTTTCAGTTTTTTTCTAGTTGTGTCAGGAGTTTTTGTAATTTTTTTGCAGTAATGCAAATTGTAGCAGTACAACAGAGAATAACTGATAGTTTTTTCAGCCTTGAACAAAAAGGAGAAATTCATTGTGATGGTATGTTACATCTAAATACAGCAACAATACAGTGTGTCTGATTTATGTTACAGGCTCTGAATTCACAAGATAAACATTAAAAGTAAAACTTCGAAAAGACAAAAGATACAGGCTTAAAATATTTTGATTCTTAATAAAAGTTTGCATCACTGGTTTTTGGTAAAAAAGCAAAAAATTTACTCAGCCTCTGTAGCATTTAAAGCTGCAAAATGATGAGACGTGATTCTGGTCAACTTACTTTTAATTTGTCTACATTTTTTATTTTTTTTCTGCTAATTTAAAATATTAAAAGGTTCATAAAAAGCTGTTCAGCTTCATTTACATCTCACACTCATCAAGAATATGCAGGAATCCTATTGTGTTGCAGTAACACTTTAGATTTATTTTACATTTTTAACGAAGCTATTCAGCTGCTCAGTTTTGTTTTAAATAAACGAAACATTCGTCGTGAGCGATGGAAAGATCACAATCCACAGAAACTTAAAGTTCAGTTACAAAATGTGCAGTAAAGACACGGAAACATCAGAAAATCTTTTTCTGAGATTATCTGTTTAAATCGAGAGCTCAGGATTGCTCATTATGGCGTTTTTCACGGAGCGCTGGCAAACATGGGAGCTGGTCCAACAACCAGCACCTGCTCTCAAGCGTAACTCGCCCGCTTGGCCACAGAGCCTCATGAGTCTTTGATGAGGCTTATTGAGATGTTGAGATGGACTGAATGTGAGCCACCTGCCTGCACAATGAGGGAACGAGGGCGACTCTCCAGCTCTGAACTCGATGAGCTGGTTTTTATCTCTGAGCTGCTCCTCAGGACTTCCTGTGGTTTTGTCAGTTGACCTGAAATTAAATGTTCGTCCTGCAGGAAGTGACCGGGGGGGTTTGTTTGAAACAGCTTGTCAGGACCAAAAAAAGGACATCATAATGTGTTTACACAGAGATACAGGACGTGACGAGCACGAATGAGTCGTGTGAAATGAGTTTTACAGTTCAAAGCTTCGTCCTCAGGCTCTTTAAGGCCTCGTACACGTCTGAACGCAGGTTGAGTGTAAAAATCACTGCTGAGGTTTTTATAACAACCTTCAGTAACAGATGGCTCCTCTCGTTTAAGCTTTGTTATTGCTGAGTTCTCCTATTTTACAGCCAGTCATTGTAAAGGCTGTTTAACAACTCAATTAAATGGAAGATGAAAGAAAAGTCTGTTAGTTTCTCGACTTTCTGAACTGTGAAGAAATTTTAAGTTTCTTTGAAATTTAACTTATGATTCTATTCATCTGTTTGTTTGTTTTTGACGGCTGCAGTTACATTACATTTCTGCTCATATATCTGCTCATTTTTGTAACTTCACTTTGCATAAAATAACCCACAAGTATAAATAAGTGCAGCTTTTCTAATGCCTGATTTGTTCGTATTGTGCCTGTGTTTGCTTCTGCTCGCAGCAAATGGAGCGGTTCAAAATAGTGGAACGGGAAACCAAGACGAAGGCGTACTCGAAAGAAGGTTTGGGTCTGGCCCAGAAGGTGGATCCGGCCCAGAAAGAGAAGGAGGAGGTCGGCACGTGGCTAACGGTGAGCTGCTGCAGCTGCTGAAAACATCTGGGTTGTTTGGCTTGGTGGTGCATGTTTAATTTAAGGCATCATGTGCATTTTTTAAAGATAAAATATCAGAAAACTTGTTTTTTCTGCAACCTTAAAAAATCAGAAGCTGATTTGAGTCAGAGTTTGGGGGGAGGAAATCTCATGTGAGGGTGTTTGAAGCCGGGAAAGTTTTTAAATTTTTCAACAAAACCTGGAACTGAAAGCGCGATAAAAGTGGAACCAAAACCAAAAAGTGAGACAAAAAAAATTATCAACGTTTGCAAAAACAAAGACTGAAAACCTCATTAACCAGCATTCGCTCACACTGAAGCATCACAGCTGTGTTTTGTACATGCAGCTGCAGAAAATCAGCTTCTGTAAAAATAGTTCAATGTTCTGTTGCATCTGAATTACTGATATTCTTTAAATTTTTAAATTTTCTTTTCCAAAATGTTGAAATTTGACTCTTCTTTAGACACATTCTGATGAAAAAACTTGCTTCACTCATAAAATATTTTAAAACAGGGCTTATTTTTTCTCTCATTTCATCCAAACATGTTATTAAAATAACCAAATATCAACCCAATGTCCAAATCCTCATTCTTACCAAGGTTTTTAGTTCACTGCCACATTAAACAAAGAGATTTGAACCATGATTTAAATCAGAATCAGTCATTTCTGAGTGACTGAATCATGTTGTCACACTTCAATCCTGATTTTAACTTTACGTTTACACCTCTTGTTTCCTGCAGAATACGATAGACACGTTGAACATGCAGGTGGACCAGTTCGAGAGCGAAGTGGAGTCTCTTTCGGTCCAGACGAGGAAGAAGAAAGGCGACAAGGAGGTCAGTGTGTCCTCTTCTTCTCTGTTCTCCTGGTTCACAGCTGACACAGATCAGTCGGTCGGTCGGTCGGTCGGTCGGTCGGCCTCCTCTCTCCTGTTATCTCCCCCTCTCCTCTCTGCTGGAGAGGTCAGATAGTGTGTCCTCCATTTATCTTCTGCATCTGTCCTGACGAGGATAACCTTGCTGACCATTTCTTTCACTTTCTCCTTCACTCTTTCCCCCTCTGAAATCCTCTCCAGGGGCCTCATTTATAGAAATAACTCTTTGACTTTATCCTTGACGACTCTGCAGTCATTTTCAGGACCATGAACATAAGCAGAGCCCCCACACGACCTTCATACCTGCAGTATTAGAAACATTACCGGTGTGTTTTTGCATCTGATCCTTTTTTGGAACCAGAATCATTTTTCTGTGTGAATGTCTTGCGTTTGTTCCCAGGACCTTTTATAAAAAAAGACCCAGAGGAGTTTCTTGCTGTCTGTTGCCTGTAGAATTTGCTCAAGCTGGCCAAAAGTGTAGGACTGTGATACTCTGTGGAGATTTTCTCAGAAAAACAGCCCTTAAATGCTGATATGACTTTGTGTTTTGAGGTTTCACACAACCTCCAAAATGACCAACCATCTAGAATAAAAAAACAACAGTTCAGATGCCTGTTTCCTTTTGGTTTTGACCAAACTAACCCCGGCTGGTTCCCTGTTGCGACATGCAGACCAGGAAGATAAACATGAACATGAACAGAGAAGATGTTTCTGGTTTGCTGTTCTGCCATTGTTCCAAATCTGAAAAAATGAGCAGCGACTTTCATTTGTTTATGTAAAGCAAACTGTTAAATCATCGGAAAACCAGATTAAAAAAAAAACACAGCAACTGAGTCGCAGTTCATCCGATCGTGTGACCCCGCTCGGCACAGAAACTTCCTCATGTTCCCGACATGTGCTCGTGCTGCATTAATATGTAAAGTGATGAAACACATTAATAAGTTCCACTCTGCTGCCTCCACTAATGCAGCGCAGCAGCAGCTGAACAACATTAAAGTGCTCTGCCTGTGTGTTTTAATAGCCATAATGTTTCCAACAATCACGTCGTTTCAGCCAGCGATCCACAAAATCACACGTTTTCTCTTCCTGGCCTGGAGATTTTACTCAGAAATGACAAAAACACATGTTTATTTTTGCCTGAAATAACACTTAAACACCTTTTAGACCTGGAATATAAGCAAAAGCATTAACAAAAGCTTAAAAAAGAGGAAACTGATGATATTTAAGTGCTTCAGAAGATGCATGAATTAACTGTGAATTAAATATTGAAGTCAGAAGTGGTGGTTTTGCTGTATGATGCATAAAGCTGCATAAAGCTGCATTAAGCTGCAAAGTGCAAATGCAGCAGCACCTCCTGACCTCCTCTTGTGTGTTTTTACTTTAAAGTCCAGCACACTTTCTTTTTATTTTGTTAAATTGATATTTTAATGAATAATTGATTAAAAGCTGTGGGTGTTTTATTCCCAGCATGTTAAATATTACATACCTGTTATT
>JAPZDV010000008.1:1450433-1464209 GCA_029814665.1 Acanthurus lineatus
TCCACAAGCACACTGGCCAGCGGCACCTGATACAAAAAGCCCTCAGTCTGATGACCCTGGTATACAGAGATCATGACCTCCATGGGAGTCTGAACATTCATCTTCCTCAACCTGAGGGATGATGGGAAAGAGTCTGATGACTGATTCTGTATTGATTGATTTGATCTGATCAGCGTCATCCTTGTTGGCCTACCTGAGCCCAGGTTTGCTGCCTGGAACTGGTCTGAGGCTCCACATCAGACCCATCTGTTCAACCCCAGAATATGTTCCACCCAGACTGGGATCCTCTGAGACTGTAAGGTGAAAGGCATTGCAATGATTGCTCATTTTGATTTTCTTTAAATGCAATTTCATAATTTTTTGTATAAATATGTTTTTTCTTTTGCAACTTGCGACCTTTTTGACAACTCAAAAAAATTTCTAAATTAATTTTCCCTGAATTTTCAGTGTCTACCGTTCACAGTCCCGGCAGCACTGGCCATGTAGTAAGCAAACGCCTCCCAGCTGTGTCCGTCGTCACACTTGTGGTGGGCACGGACGGTCAGCTGACAACCAGGTGGGGCGTTCTGGACCAGGACGACGAACTTCTCATCCATGAGTCCTCTGGACGGCTCCACCGACAGCTTCACACAAAACTGCTTCCTGTCCATCTTGAGCTAAACAGGCAGATAAAATAAGAGGTAGAGGCAGTTTTTAACACCTATTGTTTAATATGGTTTTTAAACTTTTTTGTGGTTTTAATCACAACAGTTTTTTTGAAAATAACATCCTCAAAATTGGTTGAATCAAGCAAAGACTTTAAAGAATGACTCATGTCTTTAACATTTGTTTCATGTGTTCAGTAAAAAAAACATGCTACTTTCTTTTCACAGAGATAGACTGTCACTTTTGTCTTTTCTGTGCAGTTCGTCTCAAATCCAGTCAGTATTTGTTTTAGGGTGTGTGTGTACAAGTGTGTGTTTTAATGTGTGTGTAAGGTTAGGTTTAAAGGTTAAACCCGTATGTCTTTTACAGGACATTAGATATTTTGTCATTTGCAGAAAAAAAATCACCAACCATGTATTTACAAACAACTATAATCTGATTAAAATCACTCGATTATAATTAACCATGGGATTATTTTAAATATTGAAACTGACTGTTCAAAATTGTGACTTTAAAACAAAAGGTAGTCAGATTAAAGTACTTGTTAGGCATAGCTCCTTGTAGACTGCATATTGTTTAATGTATCATAAAAATGTAATATTTATTCTGATGCACTGACACAAATGTACAACAGCATATTGCTGCCACACCATAGAAATAAAAATGCATCATATTGTTTTAACAATAAAAATGTTACATTCTAACACAATAAGTTTATAGTCAAAACAATCCCCAATTATGTTTTGAACGTGATAAGTTTCACATTATCATATAAATAGCATGTATTTAAAACAATAAATTTAATAAACTTATCACGTTATAACAAAAGTACAATGTTATAACAATATAATAGTGTACTGATATAACAATTCTATATTACGTTATAACGTGAAAATATGATGTTATAACATAAACATATCACGTTACAACGTCACATTTTCATTGTTATAACAATAAAATCATCACGTTATAACGTGAACCTGATCCATGTTCACATACAAATGCACTTTTTAAAATCACATCGTGCTAAAGTTGAGCTCATTTTCACTGAGTTACACTGCTGTGTAGTTTTATCAAGAAATTAATACAATTTGTATTGTTATGTAAAAAAAATATTCCGCATAGTAACTAACAGGTAACTGTAGTTTGCAGGCAAATTTAGTGGAGCAATGTCCTCTAGACGTCTCTCTGTAATATGGGGTACTGGGTAGTATTTTATGTAAATACCAAAGTAAAGTAGCAAAAGTACCTTATATATGTAAAAATGCACAGGTCTTGAGTAAAATTACTTAGTTACATCCCACCCCTGATATTAACGTGAGGTCATTAAACACAACAACAGGAGTAAATGTCAATTACAGCTGGAGAAGTGGTCGCTATCGTGCTGCCAAATGGCTCAACATGAGCTCAAGGTCCACAAAAAAACTTTCCATGCGTTTCAAAAATGGCATAATTTTCCTTTAAGTGACGGTCATGACCTTTACTCACCGGTCCGAGCGGACTACAGAGCCTTCTTTCTCCGGTTAGTTATGTGTCCGCCGCTATGTGGACTCTTCTAGGTGTGTAAAAAATACTCAATCCCTGCTGCACGGTGACCGGCAGCTGAATTTAATTGAACCGACAGACCTCCCGCCTCACGGGGCGGAGCCTGAGTCTCCGCCCACAACTACATCAAGGTGACCGGACACAAGATGGCGCCATCGGAAAACTTTGAGCGCGAAGGCTACTTTGATTTAACGACAAGATGACAAGACTCGAGAACCTCTTTAAGTTTCAATGCTTCTCTCTTTTTTTATGCCTCACAAAAACAACTAAAATCATTTTTTAGGGGGGATGGAGTTGCATCATGGGTAATGTAGGCAGCGGGTTTTGATCATTTAAGAAGAGGAAACAGTATGCCAGTTGTCAAGAAATGATCGAGCAATGATTGGACTTTTTTACTTTTTCTTGCCCTTTTTTGTCAACGTACTGCCCTGTACTTGATGCTACTGCGTTTTAGTTATCCCTGCAATTTGATTGATCTTTTAAATATTGCTTTCACATTTTTTATATTAATTTTTAAATCTAGTTTTTGCCTTGTGTTCCTTTGTATATTTAATCTTGTGCCTTGCTGCTTTTATGAAAGTGCCTAACTAAATTTTGTTGTAGAAACAAAAATGCCAATAAACTTCCTCACGCCCTTAGAACTTCCAAGCAGTTTGTGTTGTAGTGTATTACTGATTTTGTGTTTTTTTTCTGCCTGTATTTGGAGATGATCGACATTAATTAAATGTTAAATTAATTTAGATAATGTAGATAAGCAATTACATTAAAAAGGGACTTAAAAAGAGACATCTATGCTTTTGCTGCATTTATTTTAATACTTTGCATCCGGGGATTGAAAGTGTTGCAGATATTCAGTAATAATCCGAAGCAGGATGATTAAGTTTAAATCAAACTGACTTTTAAAGACTTCACATGTGTGCATGTGTGTGTGAGCGTGACCTTGTTATCTATTTTACCAAATATAAAAGCAAAGCAACTTCTTGGCTTTCTGTTGTTTTACATGCACACTGCAGGAGCCTGCAGAGCGACCAAGTGGAAAATTTTCAAACATGTTAATGATTTCTGGAAGAATTGACGTTTATGACAGATATCAACCTTTACTATCTCATTCACATGTGTTGACAAATGATCTGCAGGCTGACTAATAATCATGCAAAGAGAAATACACATGTTTTTAGACATTAGGAATAAATATAAATAAGGGAATAATTAACAACCGATAATATGAGTGAATGAGTTCAAAATGATTAAAAAATTATAGCATAGTCTGCCTTGTGTCTCAAGGCGACCCCTCACACCCTCTGACCTTTGACCTCTAAAGAGAATCAGTGGGGTCAAGGGGGGGTTGCTGTTACCGACTGAGCGCACAATGACAAAGTGTGGTCGTCTGGTTGTCAGTCAGCACCAAAGCATCCATCTGTCCTCTGGGGGGCCCTCTGATTTTATGAGGGGCCAAAACATGCCCAACCTTTACACACACTTAAACTCCATAATACACATTCTTTAGTTTCCTCCACAGTCTGTTTACTTTTTAGACTGTAAACTGGTATTTTAGGTTAATTTTGAAACATCACATATATCAGCAGAGAGTGATATTGTTTTTGTCTGTACAGTCACAACAAATCGAAGCACTCACCTGTCAGCTGGCAGGAGTGATGCAGACTGGATATCTCGCCTGGTCTGTGATAACAGAGATAAATGTGCTGTGTGTCCCTGCAGATCATCCCAGTTCGTTTTAGCAGCTTGTCTTTAAACGCAACATGCTCTGATGATGAACGAACCTCAGCTCCCACAGCAACCTCCTGGATGCTACAAGGCTAATTATGCTAATGATGACTCAATGAGAAAATCACACTGAGACGAGTTAAGAGGTCAAAGATCAGCTGCCTCCAGACTGGTGAGTAATGTTGTGGGCCACGCCTCTGCACACACACACACACACACACACACACACACACACACACACACACACACACACACACACACACACACACCACACACACACACTGCCCATTCCTTACTACCAACGACTCATGGTTTTAGCTTTTCCCACACCCTTACATCCTGAACTCTGACGCCAACACACAAGCAGCTTATTTTCTTCCTTCTTTTTGTAATTTTTTATAACCCAAATACTTTTATTTTCTTTTGTTTCCCCCCCCCCCCCTCCTCTCCTCTCTTCATGCCAGGTAGATATTTCCTTTATTTCTCAGGAAGTATTTGATAGATCAATTTATGAGGAAATGTATCCGCCAGCAATTCCCGATGCCACAGCACAACAAACAGCTAAACAATCCCCCCCCCACTCCCCGACAGATTTGTACCAAAATTATCATTTTTATCCAGCGTTTGGGGGGAAAATCACGAGCACTTTCCCCTCCTCTTTACCTGCCAGAGGCCCTTTTCCATTTCACAAAAGGCTTTTTTTAAAAATATGAATATTGTCCTCCAATGTTTGGAGCCGCACCTGGAAGAGAGACCATCTTTATATTTTGTATTTGTTGGATCGATCGTTTGTTGTAGATTGTTTATTATTTGTTCCTTTTTTTTGAAGAGATGGGGGAAGGATTTTAGAGCCCAGAGGAGAACGAGGACCCCCTGTTCTTTTTTTAAGGATCAGTAACTTCTCAACAGGAGTGCCGGGTGTTTTTATAGCCAGACAGACAGACAGACAGACAGACAGACAGACAGACAGACAGACAGACAGACGACTCACACACTTGACTGACAGTCCTGCTTTTAACCTTCTGTTTACTTTTTTTTGACAAGAGGAAGGGATGAGAGGTCAATCCGAGAGCCGAAATGTGAAACTCTCTCTGCCCCTTGACAAAAGTGTTGTATAGACTCTCATTCTTCAAACCTCTTCTTTGTTTTTTTTTTTGTTGTTTTTTTTTTTGTTTATTTGTTGTTGTCGTCAGACAGCATGGAATAATGACACTTGCAAAGTGGCGCTGAAAAAGTAAATAATGACATAAACATGAATAAAGGATTGTAAGATATTAATAAAAGAATTACTTTTCAGAAAACTGCCCTCGTGTTTCGTCGTCGTCTTTTCACTTGATTGTAGAAAATGAACCTGATGCTTCGAAGCTGTAAAACTGCTGCGTCTGCATCTTCAGCAGTTGAAAGCATGAAACTACAAACCAGTGCAGGGAGGCGGAGTCGTGCCTTTTATAAACGTGACTGCATAATGTGGCGCTGTATGGAAAATTAAACTTTGATGAAGCTGCAGTGGGAGACGTTGGCGACATGTTGTTTGTCAGGTTCTCAGGGAAAAACCCATTAGCCCGATTAGATCCTTTTATTCGTACAGCCTCTTTTTGCTCATTGGCTTTTTTGTGCACTCAGAGAGAAAAACCTGTCAGCAGAGTTGAAAAGCAACACTTTTATATTATATTTTATTATATTACAAAAACAAAACTTCAGAGGTGGATGCCTTTTTTCTTTGTGACTCTGCTGAACTTTGCAACTATTTCTGTCAGGAGAGATTAATGTTAGACCTTCAAAAGAGTCAAAACAGCCCAAAATATCAGCCAGTAATAACATTTCATCCTAAAGTGTCTAAAAAGTTCAGAGGTTAAAGCATAAAAATTGCTGAAATTTGCATCCACCTGTTTTTTTAGCCAGATTTTTATCTGAGCTTAAATCAGAACAAACTGAAAGAAGAAGCAAAGGCCGAGCAAACACACACAAGAGTTCATCAATAAATAACACTGGTCACACTTTACTTCAATCTCCTGATTTAGAATTTATAGGCAATATATTAATATATAATAAATTGTTTACAACACATTTCAATATGTTGCAGAAACATTGTTTATTAATGTGGCTGTCAACTTAAAAAAACATAATAAATACCATAATAATGGGCCAATAAGGTAAAATAGTCTCACCTCAATGTTTTTATTCATTTTATTCATTTAATAAAATTTGTTTTTCCGTCTTAAAATCAATAAAAATAGTTTTTTTTGTTTAAAAAGTCACTTTTTCACCCTTTAAAAGCACATTTTAACAGACCAGCCCGTGTGACATCACGTTACTGCACTGCTTGTTTTCTACAGGAAGGTCACAGCAGAAGATCCTTCGTTACGTTTTCCATCAGATTTTTCACACCGTTCATTGATGACAGAGTCGTCACTCTTCCTCACACCGTCACACACATTCACACGTTTTTTTTTTTCCCAGAGGTCATAGCAGCTTTCCCTGTCGTCCACTGAGCTGCTCCTTCACAGCTTCCAGGGGGCATCGGTGCAGCCAGAGGGCACGTCGGTGGAGGTGTGTGTGTGTGTGTCGCCCCCTTCAACCAGCCCTGCTGCCCACACACACACACACGCACACACACACACACACACACACACACACCTCTGGGCTTCCACTGCCCCACTTATTTATCCTCTCGCTGCTTTCATGTGTGTGGGCCGACGCTTGTTTACTCCTCACACAGTTTTACCTCATGTAAACCGTGGAACGACATATGGAGATGTGCCGCCATATGCCGTGTTTTGCTGTTTGGCAGAGTGACGGCTGCAGAGACTCTTGTCTCTTTCTCTTTCCTGGATGACTGGCTGCATCCTGATGGGGGGGTTATGAGGTTTTCTTGATTCTGAGAAGCATTGTGATGTTGACGATGAAAAAAATTCGGTTTGAATCGTCGACAGGTGAATAAAAATCAAATCGAACTGAATCGAGGTGCTGGTTAAGTTTCACTCCGCTGATCATAACTGAACCTTTTGCCTCCAGATGTTTTGTTTTTCATGTTTTTTCATATTTTTCATGTTTTTTCATGAGAATTTGTGTGTTTGCGCACTCACAGCGAGTTCACTGCTGTTTAACTTTGCATGTGTGTGTTTGCATGACTGAGTCAATGTATGCAGCCATATGTTGTTTATCTGATTTTACTGAGGCTCTCAAGCAAAACTCAGCTTCTATGGCTGAGACATCCAGACTTTCAGTCCAAAGTGCAGTCAACATCTGAAAAAACAAGTGCCTTCATTTCCCATAATGCAACCTGGAATGTTTTTATCAGACCGTTTAATGCCCACGTCTTCCAAACTTCACAGTTTGCAATGTGTGCTTTAAAATTTATTGAGGACTCTTTATACTCATGTAGAAATAACTCTGGTGACGTCATTTTATGTTATCAATGTGATTTTTTTACACTCTTGATCAACATGATCTTTATCACCAGGAGTAACTTCAATAATTCCCTGATGTTTGTGTTTGTGATCTTTGTGACGGGATAAAAAGTTGTGTCTGCTCAGCATCAACAAGTCTGCATGGTTTTATCAGTAAGCTGAGAGTATGACCATTCAGCTAAACGCTAACAAGCTCAATGATCAAAAAAACTGGTAGATTTTTAAAAATGGTGGCTGAAATAAAATGTTTATTTATTCGAATAATATAGAATAAAATAAGAAGTCATCCAGATGTTTGACTTTACTTCAACTTTAAGTTAATTTGCTGCTCAAAACCAGCAGGATGAACTCAAACTTCCACAGAGCTTGTGTTCAAAATGCAGCAGCGTTTTGCTTTCACACAGTTTGGAGATGCAGGTTTTCACCGGGCAGCGTCGGTACCTTTTGCATACTGGTTGTTCATGCGTCTGTGTGTGTGTGTGTGTGTTTGTGTGTGTGTGTGTCATTGTGTTTGCTCATGTGTATGAGTGACGCACTCTCTGCTGGCCAGAGGACACTTTGACTCATCCCCTGTCTGTTGACTGTACTGAGGTCTGGCAGGTCCACCACTGAGAGCAGCGCTGCGCCGACTGAACCGTCAAACGAAACCCCCCCCCCACACACACACACACCCTGACCCCCCACTGCCCCTGAGGAAGTGATGTAAAGGCTGAACACGATGAGAAAACGAGGATAAAACAAGAGAAACGGAAACAAAGACCTCATCTCGTTCCTCCTGTTTATGCCTCGTGAGTACGACGTCGAACGTACTGTACATGAAGAAGAACATTCAGTCCAACATGCGGTGAAACAGGTGATCGCCGCCTGCAGAGAATCAGATGTTGTGTTGTCTCACATTTAAAAAAAAAAAAACAGACTGAAAGAAAGAAATTCTCCTGATCCTGCTGATTTGATGAGAGCACGTCTGCCTCGGCCTCCTGAGCGTTCGTACCTCGCAGCAGGCTCGTGTTCAGGCGGATGCCATCTTTGCTTTGACCTACTTTCTGCCGTCTTGACGCTCATCCGTTCATACATGTTACTATAGCGATGAGCTTTGGAGGAGCAGACACTGGAAAACTGCCCTGAGAAAGTTTCCTAGCTATCACACACTGAACTGAAGCGCTGGAGGCTCTGCACAGCTGCTTCCTGCAAAGCCTCCCTCAGCATCCTCTCTGAGAGGTCGTCCCAATGCTTTATGGGACATCTGATCAAGGACGGACGGACGGATAAGATGGCACACAGGTCCAGAGTCAGTCTGCACCTCAGCTCGTGCTGTGTTATTCCAAGTCTCCGGCCTCTGATTGGATGGGCGACATGAAAACAGCCTGCAGGGGAAACTAAACTATGACTCAATCACAGAACATCACATCAGAGCAGGACAGCAGAGGAGAGCAACAGTCCAGCAGTCAGCAGCTTCGCGACGCTCAAACAGGACCGAACACAGCTCGCCTTCACTGAGCCCAAGCCAACAGGAACATCTACGAAGTACAGCATCAGATCTGAAGTCAGAACATGTTGGTTTCAGACCCGTGAATCCACCAACTCCACCGAGTTCAGCTGATGGATTTAACATCAACAGTGTGACCGATGATTCTGTCTGATATCAGCCAATAGTACATGCACGATATGCACTGTAATTAGATTACAACAACCTTTAAAAACGCTTGGAGGTGAAAACAAAACAAAAACAAAGATGGCCACAGTAAAAAAAAAAAAAAAACTGACACCTTCTTGGCCAAAAGTAAAAATGATTATATTGATCAGGAGACAGTTTACAGCAAAAACATAGATTGTGATCAACAAGCTGAGACGCTTGTTGATTGTTGACTGTTGTATTTTAATAAATCTGTTCGTCTTTAGACTGAATAAACCAGATGTGATGTGTTATTGAACTGTGGAAGCTGTTTCCTCTGACTTTCTCTCTTAATGTCCTGCTGAGTTGAACACCTTTCAGCTCAAACTTCATACATAACAAGATTTTGCTATGAACCTGAAAAAAAAACCTGCTGGAAACCGTTTATCTCATTTCAAACTGGAGATTTGGAGATTAAAAAAAACAAAACAGAACATAATTTCACACTAAGTTTTTGTGTTTGTGCTCATGAACCTCCTTCATAATGATTTTTTTTATTCTAAGTCTAATTGTGCCTCACGTTGTCTGGATCACATCCTCGTTTCTTTAAACTTATCTCACAGACATCGGCGCTCTCTCTCTCCACGCTCACCAGCAGCAGCCATATTGAGTGCAGAAACCCTCTGGGAAATTTTACTGATTTCCTGTCCAGAGCAGAGTGTGGGGGAGGCGGTGAGGGCTGTGAAAGGCCAGAGAAAACAAATCAGGTGTCCGCTGAAGCCGCGTCGTCCGCTGCATGAGACCTGAGAGTTTGACCTTCCTCGTCTAATCAGAACGGCAGAGTCCCTCCTCATCCTCTGCTGACGGTCGCACTGAATCCCCAAGGGGATCATTAAAGGTTCATTTCTCCAAGAAGCACCTCACATCACGCTGCCCCCTCTGAATCATTTCTGCTCGGCCATATCTTCCTCCTCCACATGCTCTAATTTTGCTCTTGAAAAAAAAAATCTCTCTGTTGAGCTTTTTTTCTGTCTCTTTTCCAGCTTTTCTGTTGTTGCATTTTTGTCCAGAGCTCACAGAAACAGAAACATCCCTTCAGCTTTGATTCTTCACCCGTGATGAGCTTCAAACCGAAGTTCGCCATGTTTTTATGTTTTTTCTGTGAAAAGCTGAACAGACACCTGAACGTCGCACCTGTGATGCTGAGTGTGTGTTTCTGAAAACCTGAAACTGAGCTCATCTTTCCTCTGAAATCTGTGAGGAACCAAAGAAACGTTACTGAAGACAAAACCTGATGCTGAGTTTAGCATGTTGTCTCCTGTGATCACATAATTATATGTTCACATAAATCTGAACTGCAAGTCAGTATTAATATGACTGTATACATGTCCATTTATAGCACACAAAACTTTGTTCTCTGTTTATGTTTTATACACTCTAAGCATCTTTTCTACCATTTAAAGCCTCTAATAATCATGTCCCTGACAGTCATGCTTCTTTATTCCCTCTGAGAGTCGCTGACACTTGATGTCTGTGGATCAGCTGACACTTTAAAGATTTGAGTTTCAGGTTTCCAGTCACACTGTGGCTCAGTGACGTCTTTGTTTTGATGCACGGTTTGAAGAAAATGGATTCCTGATGAAGAATGTGACCCCGTGCGAATACATCATCGGCAATTATTCATGAAGTCCATTAAAGATTAATGGCGACAATTGAAAACCAAATCTGTCAGGACGCTTTTTAAACGAATCCTTTAAATCAAAATCTCCTTATGCGCGGCAGTAAGTGTGTGAAGCTGCAAACACACACACAGAAACCCCCCCGCATGTTTAATTCAGTGTGCTGAACAGAATTGATCTCCTGCAGTGCATCGATTGTAAGTTTAGCAACCGTATTGATCTATTGATAATTGAAGCTTTTCTTGGGAAAATCCACTGCAGGCAAGCTTAACCTGAACCACTGTGATGCTCTTATAATCTGCTTCACACTCTAGCTGTGAGTCTTGATATGTGCGAAACATAGTGAGATATATATTAAAGGATTAGCAGAGTCGTCTTTGGTGGTGGTGGTGGGGGGGAACAGCTGGCAAACGGTTGGGTTAGATGTGTGCCAACTCCTCTGGCTATTTCTGCAGAGACCAACATGTAGCTCCTCCATCTGCGGTCCCACCCCCCCACGGTGTTTCTGCTGAACTCAGGTCAGCGCCGCTTCCTCCACTGAAACCTACAGACTCCAAATAAAAAAAAAAAAGAATCTGCATGAAAATGGACTGTAACGAGATGGCAGCTGGCAGGAGTCTAATTGGAGAGATTCATTACAAAAGAGCACATCAGAGGAGATGAAGTGGAGATTTAACCTGTGCAACATCAGGTTAACTGCTTCTCAGGCTGATGTCGTCTTTTTGTTTTAGTGTGGTTTTCATTCAGTTTGCTGCTTTTCTAAGCCCTTATTTAAATTTTAGGGATTTTAGTGCCAAAAATCAGAACCAATATGGGTAAAAATATCTCTAAAACCACTGAACCAATGAACCCAACGTTCCTAACGTGGTGATTTTTTTAAACAGTTTTACAGGCAAAGCAGCAACCACGAGGGTCACTGAGGTCATGACCTCTGTATCATGGCTGACGTGGACATTTTTGCTACTTGCTACCATGTATAACTTTAATATATAATGGCTTTTCACATTTGCCGGTGTAGTGAAACACTTATTAATAACATATATTAAGCAGGCCCATAATATGGTCCTCATTTATTCTCCTCAAAGCGGTCTACTTCTTTACATCCCAACATGAATTATTGCTTCACCTCTTTAAAAGTGGTCGAACGTTGAAGGTCCAAGTCTACTGGTTAGTCATTCCTGTCAAAGAACTGCATGTACCATGGTACTTTGCAGTATTTTCTAAAAGCTTTTAAACATCCGAGTCTGGACTCAAAACCATTAGAGAAACTGTGGGAGACATTATGCATTTAAATAAAGAATTTATTTACATGAATAAATAAAATGCTCAAAGTGAATTCAATTTCAAGTTAGCAAGAGTGGAACCTTCGCCATATACGATGAGGGAAACATCACAGCTGATCAATGCTAGCTGATACATCTGCTAAAAATACAAAGAAGAAGGATTACGTTATTAAAAAACATACATGTTGATAGATGGATAGATGTTTAATTCTTAGAAATGTGAATAATTTAATATATTTAACATATATTGGAAATATATCTGCCATCTTGAGATCACATAACCACGAGTACAGAACGATGCTTTGTAAGGCCCGTCCCTTTCTCTCCACACCTTTAAATGCCATGTGGTTTGAAACCACAGCGTTAAAGAGAGTAAAACACTGGCAGCCGTCGACATGAAACACTCTGCTTTATTTACTGCCTGCTGACCTGTGAGTCACTTATTTGATCTGTGATTTTCCACTGACACGCATGTGTGCACGTTGCAAAACCGACAGGCCCACTGCTGCTAAAATGTGAACGCTTAACTTGGGTTTGGGGCTTTCTATCTGCCATGCTATCAGGTCATCACATCTGTCCTGAACGGTTCTAGGTGGATTCACATTTAGGGTTGCAGCTGAGGTCGTTTTTGCAGGGTTCACATGGTGCTGCCAGTGGTTTCTGCATCAGGACTACCTTTGAATTTCCAAGGAATGCAAGCCAGGGCTTAAGGCAGAGCGCCAGAGAAATTAGCATATTATATTTTCTCTCTTGTTGTTGTTTAAATTAGCAGTGAGCGATGGAGGAAAAAAAAAAGGCCTGAGCTACCGAGGCTGGGCCAAGAACAGGGAACAAGCTTCTGCTAATTTCCTGGCAAAAATTCATGATTAACACATTAGATGTACAGGCTGCAGTTGTCAAGGTAACTGATGACACGGCATTATCACTTGGTGGTTGTGCATCCTACATCCTGCCTCTTACATCCCATTCATCAAGCAGCCATTGAACAGCTCCGGGCAGGGAGGAAGAGGAGGGCCGCCCCTCCTAAACTCATATTAAACTCTATTTATTCACAGAAGAGAGTTCATGAGATTAATACCAGACCTTTATTAGTCAGGTATTAATCTTGTACACATTATACAATAGAGAGTGCTAGACCTGGGAAATTATGAGTATGAAACAAACCTTACTTTTATAAATTTAAAATTTATTATCTCGAAAAAGTCAGTTAAATAAAATGAGTAAATAAAGAATAAAAAATAAAAATTCCACTTGCTTCTGCTCTGTAGTTATGCAGATAGTTTGGGGTAAAAACTGGTAAAGGGTAACGAAATTTACTTTACCAAAAACTACTTAGACAAATCTATGTATCTATAACTATGACACTGACTCTAAGTTAAATGATTTTTAATAGCAATACAATGTTAGTCACTGGCTGCATTTATAAGTCCGGTAGTGTTTTGCCTCACAAATGATTTTACTGCTCAAAAATGTGAAATATTCCCTCTTTGTATTTGTTGTTACAAAAAACAAATATTCAGTAGAGACTGTGACTAAGTATGGGCATTGATATAAAACAAATAGTCAAAAATATTTGTAATTAAAGCCTCTCTTGCCTTGTCGTTGTACAAACTGTTGGATTGTCTCATAACAAACCATTAATAAATAACTGTTAGCTTGCTAGTAATCAACTGCTAGCATGGCCATTTGTTAATCCAGAATCCCCAAAATGCTAAAGGAGGCAAACTTTTTATAGCAGGCATGAAAACGGGTCGGGGTGAAAAAGGTGAGAAGGATACGACCCCTCTAGGGGTACATGTGCCCCCAGAAGAAAATTTTGAATATTTCATATTTAAAAGCATCAATCTGATGCATTTTGAGAGAAAAATCAAGCAGAA
>JAPZDV010000008.1:1464309-1482183 GCA_029814665.1 Acanthurus lineatus
GCAGGTTGTGTGTGTGTGTGTGTGTGTGTGTGTGTGTGTGTGTGTGTGTGTGTGTGATGGTAGATAACTGTTTGCACTGCTCTAAAACACAGTGAGCTACATTTGGGTCTCGTAACACACTCGGGGCTTTTTTCTTTCCATCACATTTAATTAACTTTAAATTTTAGTGACGCTGATTATTTCAGACGGGTGACGAAGGATCAGATCCAAGTTTGTTTGAAGCTCTTCCTTAAAAAGCTGAAACATTTTTAAAAATGTCATCATCTTATTATCAAAACAACACTTTTCTGCTTTGATTCTAAATGTTTATTTTATAGGTCAGCTTGTGATGTGATGCTGATTTTATGAATTCATCACATTCCTGCAAAAGTGAAGTCAAATTTAAGTGCAAAGATGAAGAATGTAACATAACTAATAACTTCCCTGATGTTTGAACAAAAGGTTAAGATTTCAACAACTTAAGTAGTCTGAAAAAACTCAAAAAACATTCAGACTACAGCCATCAAAAAGTTCTGCGTGGATCAACTTTAAAAAAGCTCAAGGAAAATGAGTTGAAGTGCAAACTCTGCCTGGTGATGTTCAGAACAACAGCAACTATGCAGAGGGAGGGGGCTGTTTACTGATGAACACCAGACAAAGAGCATTGATGATACTTTATGTCCCATTAAGAAAAAACATGACAGCAAAACCGGAGAGGCTGTGTCTGTTGTGACGGTGTAATTTCATAAAACACACTTAAATAACTTGCTGTGCTTTTGTTCCGTCACCTACTTCCACTTTATTTAATTAGGAAATCAATTCAAGAATCAAGAGCTGGTTTGCAAAAGAGGCCTGAATGCAAAAAAACACCACAAATCAACCAGACATGACAAAAAAAACAGAGAGCATCGGACACAATCACATTAAGTTCATTAGGTTTCTCCAGAGGAAGGGTGTGAACATGTTGCATCCGTCCGTGCAGGGCAGCAGGCGGAGGCAGCAATGCATTCTGGTCTTTTTACTGCAGCCGTAGAAACTGGGGTCTCATTCTTAACAAATGATGCACCCATCATGCAACAGTGTTTTCACCGTGAGAACGTTTTCTGCTGTTAAATTGAACTAAAGCTGTTCAAAAAAAGTAAAATAGTAAAGTAAAATTGCAAAATCCATCACTACTTTCCAAACACTGAGGCCTTTTTATAGAACGAACACACTTCTAACCTAAAACCCAACACAAACACACACTTTTCACACCAATCTGGCCACTTTAACAAACAGAAAAATTTAATTAATTTGTGCTCCAGTCTTTAGTTTTGAAGGGTCCTCATAAATAAAACAGAAACAAGCTCATCACATCTCCGTTTCTCAGCAGCACTTCTGCAAAAAAACCTCAGCATGCAGCATTAAAACAAGCCCAAACTTACACAGTACACCATGTTTCTCTCTCACACACACACACGCTTAACACACATCTGCAGAGCTCGTGGATGACTCACAGACTTACTGTAGCAAACACACACACACACACACACACGCTCACGCCGCCCACACACTTCTGCTTAGACGACTACTGTTTATAGAAACACTCATCACACATTATGGATTATGGAGAAACACACAACTGATGGAGGCTGCTTCTAACAGTCACAGTCAGGCGGATTTTTAAGCATTAAAAACACTTTTTCTTGTTAAAAAATAAAAACAAAAAGCTTCCTGAATGAAACTATGACTCAAAAAAAAGATCGCTTGCCTGTCCCTCCATCTTCTGGGATGAACCTCGATGATGATCCGTCAGATTTCGCTCCCACTGATGGATGCAGAGAGGAGATCTTCAGGTGGTGGCTGGTGGCTTCGCAGGACCCGCCCGCCGGCGCTGACAGCTGCAACAAAAGGAGCAAACCTGATCAGGCGCTGTCCGTGGTACCAGCCGGTTCTGCCGGGAAGGACACGACCGCTCTCCGCGTCCTTCCAAGCACAAAACCAATAACTGATAATCAATAAAGAGCATTTAACGGAGCATCTGTAAAGCTTTGAGGTGCTGAACGTGAGTGGAGTTGAGTTTTTGTCGGTTAACCTCCATCTGCGTCCGTACTGAGGCGCAAACTACAACAAACTGCACGTTTTTCTCTGCACAAAAAAACCCTCTGAAAAGCATCACAGACCGGATGCAGAAGCGTCTCTCACCTGTCGTGACTCCCGGGACGCACAAAGGAAACCGTCGGTGAGCTGAGCTGCGGCGGTCGGTATTATTTTTTCGCAGCAGTGCCTCCCTCTCCGTTATCCGCCCCCCCCTCTCTCGTTATTCGTCTCATGCAGGAGCTGCGAGCAGAACCGCACGTAAGAGCACGCACGCTTGTTTTTATTTATTTATTTTCTTACCTCCCCCTCCATCATCTCCCGTCAGCCTATGAAAAAGCTGGGAATGCTGGGATGCCGTGACGTCGCCCCGCCCCCCCCCCGCCCCCCTCCCTTTCACGTTTACGTGGAAGAAACTCGTGAGTGTTTTGCATCATCACCGAATCTCGTGAGCCGAAGCTGCGCCCATTTCCTATTATGGTCGCGACTTTTATTCGGTTATTTGGTTGACGAAAGACTGTGCGCATGCGCGGAAGAGCGGCTACCGAGGGTCGTGAGGAGGGGGAGGCTCACCCCTCCCTCCCTCCCTTTATCCCTGGTGTCCTCCTCGTCTTCCCATGATGCCCCTCGCTGGCGACCTTGACAGTCGCCGCCCGGTGGCTGATGCTGCGGATGCTGATGCAACGTGGTCCGTTACCGAGGCAACGGGTCAGGTGATGCTCAAGTTGACCAAATGACAACTTTTATATTGTTTTTTTTTTTTTAGACGGTGACAGTTTGTGAACAGCAGCCTCACGAGGCAACGTGAAAGGGAACCGGATGTATCAGGTGCGCTGCTCGCTGCAGAAGTCTCGTGATCAGCTTGTGACTCACTGACAACAACAGAAATCAGCTGATAGCGTGTCATTGAGGTTTGAGTGAAAATGACGCAATGAGTTTCGCGTAAGAGTTTGGAAAAACTCTGCAATTTGTTTGTTTTATCTCAAGACATCAAACCAAAGTTTCTCAGAAAAGAACTGTGAAGATTCAGAGTCATTTTTTAAGGAAACACAGACAATAAATAAAGTGATCAGAAAAAACAGGAAACATGACAGCTGATCAAACTGCTGAAAAACCACGTGACATGATCATCCAGATCAGATACGAAATGTAATCTGTGGTGAACTTCAGTTTGTTTTTGTCCTTTTTTTGACTCAGAAGACCAAAGTTTGTATCTTTAATCTGAAAAACTCGTGAACAGAAACACCTGACCTGATAACAACCTGCACACAAGCACAGAAAAATAAAATAAAGTCATAATAATAATAATAATAATAAATACCTGCTGGTATTTTGATGCTTTTATTCAACCAAATCACTTAAAACATCCGGATGGATTGCAGGTCATGACACTGCCAACGTGAATTTAAGTGGTCTATTGATTTAGTGTTTAATATTGATGACCATTTAACTGTATTGTGGAGATTCTGGCTCCTGCTGCTTCACTTTTCAAAATAAAAGCTCTTAAAAAAATCCATCTCATCTTGTAGCAGATTTAATGCACATATTTAGCTTTCTTCTTTTATTTTTAACTCTCTAGGTTAAACAGTGAATCCTTACCAAGCACAATTCAGGACAAACACGACGAGGTTCACAGTAACATGATATAATTTATTAAGTTGCTTCTGTACAGACGGAGAAGATGCTTCACATTATGACAGCAGGATGGAGTAACTCATGGAGTGACGGAGAAGAACGCGTCGGATCAGATCTTTCCGGGGAAAGAACCGGCCTCCAGCTGCTCGTCCCACTTCTGAACCTGCAGGAGACGGAAAGAGAAAACACAGAGGAACTTAAGGAAGGATGCAGATAACATGTTTACAAGTAAGAACAAACCACGTGTGTGTAGTTATGGTTGATTAAAACAGTAATTATGTGATGAAAACAGTCACCATAAATGCATAAAAATACAGTCTGATGAGCTAAAATCAGATGCAGACTCTTCCACGTGGATCTTCTCAGGTCCTTCGTATTAATGTGCATTGGTGTAACTCACCCAGCTGATGGGGCAGAGGCTCTTGTAGACCCTCTGGTACCAGTCACAGGGAGCTGTGTCTTGGTCTTTGGAAGACAGAGCTTTGTTGCATCTGTGGAAATCTGCAGAGAAAACAGAGCAGGACGAGACGTCAGAGCAGGAAATGAACCTCCAGCAGTGACTCCAGATGAAGCCATGAACCTTTTTTTTAATGTCCAAAGAATCAAATTATTCTGTAATTTAAATACAGTTTGGCTTTGACATTTCGCTTCCATATTTACAAACTTAATTAGTTTGCGAACATGTCTTTTTGAATTAAATTTAGCCTTTAACTAAGAAAGCACTACTGTTACCTTTACTTTGAAAATGAGCAGGGAAGCAGCAGTGATCAATACTGAAGATGAGTGAACAAATTATTCATACTGACAGTTTGGCTGATTGTCATGATTGAAATGAGCACGAGAGACAGCCACCACCAGATGTTTAAAACAGAGCTGAGAAAAGAGAAGTCCTGCTGATAAAGTCAAGCAGAAAAGAAAAAAACATTTGGAGGAAAGTCGAGACAGAAATAATTTAAACATCTTGTCAGCTGGCTGTTAGGGGACAGAGAGGGCAAGGAGTCTTCAGCAGATCGAACATTTTATTGACCTTCGATACAGCAGCAAAGGTTCAATTAATTTTTCTTCTTCTTTAATAAATAATGCAGCAGCAGAAGCAGAAGAAAGCTGCTTTATTTAGGCCTCAACAGTTTGATTTTAATACCAAATTCAAGGCATTTTTCACTTGAACAAATGTGAAATTTCTGATAAATCTTCAGCAGAATTTGTGACTGATATCAAGTTTCTTATCCTCACCACATTACTTTTAAAAATGAAATTATTAAGATTATTCTTCATAAAAAAATGTAAAAAAGGAAATGAACAGAAATATAATGAAATGAATATAAGGAAACAAAAAAGTAAGAAATAAGATGAAGGCATTGAAACGCTTTTTTTCAGTTCAGCTGAACTGAAAGTTGAAAGTCATCACCATTAAGACACGGCAACTAAAACCATATGGTGATGTTTAAGACCAAGTGAAGCCCTGCAGACAGAAGCAAGAGCAAAGGGAAGTGACTCTCAGGCAGTCATGGTCTGCATTCATTGTTACCTGCTCTGGTTTAAAGTTCAGGTTGGATTCATGAGGGGAATTTCCCTGAGTTGGTCTGACAAGGAAAGATTCAGATATATGTTACATAAGTGGCAAGATAAGGTGTTTAGAAACCTGAAGAAGTGCCACTAAAGGGTTTTCATGAACCTTTACCAGCTCCGAAAGGGTCTGGACTTAATGTGTGAGGTAGCTTGTTTTATTTACCCAGATAGTTCTGGAAACAGTTGCGGGTCTGGTTGGTGTTGGGGAAGCGGGCGTCAAACGGAGCCGTCCTGTAGTTCTTCATCTTCTCATCGATTTGTTCAGACATCTTCAGCTGCTGGATATCTGCAAACAGGACCAACAGCATGAGAGCATCTCTAAACTGCGATCACACTAACAGGAAAAAAACGATGTGAATCTGCATTTTGAAACAGAGCATTATTTTATACTAAAGCCACATTCTGTAGCGTCGTCGACAGCATGACCTCCAACTGATAAACTAATCATTCGCTCAAATTAAACTGATATTGGTAACTTTGTGGGCGCCGAATTTACCAGATGACTTTCCTTACTAGTATAGGACATTTCATTATTCTCTACGACAAACACGTTCAGCAACAACACAAGAGAAGTTAAAAAATACCACCTTTTCCAATCTGAGTTCGGCATATCATGTCTACACATTCGCACAAATCAACGCTCTTTGTTTGGTTAAAATGGGCTCGATCCAAAGAGATAGTAGATGTTCAATGACAATGTTCGTGAAGAGTAAAATAAGCTATGTTTCGAAATACTTCCTGGATTTAATTAATTACAATTAGACCTGTTGAGTGAAGCTAATCTTTAGAGTTAAACACCGGTTATGTTACCGTTAAGCCGGGTGAGCTATTTCTGGATCTTTGCTTGCTATTTATTAGGTGAATGCGATTTAAATCTCACTCTCTAGCTAGAGATAAATATAAAAATAATTACGATTATTTTACATTTAAAAAGCAATTATTAGGGGCAAACTGATAAAGCACGAAATATTTCTCTCTTTTGTTAGAAAATACTTTTACCTTTTACTGAAAAATCCGCTGCTCAGTGCTATGTTGACCGTACGCTGCTCAGTCGCAGGGCATGCCGGGAAAAAGAATACTTAATGTTCGAAATCATCGCGAGATTTGTACGCGTTCTTTTTTTATTGAGCTAGTTGCTCGAAGAAATAATGTTTCACAAAGAGACGTGGCTGTGGGGATGATTTGAGTAGATTTAAAGACATAAAAATACTTACATATAGTCACAGGAAGCTATAAGTTTAGATTAATATGATATTTCTCGCGAGATCTTCTTGGGTCTGTGGTTGCCATCGAAACGCTTTAGCCGGGCATTGATTCAAATTACGTTAGCAGCGTCGCCTGCTGGAGACATCGAGGAGGTGCAACGGCAGACAAGTTTGCTGTAGTACAGACAGGTAATTATCCGTTTAATCTACGCTCAGCTGTTTGGCTGGAGCCGGTCAGTTTTCTACACACCGGCGGACAAAATCCGCGCTGGATCTAAAGGACTGACCAACTTGTGCCATGAGTACAATTAATTTTCAATATCTTTTGTTTTTTGAGAGCCTTTGTTTATCCAAAATCGTTCCTAATTTCATCCGGGTTGAAGCAAGAACCGAACTGAACTAAGCCGCGTTTTTTCGTTATAACATTTGAAAAACAGAACTTGAGAAAAGAGACTAAAAGAAAAGTCCTTGTTGAATTTTGAGTTAGATTTGTGGCCTTTCGTGTTTGGACTGTGGGGGATTTGGCTGTATTTGGATGTATTTTTGCATTAATTTTTTTTAAAGCTCTGGACATCTAAACACACAATATACAAAATAAAGGAATAAAATTCGGTAGTTTTAGAGTAAAAAGACATTTCCTTGCAAAAGCCTGACAGAAGCTGCACTCTTAAGAGAAACTCTGCGTTTCTGTCTCTTTCCGCAAACTTCAGTGTCTTGTTGTTGTTTCACAGTTGCAATCCAGTGATGAAACCCAAACTGTAAGTATTCTGTATTCATTTTATTTATTTATTTTTCCGTGTCAAAGTAAGCGCAGTTTTCCGCCCATAATGCATTGTGTCTACTATTCCGCTGTCTTTAGACAAAAATAGGATATTGAACGTTACGTAGTGATAGGACAGGAAGAAGCTGTGGATAGTGGGATTACGCGGGAGTGCACATGGATCTTTCTTTTGGATGTGTAATCATTTTATTTTTACACATTTACATTTGGCCAACCCACGTAAAATTTGTACGGAAATTATGTCAGAAGAGTGATGAGGCCCTCTAGTGGAGGTATAATGGGTTTTCTCTTTCATTGCTAATAGGAATTGCAGCTATGATTAGCACATCTGAAGTTTCTGTCAAAAAGCCTGCAAACTATACATATCTTTCTTTGTTTGTAGGTTTATTCCCCCCCCCCAAAAAAAAATATTTTCTTATCAGATCTACACGATTCAAGTAGGTCACCTATTTTGGTTTCAAAACGGCGAATTTCGCAGAAAGGACTTTAAAAAGACCACAAATACCATGATAAAAGCAAATAAGCAAACACAAATATTTAAAGAAAGTAGCTGTAAAAACACAAAAAATCTAAGGAATAACGTTAGCTAGCTAGCTTATACAACCAGAACTTAAGCTTTGATTGCAAGTGTTTTGATTAAGAATGCATATTTATACCATTAAATATGTTGCCTATGTTTAGTCACATGTGTATATGATACATATAACCTGTTAGAAATATTATAACAGTTTCTTAGCCAACAGGGATGACTAACTGACTCCGGTCAGCATAGCCATGTTAACGGTCAGCGCATTAATACTGAACTATGTTAACGGTCAAGGCATTAATATTGAACTATGTTAACGGTTAGCGCATTAATATTGAACTATGTTAACGGTCAGCGCATTCATATTGAACTATGTTAACGGTCAGCGCATTAATATGGAACTATGTCAACGGTCAGCGCATTAATATTTACATTAACTGTAAGCAGTCACAGGTGCGCGTGTATCGGGAATTCACTAACGGTTTCGAACGCGACTCAGCCAATCACAGCCGACGATCAAAACTCCTCGCTCCGGGATTGGTTGATCATGTCCAGTACTTGAGGAATGCAAACGTGGGCAAGTGCCGTGTCGTCCAATCAATGAGTTGGCCACGGAGCCCAGCGGACGTGCGTGAGGACAGTTTCTGTCAGAGAGGCAGAGGGAGTAACATCAGCGTCGTATGTGGAGCCTCTGAAACATCACGAGGAGCCGCTCACTCATTCACCGCGACGACAGAGCAGAAAATAACGTGGCTGTTTTACTCTGAGCTCATTTTTAAACGCGTCTTATCACTGATTTTATACGCTTTTATTGTGCTCATTTATTTTTCCTTTTGTATCGGAGAGAAACGGGAGAACGAGGATTCACTGCGGTCAATCAATTTCCTCTTCCAGACCTGGGAATTACGTTACAATGAAAGATGTAGGTGACACATTTTCTTCAACAATCCAGGAATCACATTAGGATCCAAACGAAGATCGACGAAGAAGAAGAAAAAAGCAGGTAAAAAAAGCAACCTGTCTGACTGAGCTGCCTGTTTAACAGACGTAAAAAAAAAAAAAGGGAACTGGAGTGACATATCATGTTTTTAACCCTGCGTAACTTCAGAGATGCTAACATTTGGAAGAAAATAGGTCCCTTAGGGTCGTAGTTACACATCATAACATCAGCTTTTTTTAAAAAAATGTTATTTAAGACAGAAAATGTGAACTTAAATGCGTTCATGATGCCACATTTTCACTACCAGGGCGCATGTGTGGCACGGCAATGTCTGCGCCGTATTGTTGAGCCTTTGTGATTAACGATGGGGGGGGTTTAAAAAAAAATGTGTTATCTCCATCGTATTTTAGTTTAATTCATACGAAGCACTGTTTTCTTCTTCGTTTCTTCAAAAGGGGGGGAAAATGGTGACCGGTGCCGCATCTATAGGATCAGCATCCTCTCCGTGGAGCCCCTGCGTAAAAGAAAAACAGGTATTTTGCTGCCTACATTTTGCTGGAGTTTGGTGCTGCAGTGTGTTAGACAGGCGAACAGGTTTTTTATTATTATTATTATTATTATTATGAGTGTGTTGTCTCATCTGCTGCCATGCATACATACAACACAGTAACGCCTCGGCATAATGCAACAAAAAACCCTCCCATTTTGTGTCTCACTGTGATGCCCTGAATGCAGCAGCAGCAGCAGCATCATCAACCATATGGACTCACCTTGCAGCTGAAAAATGAATAATTGTGTGTGTTTTTTTATGCATGTGTGTGTATGTGAGTTTGTGTCTATGTGTGTTACATTAGTTAAAAACGAAAAGAAAATGATTACACACATGCATAAACACACACTCACACACAAACACACACACACACGAGTGCCATGACTGGCTCCAACGTGAGCATAATTGCCTCATGAATGCTAATGCATCATGCTAATGCAGAAACACTGCAAACTAACTGCCCCCCCCCCCCACCTCCTGCACTGCTGCCTCATGGGCTCACAGGTGTCGGCCAGCCTTACCTAACTTACTTTGTGCATTTGCGTGTCTGTGTGTGAGAGTGTAAGTGTGTGTGTGTGTGTTTGTGCATGCATGTGTGTAGGTGTTTGTGTAGGTGCGTGTTTGTGGATGATTTCACCTTGCATAGGCAATATGGTTGCAGGCCCATGTGTGGTTGAGGATGTGTTTTAACCAGGATTTTTTAGAGCTACACACCCACACCAACCTCGCAGGGTTAGTGAAGTAAGGGTACATTAGAGAAGTGCTTCCCATCCTCCATAATTGACACACTTAGAGTCCCTGTTTGGCTTCATGAAAACTCTGGTGTGATACTTCACTTGCAGCAAAGTGACTGAGTGAAACATAAAAAGTTAAAAAAAACTTCAAATAAAAAAAAAGCTTTTAGTACTGCATCCTGCACTTACAAAATCTTTGCTGTTTGATTACTGCATTATTATAAATAAACATGGATGATGTTAAATCCTCCCACCACTTTCACATCCTCCCAGCAGCAGCAGCCTCACTGGTTAACAGGGAATGTGTTAGCAACTCAAGGTAGAAGCTAATAAGCCATGTTCAAAATTAAAGCAGGACTGCAACAAATGATCATTTTCTTTATCGATTAATCAGCCAAATTATGCTGTGACTGATTGTTTATTCATTAAAATGCCAGTATTAGAGGGAAAATGGCCATCGCAATGTCCCAGATCCCAAACTGTTTTATATAATTGAACAGTCTTAAATTAAAAATAGTGATTGAACTTATGAAAAGAGAGGGGCTGAAAGTAGTGTTTAATTAGTGAATGTTTCAGATTTTTGCTTATTAAATTACGATATGAGGGAAACTGGCTGCTACCTTTTTTTAAATCAGCTCCATCACATGCAGATTTGTGTAGCTGCATCACTGTAGTTTGGTGACAAGATGTTTTAGTTTCTGTCTTTAAAATGTCAGAATAATGCCAAACTTTCCAGAGTTAAGGTAATGTTTGTCAGAAAATTAGGCAAAAGGATCTTTTTGCTTAGATCAGTAACGATAATCACCAATCATCATTAATTCCCTGCTTCTCTCGGCTGATACTAATGAGATAAAATATTTAACATTTTTGCATTTTCAAAAAAAGCTTAATTTTAACCTGCAGCTTGTGCAAACCTGAGGGCAAGAAAGGCTAAAATATATAGAGAAAAGATGCAGCATTCAATATTCTTTGGCTCTGATGGAACTAAATCTAATTTAACTGTCAGAATAACACATAATAATATAAATTTCTCATTTTCAGCCAATAACTGATCAGAAATTATACTCCTGAAATATTTTGAATTCACAATAATGTAAAATAAGAACAGCAGATCCTCACATCTAACAGACTTTGTCTCAATAAATGACGTAGTGGTTGTCAGAATTGCTTCAGATTTATTTTCTTGGTCAAGTGGTTGATTAACTAATTAACCATCAGTAATAAGTAATAAAATTTCTGTGTCAGTTCCTTAACATCAGAGAGCAGAAGCTCTTTCACACCAGTGTTTAACATGAGGGTGAAGACGCTTTGCAGAGGAGGAGGACGGAGCGCTCGCTGCGTCCACATCCACGGCGGCCCTGACGGAGCCGACTGCAGTGCAGCCACAGGACGTGAGGAAGGGACAGAGCTGCGATTAAACATGCATATACCCCCACAGCTGAGTGATCACACTTCCAAGCTGTTTGTATGCACGCCTACCTTTGAGCGAAATCAACAAGTTCACGCCCACTCTCTGGGGGCTGTTGAAAGGCATTCTGGGAAACACAGGGAATCACACTGACTAAAGTGGAAGCAGACCAGAAAGTGGGTACACCAGGTCGATGACAAAGGCATTGCACATCAAGGGTGCATGATATAACAGTGTCAGAGTGTAAGGGGGGGGTTGCTCCTCAAAATCTCAGCAAAGTACCTGGAGGTGTGTATTCAGGTGTGTATTTTTGGTGATTTTGACCTCAGTTGCAGAGTCTGGAGTTTAAAAGAAGGCAGCGTAGTGGACGATGTGGCATCGCTGTCCCTCGTAGCGTGATGTGTGACTTTAGCCCAGTGGGCTCATTCCTGCCGAGCTGGAGGAGGCGGATCGTCTGTAGCTTCGACATCCATCATGGTTGTTTTATGAGTCAGCTGTGATTAATCTGATAGGTGGCGTACAGACTTTTCACTGCGCCCTTAGAGAAGGAGCTGGAAACGGGCGGCCTTGACGGCGCCCCCGGATGTTGGAGAGTCTCAGGTGTTGACGTCATCACCGGGGAACGTGGGTACAAATGGCTGACGGTATTCTGAGCGCACAACAACCTTCAGGAACAAACGGCATTGTGTTTTGTACCGAACGGTGACTCCACTTCCTGGAACTCCCCCGCTGCATCACTGATGTGAGACAGAGATGTGATGTGTCTGGTTTGAGGTGTTGAAAAAAAGCCTGGTCCAACACCTGTGTTTCTCTGTGATGACTCCCCCCCTCCTTTAAAAAAAAAGAAAAAGAAAAAGGGCTGTAATATCATGAGAAATGTGCACCATCAGTTACTCTGCCAAAAATAAGTCCCCTTTCTTTCCGTGTTAATTGTCTGCTTTTGGAAATGACCCATTTTGTCATGTAGCAGACGTCTTAATTAAAAGTTCCAGTTTGAATGGTGGCATATGGCTGACCTGGTTGGGCTCGACGCTGGCTGTTCTCATGTCAGCTGGGAACAAAGACAGTCGCACTGGAGCAGATTCAGAGTCTTCGTGGCAGAATAAAAAGCTGTTTGAGGTCAATCACATGCCTTATGCAAAGGCAAGGAAAACAGAAATGGTCTATTGTTCACACTTTGGCTGTTTTTTGGTTTTTTGGAACTGAAGTGATTTTCTAGTTTTGTTTGTGTTTTTATGGAGACCTTGCAACTAATTGGAAAAAAACCAAGTAATTCTTTATTAACACAAAACTCACAGTTTCTTAATTTGTGGACCTTGTTTTAATCTGGCATATTGTTGTCGGGCCGGTGGCTCCTATAGTCTTTTGTGACTGAAACTGTTCCAATAATAATCATTATAAGCTGGTTGTGTGACGGTCGACTCTGCTATTGACTGAAATTTACTCACAGCTCTACGTTCAAGGAAAAAATCGTCTGAGTCTCTAATCAATTTATAATTAAACTGAGAACGGCAGTGAAAGATGTTCTGAATGGGTTTTTTTGTCTCTTATATTGAGTATCTGAGTGTGATTTTGACCTGTATGTTGAATGAATACGTATCCGACACATTAACAATAAGAGCGTCAGCCTAAGAAACCCGACACATCTTATTTTGAAAAGCTTTTGGATCCAAATGCCGAAGCTTGTGGTTTAAATACATAAAGTTTGAAAGATGTAAATATGGAAATGTGCTACAGAATCGCTTCTTTCCTCACAAAATATCTCTGACTGAGCAACAATCAAGTTTAATTACTAAGATTTTAGGTAAAATCTGTTGATAACTTTCATGAAAAAGCATTTCGTGGAAAACCAAATAGTATTTTACAGCCACTGAAGAAGACTTAGTGTTTACCTGCTTACAACAACTTGTAAAAATGACTTATTGAATCTCGAGTTTTGATGATCTTAGTGCTCAACATACACACAGAAACCCCCTTTATTATTCATGTAATGACTTGATCTGGAGTCTTCCCACAACTTTTTCGTCTCTTTATTTTCTCCGGGAGACACTTGGCAGCGCTGCCTGTTGTTACAAACATTGTTTGTTGACTTGTTCTTTCGATTCTGCTTGCCAGTGTCACTGTCTCAGCAAAGCAGAGCAGCCACCAAGTAAGACTGGTCAAACCGAAGCTGTTTATCCGATGGTTAGTCATAACACGCGAGCGACTGGCGCTGTGAGAGCCGACAAAAAAAAACGCTCCCCCCTGGACCGACACCTTCCAGTTGGCTGTCAGGGAGGTGCAGCTCTGTGAGGCCCTCTTTTCTGCAGTCGAATCATCCATCTTAAACAGACGGAGCACTGTGGCAACGTCCCACTGCTGCACATGTATCATACATGACAGGAAAACTTGTGTATAAAGCCTTTTTATATAGTTCACAAGACGTCACACTGAAGCAGCAGCATAACAAGGATCAGCCACCGTCCTCCCTAAACAGAAACAGCTGCTCACCAAACTCCTTTAACAAAATATGTCATTTTACTGTGCAGATCATCATAAAACACATGCATTTCAAGCGCGATGGAAACAAAATAAAACTCCCAAAAAAACATGCAGGTTCGTTTTTCTGCAGCTCTGCAACCCCAACCCTCACAGCTGGAGCAGCTACCAGAACAAAGAGCTGAGAAACTGCAACATTACAGCACATACAGAGCGAACATGACTCCGTTTGGGTCGGGATCCTTTTCTCCACTTTGTCTTCACATAGCAAATAGCTGCTCACTGTTCTGTTAATCTTTAAAATCTCACACACAGAGCCTTTACTTTACCCCCTTTTGAAGCCGCCACAAAGGAAAATTACGCCGCTGTTTCTATGGAGGGGAAATAATTAATGCTTACATCAGACTGACTAATTACGCTGTGCTGCTGATGATGATGATGATGTTTTGAGAGAAATATTCAAAGTGGTTTTGCAGCCCGGCAGCGTTTGGACCAACAGAGCAAAGAAATCTGTGTGATATCTATGAGATGTGTCACAATTGTCCTCATTTACAGTGGCTGTCACTGTCGGCTTCACAGCTACGACGAGAGCATATGGTGTTATAAACCGAGACGCATGAAGCAGTCAATGACAGCATTTACATATCTCACTCTGGACACACACACACACACCCTGTCAGTATTGATTAAAACTTTATGGATTGATTAAACACCATTTTCACCAAGTTTTTTTAAAGAGGCGTCATTTTACAGCATCTCTTCCTCTGCTCATCCTCTCATTATGTTTGCCTGTTTGAAATTTAATTATGTTGCAGTGTAACTTGGAGCTTTGCATCTTTAAAACCAGTCAGTCAGTTTTTAGAAAAGTGGAGCAGTTCAGCTCAGACTGTCGTTCAGACGCGAGAAGGTCAGTCTGAAACTCCTGCAGCTGCATCTTCAGCGAGTCCTGTTTGTGTTTCTCTCAGTTTTTATGTTTTTGTGACACAAATTAAGTTTTAAGTAAAATATTTTGCTAAAACTTGAGGTTTATCTGCTTCTGTTTTACATTTCACAAAGCGTACCGTGGATTTAAATGCACTCAGCTTGTATTCAGCTATAATTTTTCCTAAATTACTGAGTGCTGGATGAAGTATTAGTTGTCTTAGAGTAAAGATCCAGTTCTGTTAATTTATTCATCCCAGGCAGAGACATTTATTAATAAGTGATTTAGGAACCGTAATGAAACGAGGACCTGCTGTGTCTCTCTAATGTTTTTCACTGTCTCATCTTGCAAACAAAACCAGGTAGAAAATAACAAAGTGCTTATTTATGTTTGTTAGGTACGGGGAGAATTAGTCCATCAGGTGAAGAGTTGTTAACTAGTTAACTAGTTAACTGGTTAAATGTTAAAGGGACATTTCACAGATTAAACACCTGCCATGAGAAGATATAACCTGTGAAATGATTCTGTTGTTGTGGCTTTTTAGGTGTTTCGTTGAAGTTTTGAAAACACTTGCATTTAGTAAATTGCATTTAAAAATTGAAAGTTGCATGATGGGAAACGTAGGATCTGGCTTGCTCATTCTCATTAAACCTGTCTCACACTGGAGACACATGACAGCTGAACTCTGCAGGATGACAGAGAGAAAAACCTCAGTTTGATTTTGTAACTTAAATAATTGAAACTTTTTGTGCTGCCACGCTGAAGTTAAAGAGGAGAGGCTGTAAAAGCCAAGTCTCTCGATGTCGGGTGAAGGCTTTTAAATGGTGTCTGTCTTCAGGAAGTGGGGCAGGATGTTATGTGGGGATACGCTGTGCAAAGTAGGCCAGTAGGACCAGAGCACCTAAAAAGCAGTTTGAGTTCTTGTGCATAATGCATCAGATCCTTGACGCAGATCAAATCGGGCTTCAGAGAAACAAACTCCTTCAGGTTCGCACCTGTCGCAGGACGCCACGCTCGCCTGTTGCTGCAGTTCAAATGTGTTTTTGTATTCTTACCGGCAAACTGTGATGTAACAACCAAATATTCACTGCTGTCGAGGGAGTGAGGTTCATGCTATTTTTCACATCCTGATGGTGTTTTAAATGTGCTGTTTTCGTCTGAGGGAGAGTCGATCATGTCGCTCTGAAGTTTCAGGAGACGTGGAGGAACCGCAGCCCACAGTTTGGAAACTGAGTCATGATCAACAGAGCCTTTAGTCAGCTGTTCCCAAACTCAAGGACTCAAGAATATATTACTGTTTTTTACATCCGAATCAGCTTTAAAACGATCCTGCTCAAGTCTGGAAGAACGTCACAGTCACACTGCAGAATATTAAGACGTTTGAGACCAAAACAGTGAATCTGTTGGTCTGAGAGATCTGAATTCATCAGACTGCATCATAACATCACTGACTGAACTCTCAGGTTTTCACTCATAATGCAGGAATTAATATAAATTGTCTGCCTTGTCTTGTGCGAGCGTGTTGTTTTTGCATCCGCAGATGATAATGAGCACTCAATTGTTGCTTTATGTGAGTGTTTTATGCCATTAAACACTGTAGTCATCAGAAATCCTAATAGATTATTATTGAATTAGTACAGAAGAGGATTAGTAGCACAAGCATAATACTGTGTTTGCCTCCTGTGTGTGTCAGCGCTGAAATGATCAATTAATTGCCTTGTTTCTCTACACAATATGGACAACAGCTGATCATTTAAAATCCTTTACAGCTGCCTGTGTTGAGACAATGTTCACAGTTTGAGCATTTGTAAGCTAAATATGATCATATTTCTCTAAGAAAGATGTTAAATACAGTATTATTTTGGGATTTGTACGCAAACTTGAGTGTTGCATCAGTGCTGGTATCAAAATTCAGTCCTGTTTACAGTTTACTGTGGTTTTTGACAGAGCTTCAGCAATTAGTCAGTTAATCAGTCACCAGAAAATTAGTCATAATTGATTTATTATTGAAATAATCAAACAAAATGCCAAAAAAATCTCAAGTTGGATTTCAATTTTCAGTTCTAAAATGTAAGAATTTGATCTACAGTCCATTGAAATAAGACATGGTGATCTTTAATATTTAATATTATGCAAACTAAACAAAACTGAAATTATTTGTTGATTAAATGTTGAAGTGATTTATTGAGCAAATAAGGAAAAGATTCATCAGTTTTAGTCAAATGCTTTAGCAGCAACAAGTTAGGTTTTGATTTTTCCTTTCAATTTAATTCATATTGATCGTTTTTTACCCACATTGTAACTCAGAAATTGGCGATTGTGAGTTTTATTGTAGGTTAAATTTGGATTCAGTTTCCTGGTAGAAAGTGCTGATAAGATTTAAGGCATGAACTGAAGTTTATCAGTCGGTCTTATGGACCCAGTCTCAGTAAACGTCGGCCTCGGTTTGCCTCATATGTAGTGACCAAACACCGGATTACTCAATCCGGCTGGAATAAATCGTTACGACATTATGTGGTGTCGTTCTGATGAGAGTTAATGGACGCTCGGGCCTCCTGTAATACTCCTCACTGCACACTATCATCCGAAAACTAGGCTGCATTAATGGATTTTTTTTTATTTTTCAAACCGGTTTTCATTCCACGGCAGCATCACTGTGTCAGGACCAAGGGCAGTGCGTTGACCTCGACACACAGAGTTCACCGCAGTGACGACTGCCAGCTTCGCCTCAGTGCATGTTACAATACAGAGCCATACTGTTGCTGCTGCCGCCGCCGCTGCTGCTGCTGCGCCCGCTGCTGCTGCATGCCCTTATGCACTGGCACATTTCCCAGCATGCTTCAGAGGGAGTGAGCGAGCGAGCGAGTGAGTGAGGAGGGGGTGAATGGAGATGAGGGTTGAAAACGGGGTTAAAGAATAGAAAGAGAGGGATGAGAGTGAGGTGAATGACAAAGTGGAGATGGAGGGAACAAACAGGAAGGAAGTGAATGAGAGAGAGGAGATCCACAACACACACATACACACACACGCACAAACACACACACACACACACACACCGTGAGATGACAGCC
>JAPZDV010000008.1:1488783-1521261 GCA_029814665.1 Acanthurus lineatus
TATCTCAGTCAAAGTAATGAAAGGCACCTTGAAAATAAAATATCTCAGTATAAATTCCTCCTGCAACTTATCAGATTTCACTTCTGCATTTGGCAAATTTCACTTGCAATATTATCATATTTTGAAAGAGTTGAGCTCTTGTCTCTTTGGAAAAAAGGAAAAAGAGAACAAGTTGAGTTAAAAATGCTGATAATTTTTATAAACATAACGATATTCTGATCCTGTGTGTCGACTGAAGACTGAACGCATCCTCACAAACACCCTGTTTGTCCTGTTTTTCTCTTTCAGTGTGAACGAGTGGACGTAAATCTGTGAGACGACGAGCTGGAAGACAGAAAAGGTGGAGCTCGACAGGACCGTCCCCGCACCACATGGAGCTCTTCTGGGGGATTTTCTCAGCCGCTGTGAAAGCCGAGGCTCCTCACTAACTGTTCCTGCTTCTTCTGAACTATTTTTTTACTTTCGCGTTGCTGTCGGGTCGGAGGTCACACACACGCCTCTTCCCCTTCTTGTCTACTGTGTTGTTCCAAGCGAGACCAAAACCAGGTGCCAAACTGACTGTGTCAAGAGAAAAAGCAAAAAAATCCACGAAACCAACAATCACCAAATCATCGTTTCACCGTTAAGCTTTGAAAAACCTGATTTAGTAACCAGAGCGCGGCTTTATTGCTCTTACCTTCAGCCCGAAAACATCCTGCATCCCATTAAAACCACACATCATCTCAACACGCTCATCCCAGCATAACGAAGAGAATTTTTTTAGAAACCAGAACAACCGTAAAACTTAATATCCGTTGTCTTCTGTCAGTGTTTGCGTAGTTGCTGCTCTTAAATGCTGAAACACAGAGATTTTTCCATCCGAGGGCGACGATCAGTGCATTATTGGTTCAAAGTGCTTTATAAAACAGATCCTCCGGCTGATGGGCTGCTCGCAGTCGTGCGTTACAGAAGAGGCGAGTGGTGAGCTGCGATAACTCGCCGCCGCCTTCTGAACGTTTTAAGGCTTCGGCAGGACGGCGTTTGACTGACAGGCAACACAAGCCACGTCTGGCCTGATAACTACAGGCACCACCGCCATCACCGCCGCTGCCACTGCCGCCACCACCACCACCACCACTGCTGCTGCTGCTGCTGCTGCTATCTCAAAGGCTTGGAGATTTCCCGTCGTCTCAGTCTGCGCTGTGAAACACTGTTGACACTTTGCCTATCTCCTTCTTCCAGTTGCTTATATGAGAGAGGCCTCTCTCGCTCCTTTTTTGTCGTCTTCTGTTTCTTCCACACGGAAAAAAAAACCCCTGAAAGCCCCGTTTTATCTTCTCCCAGTGACCTCTTCGACTTTTTTTTGCATTCTTCCTTTTATTCAATGAAAAAACATGCAATTTAAAACCTTTCACTGTATTACCATTTTTTGTGGAAGGAGATCAAGTTTGTAAAAAAAACTTAAAGCCATACTGAACACCAGCCATACGAATACCTTTTACATTTTGCAAAAACACCTCGCAGTGTTAAAGGCTCCTTCAACACGGTGATCCTCGAACGCATCAGACACATTCAGGGAGTCAACGAGGAAAACTCACCTGAAGTTTTCATGCATCCTGCTGACAGAACAGCTTTGTAAATCCACACTTTTTCTACCTGAGTCTTTCTACACCTGTGACCGGTCAAGCGTGGCCGTGAACCGTGTCGAGTTCCCGTCACCGTCACCTACGCCGCCGCCGTCGTTGTCGTCGTCCCTTTGTTCCTCTGTGTTGACGGATGAATCCGGACATTTTCATGTCTGTTCTGTGGGCAGAACCTCGCTGCCCTGCTAGAACCGGGCCCAAGCCCTCCTTCGTTCTCTTCTGTTGGGCCAAGCTAAATTCAGAGCAAAGACACTCACACAAGGGTATCGAACGCACATAAATCCTCCCTTTTTTTAATTCATTTCTGTCTGTAATTAAACCACCGGTCTCTCGCTGTAGATCACTCTTCTGTGAATGCCTTGACACGCTCGTTTATTAAGCCGATCTCTGTCTTTTACTTTGAGATTTGATGCTGCTTGATGCTTTAACTTTGGCGGTACTTTGTCAGTCAGACTCACTGTCAACAAAAATCACTGTTCTACCATAATTCAAACCAAATTTACAAGCATATTGACCTTTAACGATTCTCTTCCTTTAAATTGTTTGAGAGGGAAGAGCCTGTTTATTGGCGAATCGTGAGCGTGATGTGGAAGGCAAACACATTCAAGTCACAGCTTTGTGCCAAATTCAGACCGACTTCTCCTCAGCTTGTTCTCTAAACAAAAAAAGCTGAGATCTCTGAAGCTGCCAGCACTGTTGTTTACAGACACGAGCCTCGCAGAGCTTGAATATTTGATTTGGTTTAAGGAAAAAAGAAAAAAATGTTGTTCCATGTATGATTTTACACATCAGTTATCCACACAGGACGACAGAAGTGCCAAACCCCGACAAGAATACATCCGACATCCGTCACAGCTCATCACACGTGGAAAATAAAGTTTACATGCAGCGCTAAATGTTTACAGATTTACCATCGCAGTTATTTACGAGAACCGTAACGTTCGTGCCATAAACAGCTACCCAGAAAACTCTTCAGTAGGAGATATAAGACTCTTTTTTTTATAAAAGGGGTCATTATATTAGAAAAGTTTACACTCATTTTGTTTACAGGAAATGTAAAAAAAAAAAGAAAAAATTACTGCCTATTTTGAATTTTGGCCACTGGACTGTAAAAAAAAGCGCTTTTTTCAACCTACAGACCAAAATTGAATATCACCTGCTGCCATAAAAACAAACCACATTGTTATTAAATATTCATAATTGGTTTAAGTTTTCATTTAAAAACAGATTTTTTTTTTTTTTGCAGAACTACAGCCATTTCACGGGCAGTTCGTATAGGGCCTAAAACTCTGAGAGACCTCAATGTTTACAAAAGCTGCTTAAAGGAAGGATTTGTACACGGAGAGAAATGTTTACATTAAGGTGAAAGAGTGAAATGCCAAACACATTCATGACACATTGCTTGAACTAAATGAACCTGCTGAACTCCAAAAGAAACCTTTTGCACGTGTGCAATGTGCACAGAAACGAAACAAGGGATTAGTGCATCCGACTGGAGTTAAAACTTTTCCTACAGAAGGTTTTTTTATAAGTTATAAGCGGAAGCCGCCATCTTGGAGGAGGACGCTGATCCTTCACAGCGTTTAAGGAGCTGTTGATGTGATTTTTGATTTTTTCTTTTTTAAACAATGGCTCAAGAACTTTGTGATAAAACGATGAAACAAACAGTTTCCAGGGGGATGTTTTCCGTGACCCTCGTCCTCCTGCTCTTTTCCTGCCTTGCTGTTTCCACGCTGACCATCACCACGGAGCGGCGGACCGTCG
This sequence comes from Acanthurus lineatus, assembly GCA_029814665.1. Classification (NCBI taxonomy): domain Eukaryota; kingdom Metazoa; phylum Chordata; class Actinopteri; order Acanthuriformes; family Acanthuridae; genus Acanthurus; species Acanthurus lineatus. The sequence goes on from JAPZDV010000008.1 coordinate 1,492,170, forward strand.
ACAGCGATGTCAGGACTCTGACCAGCGGCGGTAGCTCCGCTGCAGCCGGTCAAAGGAGCACCACCTTGTTCCTCCTGACGGGCTACAAGCCCCCACTGCCGCCGCTGCCCGCCGGGCCCAGAGTGGCGCCCAAAGCAGCCGAAGTGGAGGAAGCCGATGATCCGCCGGCTGTGGCCGAGCTTCCTCCAAAGCCCCTCCCTCAGACCATGTTGCCAAGGAACGTGACGGCCGACGCCCTGAAGCCTCCGCTCGGCGCAGCCCAGGTGGCTCCGCCCCCAAGACAGCTGGTGGACGTGGACGTGTGCAGGTACAGACAGAGCCGAGCTACTTCCTGTGGTGTTGAGTTGTGTTGTGTGATTTTATGAGGTTGTTTTTTTTGTCTTTGCTCTTTCAGAAAAATCAATGAATATTTGTTAATTTAGTGTTTTTAGATGCAAATCAAAATCAGATTAAATATGTTAATAAAACAAGAACAGATCTGCTCCCTTAAGGTCAACTGATTGGTTTTAAAAACCTTTAAAAACAGAAACATGATGAGTCTCAGGTGTGTCGTATTAATCAGTTAAGTTAATCTTCTCGGTCGTCGGGTTCCCCGTAGAGGAGCTTCGTCTCCGTAAAAAACGAGGCGCATCATGACTCTCCTCCTCCTGCAGCTCTGATCTCAATCTCACCGAAGCTTCGCACTAAGAGGCGTCTTGCTGTTGCTAGGCAACATGTCATCAGCTCTGAATCAGTCATGTTGCTGGCGAGCTACAAAACCACCACAACCACCAACCGACCAACAGCAGCTACATCCAGGCGATCTGATGCAGCAGCAGAGCTTACATAAGTCACCTCGCTTGTGTTTCCTCTAAACCCGCTGCTTCTTCTTATATCGATGTCATCGCCGCCGTCGGTAACATTACATCATAGCTCTGGCCGCTCGGTGAAAGAAGCAATTAGCCTTTACACCTCTTCTCTTCCTCCTGTTGGAAAAAAAAAACACGGTTATGTGGAACATTCATTCGCTCTGAGTTTGGCTTTTTTTTTTTTTCAACCTGAGGTGAAGAAAAGATTTCTCTAACAACACACACACACACACACACACACACACACACACACACAGCGGCTGAATGAAACACCAGGCTGCTCCCTCAGTCTGGCAGCATCAGCATCGATGACACTGTCGTCCATAGGAGTCCATTCCCACTGCTGCAAGCCACACTTAAAATGAATCATCTCAAGGTCCTGGAAAGTGCTTTAAAGCCTTGCTGAGGCATGTTTGTGCTACGATAATGTGGAAGTCACCGAGGTCGGATAGTAATGGGCTTTTATCAGAAATAGCTATTAAAAAAATGTGCATTTGTTTCAAACGACTCACATGATGGGACACGTTGGATCAATGGGGCGTAAATATCCACTTTCAGAAACATCTTTGAATGTTTTACTCCATTAATCATGATGGGAGGTGTCCGGTGATGCACGCCTGGTTTTACGAGCATGAAAAGATCCTGAATAAGACGTTTTTTGTTCCACAGGGGTTACTACGACGTGATGGGCCACTTCGACAGCACGTTCAACTGCTCCAAGGGCAGCTACATCTACTGCTGCGGTACCTGCTACTACCGGTTCTGCTGCGAGCACCAGAGGAACCGGCTGGACCAGGACGCCTGCAAAAACTACATCTCCCCGATCTGGGCCGAGCCGCAGAGCCCCGTCACCGTGCCTGTGGGCAACAAGCCCGACCCGGACTTTGAGACGCTGCAGCAGCACAACAGCAGGTCAGATTCAAATAAGAAGCAAATAAGTAAAACGGATTTTTATATTTGAGAGAAAGTAAAAAAAAAAACTTTTTGACTCTTCATGCAGTACGGCCTACGTGATTGGAGGGGTGATCTCCTTCACGCTTGTGGTCGCCGTGGGAGTCAGGATCGCCTTCAGCAAGGTGGCGCGTCGACCTCGCAACAGGGACATCAACATGCCCAGGTGAGACCAGGAAGCAGGTGTGCAGGAGCTCACGACTGTGACTTTAAAACGGAGGAAATAAAGAACTGAAGCATCAGTTCGTTTTGTTAAAGAGGAGTCTGAATCACGCTGACGTGAAAACAAAAGATAAAAGATGCAATAATGTACGAGTCTTTTCATCATTCTGTGCTAATTACAAACCGAAGCAAAGAGGTACAAATCTATTTTTCTTTTGACAGTTTACATAGAAACATGTTTGATGTTTAAGGCAAAAAGGGAAGTTTAAGGAATTTAAGTTCAACAAATCAGAAGGAAATCAAACTGACAATTATAGTTTTAATAGTGATTAATAAAAGAAGAAAGCAGCTTGAAAACCAGTCCGGTCTGAGTTTAGCTGAGTGTTCGTCTCCTCTGCATTCATATTCGTTCTCCTCACCTCTTTCTGTCTCCGTCTGACCTTTTGTCTCCATCCTCCCTCTGCTGTGTCAGATCACTGGTGGATATCTTGCGTCACCAGTCGAGCCCGGTGCAGCAGGGAGAGAGGAACAACACCACAGTGTTGACCACCACCACCTCAGACGGACGGACATCCAAAAACCTCTACACGCCGATCCTGCAGAGCAAAGACAACCGCAGTAAGTGACGGAAACCTCGTGATAAATCTGCAGAATTCAGAAAAAACAACAATCATCCAGGTGAAAAACATGAAATAACACATTCATATTCAGGTGAAATGAACGTTTGAATCAAATTATCATAGTTACAGTGACATGGATGCTTTTATTTTGAAATCAAACGCTGATTTAAAGTTTTGACTATGAAACTGAATGTTAAGCTAATCAGAATTTTCACCCAAAAAGCTGTAAATAAACTTAATGCTCAGCATGCTGTCGCTCAGCCATCTGAGGAGATCACATGTAGAGTTTCTCGAAGGTCAAAAAGAAAAGAAACAAGACAATTTATTTCTGATAAGTCAAGTTTCTTTATGCTAATCTGCAGGCTGTGTTTTTGTGTGTTAGCCTCACAGATTTCAAAAGTATTTCTTTCACATTTTTGTCATTTCTGGTAGAATAACTATTGAAAATCCAGCATTTCATGTTTTAAGATTTAAGGACTTAATGTGAGGTAACAGTGGCTTTAAATCCAAATCAAATTCAACAAGTTTGAACTCATTTTTCTCTCTTTTTGATCCTGATGCTCCTCCAACGAACCAGCATTTCAACAAACGTGTAAATCACATTTGAAACGATGGTTTTTCTCTTATCTGACATCATTTTCCCTCAGATTGGTGGATATGAGAGTGTTACTGAATGCATTTTTGTTTTCTTATACTGTAACACACATTTACAGCCTGCACACACACACACAGGCACACACACACACACACACACACCTCTCTTTATTGCTCTGTCGCTCTGCTGCTGTCTCTCACCTCTCACATAACAAGCTCTCTGCAGCCTCTCCAGGATTTATGCTGAGTTCTTCTGTGATTTTTGCAGAACTTTTTTCTGTTTTTTAACAGAAATGAACCCAAAGAGTTTATCTTCTTTTATAAAACTACTCTTATCTCCTCTTTCCGGACAGAAAATGACACTTATGTACTCATAGTTTCATCAAAGTCTATATTTTCTTCAAATCAGCACATTAAAAAGCTTGTGACACCTCACTTTTTGCACTCATATCTGATTGTAAAACCGGAGAGACGCGTCCAGTGTTTTCACAGATATTTAATATTTTTTTGAAGTGTGCAGAGAACAAACAGGTTTAATGTAAAAACACTAAATATGTCAAACTGCTAATGGAGGATAAAACTCAACCTGCAGCTCATGTTAATGTCTTTCATCTCCTCCTCCATCTCTGGCGTTGTTGAAGACATTTAAAGAAAAATGCAGATCCTGGAGGGACTGTCTCTCTCTCTCCTGTCTCTCTCTCTCCTGTCTCTCTCTCTCTCTTTCTGTCGCTCTCTCTCTCTCTCTCTCTCTCTCCACACTGACACAAATGCTTACTCGACACACAGCTCTGTGTCTCTGGAGTGGTTGTCCATCAGTTTGTCGGCTCTGCTCTCTTTGCAGCTGGGAACTTGCACCACCATTTTAACCAGCAGGGGTCTGCTTCCAGCCCCAAACACTCTGCTACCATCGGTAAGCCTCGTGGTCAGCAGCGCAGTCCGGCGCAGGCGGCGGCGAGCTGCCGGCTGCTGGCCGGCTTCACGGCCTCACTGCCACACTGTCTGTCTGTGTTGTTGTCGGTGTGACGGCCTGTTGTCCCGCGCTCTTAAAGCAGCTGTGCCATTCTCAACACCGCTCTGTGGCATTGCACATATCTGTGGTTCAAAACACCCACGTATGTTCACAATGACGCTCGTGGTCGTGTTGAAAGTGTCACATCTTTCATAAGAGTGTGCGCTGAAAGTTGTCTGGCCTGCACTCTGCTTAATGCAAACCTGTCTGCCCCCCCTCTCCAACCCTTCACCCCTCCCAACACCACCACAAGCCTGCTTCTTCTTCTTCTACTTCCTTCTGTGCTGCAGTGATGTGCAACTGTGCTTACAGCTCAGTACCGGAGGTCTTGGCTTAAGCAGCGTCACCGCACCTACCTGAGTGTGTTTTCTCCCAGAATTTGCACCTGGAAACATTAAAGCAATGCTAGCAGATGGGATTTATCTCCCCCAAAAAATGTGGAAATAAACAGAAATCCAATTTAAAGTCAAATTAATGTCAGTGAAGGTTAATGCGGTGCATCTTAACATGGCTGCCACAGAGTGCTGGATGAGGTTGCCGTGGAAATATGCAGAGGATGAAGGGGCGAGCATGATTTTCACTGAACTTTTTGAATTGTTTCTGAGCCTGTTATTCCAGGCCATTACACCCACATGTGTCCCTCAGGGAATGAATTACACAAGAAGTCAACAGTAAAGAATCAAACCAAGTTAGAATACAGATTAAACAAGAAGTTTAGTTACAGTTGTGCTTTTTTTTATGTGCTTGAAACAAAAAAATGTGAGTTTTTCAGGCGCTAATGTTCCATCCGGTTAGTTATTAGCTGCATATAATGCTGCAAGTCAGATCTGTAGCTGTAGATTAATGCTGTTTTACACTGAGAGGTTTGTTTTTGGAGATATGAATACAAATAAGCTTATAATGACGAATAAAATTAGATGTTAGTGGAGTTTGTCAAAGAGTCTTGTGATATTTTAAGGGTTTTTTTAAATGATTCTGTCATTGGTCGGTGCCAGCGATGAGTTCACTCATGCACTTTCATTCTCGGAAGTTTTGCTTTTTAAAGGTGAGATTCTGAAAACGTTTAATCGGTGACTCTTCCCTTGTGTTTCTTTACTTTTTGTCCCGGCTCTTCCTGCGTTTGATGAGGTTAACGGCCTCTCAGGAGGATCCGAGAACAGAACACTTCAACTCTGAGTCAGATCCTCTGCACACATCCGACAAAGTTCACTTTTCCACGACACCATTATCAAACCTCTCTGCCAGCCATCGTGGGTGTTTCCTAAAAAAAAAAAGAAAAAAGAAAAAGATGATTTACCCTCCACTCTTGAAAACTGACCTAAAACTAATTCTGTGTGACGGTGCAAAGAAACAGCACATTTAGCTCCACACGTCCGATGCTTTTATTTTCCACAGCCTTCCTCTCACCCTTTACGAACCATGTGATCTCAGAGCTAGCTTTGCTTTTCTGCCCCCCCGTGCCGGAGTCAATGTGGTGTGTGTTCCCTGGGCGACGCTTAACAGAGACATCATTGGCCATTATTGCCCATTACTGCCGATGGTCAATGACCAGATATGTCCAGCAGTAATCTTAACAAGATCACAGCCCATAACCATTACCCCCCCCCACACCCGAATGGACTTACATCGATTGTGTCCGTCTCAAAGTCAGGGAACAACAGCAAATAGCCTTTTTTTTTTTTTTTTTTGCAGAGTTGCATAAGGTTTTATTGCTGCTTTATATTTTTGCACATTTTTTGTACCTGCAGTTGATAAAGTTTCTCCTGCATTTTTTAAAATAAAATCTCGACCCCTCGGTGGGTTCGGTGGGTCCGGCAATGGGCAGCATGTGTCTGTTTGGACTTCAGATGAACCTTTTTGTTGTTTTTTGGATGTGAGCTCGTCGTCCCCGTTTAAATGTACAGAACCTACACATGTTGGGTCGGCGCACCTACATGTTGGGTCGTTCAAAGTTCTGTTTGCTGTTTGCAAAATCTGAATGTACTCGCATACAGTGTGATGTAACTGATATGAGTATACATGTTGCAAAACAGACAGCCCGGCCCCTCCCCCACACTGCTGATCTTACATAAGACAAATCATTTTTTATGTGTATTGATCGATGTGCTGCTTTTTGCACTTTGCATAAATGTCACTGTGTGTGTATGTAGACCCCCCCCCCCCTTTCCTTGATGCTATCAGTGTATTTTCTGTGTTTTTACATGTGACTGATATGTTTGTGTTAGAGACCAGATGAACAGTACAGAGTTGTATTTATAGATGGTCGCCATGGAGCTTGGAGACACTTCCTGTGTTTACTGATCATTAACCAGCTAGTTTCTTCTTCTTCTTCTTCATCTTCATCTTCTTCATCTTCCCTTTTTTGGTCCATCTCTATTTCTGTCCTTGTTTTTGTTTTTCCATCTGATTTTTCTCTCACTTTTTATCCTTTTATGCCTCTTTATTATCTTTCCTTCTCTATTTTCTCCAAATCGTTCCTGTTTTTCCTTTTCATCCTCACCTCTAATGTTCCTTTCTTCTTCTTCTCCTTTTTCATCTCATCTTTGCTTTATCGTCTTTCATAAACTCTTCCTGCCTCTCTTTCTTTATTGTTTTATCTCCCTTTCCCACCTTCTTATCCTCCCCTCCATCCTCCTCTCCTCCCTTCCTCACCCTTTATCCTCTTCCTCCTGATGTTCCTCACCCTCCATCGTTCTCTCTGTTTTTCCAGAGCGTGGACCCCGTATGAACAACACGCCTCAGCTCTCCTCTGGACCCAAGCTGCTCTCGGGCAGCGGTAAAGGTCCCGGTGTCGGCGGAGTCGGCGGCGGCGGCATCATGGGAGGAGGCATGAGACACAACAGCAGCCACCCGTCGTTCTCCCACTCCTTCCACAACCTGGCTCAGCTGCCGCCGTCCTACGAGTTGGCCATGAAACCCGAGATCAGCCGCTACAGCTCGCTGAAGAAGCTGGGTAAGCTGATAGGGAGACGAAAAAGGGGGAGAGAACACCGGAGAGGGGAAAAGGAGGGTTAAGAGATATATTTTAGAGAGAGAGATGGAGGAAAAGTGACGTGTAGTTTTCCTTTAAAAGCTCCACCAGTTTAGTGATGCACTTCTGCAAAATTTAGTAACTGACAGGAGAAAGATTCAGAGGCTGACATCCTTTTAAATCTTGATATGATTCAAGCTCCACGACGCTGAAAGCTTCCCTTCCCATGTCTCAACTTCACAGCGTCTCTCATAAGCTCCTGTTTACATCAATATGTAAACTTTATGGGACTGTTTTTGAATCTCGGCTCTTCCTGTTTTGGTAAACTGACCTGAAACTGTAAAATATTTCACGTCGGCCTGTTGATCGTGTATGCACAGTGTCTGCCCGACAAACCATCACTGTGATGTTCTTCACACCTTCATGTCGAGCTGATTTTATCAGACAGGTGAAGAAACGGTTTGTTGTTTCATACCAACATTAACTATATAACAAGCTAACGTTAACCCCGTGTCACGCTGGCCAAAGCCTGGTCATCCAAATTTTATTAGCCGGACGACATCGTGCCAAGTGGTCGGTTCAACACCAACATCTCGCCCGTGCTGACTAATAATACATCTAACACCCACTTCAGCAGCCGCGGACGCTGCCAACCAAACGATGAGCCAGTTATTCTCACGTAAACTGGCCTCCTCCCACCATCTGAGCTTTTCTTTCCAGGTATTTCTCTCTCTTTCTCGCTCTCTTGGTGGCCCGGTTAGTTCGACTCCATCACAGCCGTTTCTGGAGTTCACCTCCATCATGGCAGCAGGCGGGGAGGCATGGCCGCCAGGAGACTTGCAACCGAGCTGAGAAGCCAAATAAACATCTCAGCGTCGTCTGAATGTGTCAAGTGTTTGTGCTAAACAGTCAGAACAGCAAAGTAAACAAACTCAAACAGAAAAGGAGAAAGTGAACGAAGGGATCGGAGCAGACTGAGAGAATCAAGGGATTAGGAGGATGGAGAGAGAGGAAGACAAAGAAGGAGAGATGACAAGAAGAAGAGGAAGGTTAAGGTTAGAAAGAAAGTAAGAGACCAGGTGTTAAAGAGAGAGAATGAAAGAAAAGCTTCAATGTAAAAAGAGTCAGTAGACATAAAAAAGAAGAGGAGAGGAAGAAGGGAGGGGCAGAGAAAAGAGAGAGAAGAAGGAATAGAAGAGAAATGAGAGCAGAGATGATGAGAAAGAGATTGGTTGACCAGGAGAAAAGCATCAGGGCGAGGCCGTTAAAGAGCCGACGGGGAAAAAAATTAGAAAACAGCAGGAAGACAAAAACAGATATTCTGGAAGATGGGATGCAGGGAGGTCGAGCGAGAAAGAGGAGACGAATGGAGGGGAGGGAGAGATGTGGAGATAGGGGGGAGGGGCGTTGGCTCTGGTCTGCAGGGGCCTGGCTGCCTGCGACGGGGAAGAAAAGACGATAGAGAGGCTGGCAACCTCCCTCTCTCTCTCTCTCTCTCTCTCTCTGTCTGTCTCTACCTCTCTCGCCCTGCGATGGCTGGAGACTGCAGGGGGAGGGGAGTCGCCTCTGCAGGCTGAGTGATGGATGGTTACTACATGGGGGATCGTGTGTGTGTGTGTGTTTGTGTGTGTGTGTGTGAGCAGCATGGCTATACGTTGAAGTGGAAGCAATAATGGGGTGAGAGTGCGGACGAAAGGCTCTTTATTATTTCGATTCAATCAAAAAGAGAAAACACTTCGACGGACGAGGCTGTGCAGCGTTTGGAAAAGGGTTCGACTCTGCACATCAGACCTTCATCCAAACGCTCCTCATCCTCACGTTCTCATCATGAAGCAGCATCTTCCTGCAGCTTTTTATGGCTCAGAGCATCAACACTGACCATGGCATCGTTTAGAGAAATCCCACATAGATTCAGCTCTTAAATGCATCACTTTTTCAATCCTCTCATCAGTCTCATCTTCCTCTTTTGTTGCCCCTCTTTCACCATCTCATACAACCTTTTTCTCGACAATTAGAAATATTTTCTTTCGGCCTCATTGGTTTTTTTTTGGCCTCAGGATTCAAAGATTGTTGTTGTTTGTGGTTTGTGTAGGTGATGTTTCTCGCTGTGGTTTTACCTTCGTTACGGGTGTGTTAGTGTAAAGTCAACAAGGAGCCTCAAGGTCATTTTCTTCAGACTTTCATTAAACCTAGAAAGTCTGCGTGGAGAGAAAATTTCAGCATAGCTGTTTAAAAGATTACACAGAACTCTTAATAATTATAATAATAATAATTATAATAATAACAAAGGCACCAGTCTGCTTCCTCTTCGTCACAGTCGGGGGGTTGTGTTCAACCGTTTCTGTAAATTTTCCAAACCAACAATCACTCCCACTTTTTCGCAGCAACTGGCTGAGAATGAGGTGGTGAGACAATAAACAGAGTGTGAATGTTTCCCTCAGGCTCTCTCTCTCTTTTTTTTTTTTTTTCAATTATCACACAGTTACTTCCTTCACAAACATTTTTCAACACTGAATTTTAGGAAACTGTCTGAAAATGTGCAATTTTAGCCATTTGAACACTTATTTCCCACCCACTTTAATGTTCTCTCCTCCTCTTCATCCTGTGTCATCTCGATTATCTTGATAATGACTGAGGTTTTAATTAAAGAGTTCAGATGTTTTTGCCTTTGAGCTCTAAAGACTCGTCGTCGTACATATGATCAGAGTTCAGAGGGTTGAAATTTAAATTAAACCTCCTCTACACAGTTTTTTCCCTTTTTCAGTTTATTTCAAACCAACTAAAAAACATAAAAAAGACACCCCGTCCTTTTTGTGGCTCATTATTTCATTCGCTAACACAAAGCGACCAGGCGCTGATCACTTCATCAGAAACATGTGAGGGTTTCTGTTCAGCAGATCCGAGCTGAGTCACTGCTGCTCTGAATCAGTCACTGACACTGAAAGCAAAGCTGTATTTTTACCTGTATGATTAATAAATGCCTTGTTTTTTTCAGAAAAAAAACCCACCCTGAATGTCAGTTTTGTTGGGACGCCCCTTCAAAAGGAAGCTAAAATGTTGTCTTTGTGACACAAAAAGAGAGGGACTCCAGCCTCTCAGCAGCCTTTGTATGAAACCTGCTGCTTTTGATGCAGTTCCCCACACGGCGCTGCAGAAAAGGACACTGATAAAGGCTTCTTTGTCTGCGGTCGGCAGCCGGGGAGAAACCTCGAGATAATTTGGCCTTACAGGAAGGGAGTAAACAGAGACAGAGAGAGGAGAGAGAGAGACGAGGAGGGAGGGAGGGAGAGGACATGAGACAAACAGAGAGAGAGAAGAGAGAAAGATGGTGGAAAAAAGAGAAAACCTCGAAAGCAACAGAAGATACAAAAAAAAAGGAAGCGAGAAAAGAGGAGGAGGAGGAGAGCAATGGGAGGAATGAAATAAACCAAATGAGTGAAAGAGACAAAGGAGGAGAGAAAAGAGGGGAAGAGAGCTGACAGAAAGAGAAAAGGAAAGAGGGGAAGAGGTAGCGAGGTGGCTGGTTAAAGGTCAGGTTTAAATTGGCTCTTGGGGAGCTGCTTCCATGGAAATGCTTTGTAGATTAAAGGCGTCTCAGGCTGCAGAGCAGAAAGCACAGAAACACTGTATTTTCACTTCTAATGAACCTCACAAACTCTTCCGTCCTCGTCTGTGTCTCCGGCCCTCTTCATCCCTTTCTCCTCTCGTTGTTTTTGTGTCATTATTTCTGTATTTACAGCGACCCGTCTCATTCTCCCTTCACCGATTTAAACATTTTAACCTGCTGATCTCACCTCCTTTACAGTCTTGCTCTTCCTCTCTTTGACATTCGGCTCGGTCTTACTTTTATTTTATAAAACATTCAGCAGGTCTCTGTCATTCTTTCATCCCTTATTCACCCATTTCTCTCCTTTTGAAATGCATTCTCGCTGTTTCCATCTTCACTTCCTGTCCTCCTGTGACTCGATCACCTTCATTTCACCTTTTATTGTCTAACTTTTTCACATTTGTACCTCCTTTACCTCATCTTACCCTTTTTATTTCATCTCTCTCCTTTCCATCAAAGTATTTAATCTCATTTCTTCCCTTGGCGTTACATGCTTTTGTCCTTTTTGTTGTATTTTTTATTCGTCCTCTGCAAGGTCTTTGTCCTTCAAACTGTCATCTGTCTTCTTACTTAATTTCTTTATTCTTTTTCCTTTTATTTCATTTGTGTTCTTCTGTTCTTTCTCCCTTTATTTCAGTCTACTTTTATCTTTTTAAGGTTATTTATTTACTTTGGCATTTAAGAAAACAGTATAACAACGACGTTCAAATTACCTTTCAGTCGTATCACATGAGCAGCATCAGTTTAACCAGTTTTCATGGTGGATGTTCAGATTTTTACTAACGTAGAGGAGAAGTTCTGAAATGTTTAGATATTTATCTTTTCTTAGAAACCTATTTTTATTCCAAAGCTTCAGGCTGCAAATCAAACTATATTTTACAGACTAAATGGTTTATCAATTGACGTATTAAAACTTGTAAAATGTTCTTCATTTTTTGCACTTTTTCTGTCTCTTTGATGAACCAGAGAAAGAACTCGATGAGTACACCGGCTACTACGGCTCCAAGCGTCGCTCCAACAACGCCCCGCCATCCTTCCACTCCTCACAGCACCAGCTGCCCTGGGGAGGCGAGTACACGCTGGGATCCAGAGGAACGCTGCCCCTCCACGGCTCCCGGCCACGCATCCACATCCCCACCTCCACCCCGAACCCATACCCGCTGCCCGGCCAGACGCATTACACCAGCTCCTCCTTCGACAGGCCGCCACGCCGCGTTCGCTCCCAGGACCAGCTGCTGGCGTTCGGGGAGGGGAACACGCTGTCCCGCCTGTCCAAGAACCAGCAACACCAGTACTACAAAGCCATGATGAGCACCAGCAGGGGCTCCAACTCGCAGACGCTCCGCAGGTAAACCTGGATATGACGTTTTTACTCAGGTATAACAAACAATTTCATGAGCATAATTTAAAATCAGAGAGAGTAAACACGTCTCTGGTTTCAGATCCCATGAGAGGCTTCTGGTCTCCCCTGATCGTCTGGACGACCGGCTGGTGGCGATGGGTCTGATAATCGGAGGAGGCGACAGAGTGCCCGCCATGGGCCGGCTCAGCCACCATCAGAAGGCCCAGTCACAGCAGAACATCTGCGTCACGCCGTCCATGGACCGCCACCACATGATCAAGATGAACTCCCACCCGACGGCAGACCACGACCGCAGCTCCGCCGCCATGATGGGCATGCACGGCGGCTGGGATCCCCTCGGTGGAGGCAGAGATGGGACGGGCGGAGGCCACCCCAACGCCCGTCGGATGGCTTTCGCAAACAAGAGGCAGAACACCATCGAACAGCTGCACTTCATCCCCGGGGGAGGAGGAGGAGTGCAGGGACTGAGGACTGGGAGTAAGAACGAGGTGACAGTGTGAGAGGATGAGGAAGGCAAAGAGAGAGGAAGACGAAGATCAGAAAGGTGAAGGCTGGAGCTTGTGAAGAAGTCGAAGAGGCAGACGGCGATAACGTGAAGAGATGAGCAGGAAAAGGAAACTGTGAAAGGACCCGTGAAGGTTTGATCTCAGCTGACTGCCTCACAGAGAACGAGCAGGAAACAGCCCCCCCCTCAAAGAAAAAAACCAGAAAGCGGAGGAAGACGACGTTTTAATCTCATAGTGAATCTAGCCAGTTGATTTTCTCCTTGTCACTTTGTGTATTTAAAAAGAGAATATTCAGCCATCCTTTGTAAAGGGAAGACAGAAATGTCGTCTTAAAAAGAGCAAAAAATATCATACGAGTGCGGTTTGAAGGCTGCTGGGTATTCGCTGTGACTTTTATTGAAGGATACCCGCTGAGTCAGATTTGTTGAGTCGTCCTTGAGTTTTATTGCACTGTCCTCTGAGTCCTCGAGAGCTCCGGCAGACATTCATCTGTCTTTGAATCCGCCGTGGATGATAGAGAGCGCTGAGGCCGAGACAGACAGGTTTGCTTGTCTTTGTATTTATAAAAAGTATTTCAAACCAAACAAGTTGCTTTTTGTATGAAATTAACCTGATGATGATAATAATAATAATAATAATAATAGTATTAACATTACTGAGCCCTGTAAGAGTTTGTGTATACTTGGTTTTAAAACATATTTATCCTTCAGCCAGTTTGTAACTTAGAGGCTGAACATGTGACACGCCCGTCATTTCTTTCTTTAGCTGTGATCAAACTCTGATGAAAGTGAAACATCCTTTGCAAATAAAGTAGCCAAATACTGTTAGCTGCATTTTTAATGCCTTTACGGCTTTAATTTACTCAAGATAAAGATCAAATGTGAACCATTTTGTGAGAAAAAATAAGACCAACAGTGACACAAACTGCTGCTACAAAGGCCCAATCACACCGACATTTACGTGGTTGCACATTTGGAAAATTGTGCAAAAAAAATGTGCAATTCCTGGATTTGTTGAACTGTGACGAGTGAGTCTGACTGAGTTCAGTGCCAACCAACAAGGAAACGCAGAGCCAGAATGTCCAAAACAAAGAAAGTTTTCGTAGCTTATTAGCTACTTGTTGCACCGACCACTTTCTACCTTTCAGTTAGCGAAGAGTTTAATAGCTCAAAAAGTTTTTTCCCTCTTAAATTAAAAACCTCATAACTTGAAATTGTGTAAAGTTCTGAGAAGAAATGCCAGATTGAAGACAACGGCCCAGTTCAGAAAAACTACAGGAGCTCTGGGAGCTATTATGACTGACTAGCGTTAGCATGTGTCAAGCTTGCTAGTGTGTTAGCAGTTATTTCATTAGCTACAGTAGTTCACTATGCCTCCAAGCTTTTAGCGCCACATATTTTGCGGAAGCGTGCAGATAAATTTTGCTCCACTTTCTGGAGTATCTGGGCCTTTGAAGTCGAATCCACTTTGCAGTATGATTTTAGCTAACTTAAAGCCTTTGTACAGTGAACTCTAGTGGGTGTTTAACATCTATGAAACATTGTGCTGTGACCCTTTGCGTAATAATTAGTTTGGGAAAAAAAAATTTTGGAAATTAGATTGCTAATAAAGAAGAACGAACCTCACGCAGACTCTGTTCGGGTCAAACAAACGGTTTAAATCAACCCTGACTGACCCAACGTCCCTCAACCACTGTTTCTAACTTGTCGTCGTGAGTTCGTAGAGAGTCGAGGGTTTCGATTGGTGTTCGACGAACCCTCCTGTGCTGCGACGCCACATGTTACCCGCAAGTTCAGCTGCTCATCGCATTAGAAGGGACCGGGGGGGAGGGGGGCAGTCGGGTTCAAGGCAAGGGGGGGGATAATGGACACTTCACACCAAGGGCTAAACTGAATTATCTTTGTGTGCTCTGTACAGTGTCTGCTTCTCATTTTTCCGTTCCCTCCGTGTGTCAGTGTCGGGAAGCATGCTCGTTCACGTGTTCAATGTTTTTTTATGTTTTTTTCTTCTTGTGTAGAAAGAAAATATAAACATGCAAGGAAATTCTGCAAAGCAAAGGAACTTTTGTGCAAGATGTAAAAAAAATCACACAACTACGATAAAAAAAATTTTGTTGAATTGTCGCAGGAGGCAAGGTGACCATAATGATGTCATATTTTGTACATTTTTTTTAGTTTTTTCAGGCCGTGAGATGGACCTTCTAGCCTCTAAGGCTGGATTTTTCCCGTAAAATTTGGTTTACGAACTCCTGAGGCCTTGTTTGAGGTTTTCAGCGTCCCATCTGAGTTACACAAACATGACTGATGACAGATTGAAGCTTCCTGCCAGCCATTTTAAGTTATTTACTACGATACGTGTGCTCATGTTAACGGTTCACGATCACACGTGTAAAGACTTCCCCTTGATCAGACGACGAACGCTCTTATCATGATTTTTTTTTTGTTTGGCTTTTACTTAAACATGTCTTTATTTTTTAAAATCTCTGTGAAATTTTAATGTATAATCCCGAATTTTCAATAGTCAAACTTTCGTAGTGGAATTTAAACAAAAAAAAGAAAAAAAGACGTTTGTGTTCTGGAGAACAAAAAAGAGCTGATGCAATCAAAGAGAAAAGACGAAAACCGCATGACCACGACAGGAGCCAGTGTTGATGATGTCATAGTGCTGACTTATGATGTCACGGCGTGTATGTGTGTGTGTGTATACGTACACGCGTTTGTTTTCATTTGTGTGCCCGTGTGTTTTACTCTCTCGGTGTCTTGTTCTTCTTCGGAATGCTGAACCGAACTTTCGGTCGCGTCTTCAGCACACGGAGACGAGTTTTGAAAGACCGGAGTCTCCGCAGTTACGTGTTCATATCAACTTGTGATGAAATTTAAAAAAAGGCCTGTCATTGTTTGAATTAAAAAAAAAAGGGGGGGGGGGCACATTGATCAATCACAGCTTTTCTTGTCGAGCTGCGTTCACCAAAGCGAGGACTTTTAAAACATTTGATAATGTAAATTACCGAAGGATTTGTGTCAAGTTTTGGTATTTGAATAGACGTGTAAAAGAGCTGAGTCGTTTATGACGTCACAAATCCGGTGATGTCACTCGATTGATGAGTTTGTGATTAGTTTTACTGAACCTGCTCGTTTGTGCTCATTTTAGGCACAACAGTTAAACAAACGGTATTAAAGTGTGTTAGATTTGAAATCCATGTGCAGGAAAAAAAAGGGAATTAAAGTGTTTTTCAGCGACTGTTGCTTCAGCGGGTTGTGAAGGAGAATGTATTGTGACGGGACTGGAAAGGCTCTGTGGGGGGCTTTTACAATGAAAACATCTCATTAACTTTTAAAAGCGAAAAAGGGAGGGAGGGGGGTGTAAATGACATGTGAACATCCATTTTTTTTTGTTTTTTTGGTTTTTAAATGTCTCATTTCCTCCTCAGACCATCGAAGGTTTGATGCAGATGTTGTAAACTCACGTTCGGTTAATTGGTCCCCTGATAAAACTGTGTGCCTGTATGTGTGTTTTTTGCGTGTGTGCGCAGGTTGTGTGTGTGCATATATGAGTGCGTTTACAGCTGGGGGGGGTTGGGTTGGGAGGGTGGAGGGGGGGCACGGGCATATTTGTATTCTCAAAGCTACTCTGCATACCTCAAATTGTATGATAAATTTATTTATTACATTCCCTTCTATGTCTATTTCCAAGAATATCCAAACAAAGGTCTCACAGATGTGCAACCCTTTTGTTATTGGTGATCAATTCTTGCGTTTGTAGAAATCATACTGTTTAATTGATAATAATAAAAAAAATCCCATTAAACCTTGTTTGTGTCTTATGTGATGCAATTTGACTTTTTCTGTTTGTGTTGCTGATTTTAATTGCTGAAAACAAATGAGGTGCGAGTTGTTTTGACTCAATTTTTTTATATTTAGACCAAGCAATAAACTGTTTAACTGAAAACATTATAGCTAGATGATGAAAATAATCACTGCAATTCTATTCACAGTGTAACAGAATTTTAGGTTTAAAAAATTAACAATTATTTTACAGGTTTTTAGTCTACAAATGACACCGTTTGGTCCAGCCAGCTGTCTAATACCCAAATATTTTGATGTTACAATGACATAAATTTAAGGACAGCAGGACATAACACCTTAATAACAATTAGAGAACAGGTTTTATTTCGTATTTTTGATAGTAGACTGTTATTTAATGACACTGTGTGAGATGTAAGCAGCTCTTAGGAGGGTGCCCATGTAAAAATCATCCCCACACGAACACACAAAGTCAGCAAAATAACTCAGGATGGATAGCAGCTGCTTCAGTCGTCACCACCACAAAGCCTTTAAAAGCCTCTAATAGTCCCTTAAGCTTTTATTAAGACTTTATTTATCCTGTTTTATGCAGAATGGTATCCACTATTTAATATTCTTACAAAGGAATTTTTAAAAATCCATCAGGTTTACTCACCAGTTACATGTGCAAAATGTGCAGCCAATGCACAACATCTTTTTGTGTCACAACACACACACACACACACACACACACCTTGTAATGCCATGCAGCATGCACCGTAACAATATATTTAATTGACTCATTAACATTTCACACAGTCAGTGTGAAAACACACACACTCACTCTCACACACAGCTTAATGGGCACAGTGTCAGAAAGCACTGTGATATCTCTTTTTTTTTTTTTTAAATGGTGTGCAAACACGCACGCGCGCGCGCACGCACACACAGCGTACACACGGTTTGTTCATTCATGAGCAGCACGCGGGGACAGAAAGCGTATTTTGCGAACGGAAGGGCAGAGGTGGACGCGAGCGGAGCGGCGGCGGCGGCGGCAGCGGCAGCGGCGGCGGTGTGGTCACGGCCGGACAGACCAACCTGTGCCTGGCGCTACCCGGAACCATTATGCAGACAGGAAACTACCATTTTAACGCTAGCAGCATCGGAGGAGCCGTCGTCTACAGAGGGGGACACCAAAAACTGACAAGGGCGGAAAACAGCCAACCGTGGAGAAAAGAAGGAAAAACACGACGGAACAAAACAAAGGCGCCGTTTGGGTGAAGACGAGCGGCGAGCCGGTCGAGCGGGAGCACTGTGGCGTCAGACAATGGACATATCGGACCAGGCCAGCGGAAATAGTTTTTGTTAGCGAGTGAAAAGCAGCCCTCCCGGGCCGATGGAGAGCCAGGCCTTTCACAGTGTTTTTCCATGGATGAAGAGAAAGGCCCCGCTGTCAGGCTGCACGGACCCCGCTCTCACGGCGCACTCCCCGCTCGGTGTTATCACACTTTTACCGCCGTGTTTCTGAGCTTTTTTTCGCAACCAGTCATCGTATGCTGCAAGGTAAAAAAACAAAAACAAAAGCAGTTCCCAGCAGTAGTATGTCGGCTAATTTGCTAGCTACCAAGCTAAAGCGTAGCCTACAGCTCGGCTTAGCTAGCTAGCTAGCGATGCTAGCGTTGTGCTTTGCAACTGAGAATACCACTCTTATAACAGTTTAGTTGTTGTTATTTATATATTTTTTGCACCGAAAAATCTAATTTAGCTTATTTTAAAACACTTTATGTGTGTGAGGGTTTGAAATGCGACACAAAGCACGCGAGTTTACGGTCGTTTGTGCAACATTTTCCCAGTTAGTTAACGTTAGCTAGCCGAGCGATTATGGATGCTAGCAGACGCCGCCGACTGAGAGGCAACTATAACTTGTAAACTGTCTAACCTTCTCCATCGTCTGTTTCAGGCTGTCGACCTGAGGTCACCGGTTGTCGCCGGAGAAAGCGAACAGTTTTCCTCCACCGATGCGCTCCTGCTGGGGGGGGTTCAGACCTGAAGATCAGCCGGTAAGATGGAAACAACATGCAATCACTCTGCAAATCGTCAAACTAAACTCTCAGCCTGATCAGCGTCAGATTGTCACTTTGTCTTCTCCTCCCAAGTTGTTTGCTATGATCGACATTGAATTTGCAGATTTTAAAAAGATCTAATTATGATAAAGCATGTTATTTAAACTGCATATATGTGAGAAATGCATGCATGTTTGCACAAAGTGCTGCAGAATCTGCAGCTCAGACAAACTGACGACACCACTGGTTGCATGTAAACAGTTGTTTTGAAACGAGATGCACATCTTGATGCTTATCTGCAAATATTTTGCATTAATACCACTGGATTATACACAGTACTGATAGTACTTGTGATAAAATCCATAAATATCTTTGCAGTAGTTATA
This sequence comes from Acanthurus lineatus, assembly GCA_029814665.1. Taxonomy (NCBI): domain Eukaryota; kingdom Metazoa; phylum Chordata; class Actinopteri; order Acanthuriformes; family Acanthuridae; genus Acanthurus; species Acanthurus lineatus. The sequence goes on from JAPZDV010000008.1 coordinate 1,511,032, forward strand.
CCAAAATACATTAAAGTTTTTTTTTTTAACTCTGCAACAAAGTGTTTCAATAAATGTGTGTGGTTTGAATGCCATTAGGCTCAAAGGACATTTACAAAATGACAAAATGTAAATAATTAAAAGTAAAAAGCTTAAAAATGTGTATGATTGTTATATTTTTTTTGCTCCCCTGTGCTTTTGAAGATATAAAAAAGGAGTATGTTATACTTCATTTCACAGAACAGCATGACAGCTTTGTAATTGTTCTCATCGTCATCATGAGCTTTCTGGGACCTGAAATTGGAGCAAAGAGTGAGAATAGAAACCCTGCTGTGCTCAGAAAATCTATTATATGACAACCTATGGATTTTCTGATGTTTTAGAGGCTATTTTTTTTCTGTCTGATTGGAGATTTTTGATGTTCACATCAGGTTCGCTGTGATGTAGTTTGCTAGGAACCTAAATGTGTTTACCTGCTCCACCTGAACACCTTTTAATACATACAATTGTGTGTTTGTGTCCTTGCTTTGTTTATTCTAAAATCAACTATCAGCTGCTTGATTTTGTTGATACTCAGCAGTAAGTTATACTCTGTGAATCAGTCTGCAAGTCTGTTGACTTCTTCTAAATATGAACTCCCATCGTTGTTAGAAACCTGGATGTTGATGGTGGTGTTGTTGCATGGTGAGTCCTCTCCACCATACGGTCACATTCATGGGTGTATAGACTGAACAGAGGGGGCTGGTGAGGGTCCAGGTGCTTTCACTTTTGGCATATTTGTTGTTTCCTCATGCATAAAAAGCTGTAGTGAGTCCATTTCACTGGATTTATTCTGAAGATACGAGCCTGCCTTCAGGCGACTCTCTCAGTTTGCATTCTCCTCCCCCTTTTCAGTCGGACTCTCGCTGCATCCTGGGCTTCATGCTGTCCGAGATGTTTGTGATTGGTTCAAAGATAAAGACCGAGGGCTTTAAAAATTTGCAGGCAGACTTTTCTCCAGCATTGACTCAAAGCTGTGGTGATTCAGCTGAACTAGACTGTGGAAAGAGACTTGAAAAGCGTTTGCTGAGCTGTGCACGTTGTCTTTTTTCAACATCAGAAAAGGTGCAATGGATTAATTGTTTTACCTTCTTTGATCTTATTTTATTTGCACTTCTCCTGTAATTTAAAGTTGCTTAGTTATGGGATCAGCCTTCATTGTGTCGCTCTGCTAAACTTCAGACCGTTCGAGATGTGACGGCACATATGAGGATGTTTGGCGTCTCTGGTTTCTGTCCCAGAGGACACTTGTTCATGTCGAGTGCTCTGTGGAAAGAAAGAGGAAGGTCAGAGTAAAGAGCAGGAGAAACTTCTGCTTTGAAAAGGAATAGAGATATAATTTTTGTATATTAACTCATGCCATGTATATGAAATTAAAGATTTTATCAAGTTGAATTTATGTTTTTTAAAACTCTTTTGGATCAAAACTGAAGTTATTAAAATGTAAGTGTGGTATTATTTTGAATATTACTCTTAATATTTGACAGAGAGGCTTGTTTGATGGGTAAGAAGTTATGCTTTCTAAGTGGGAATCAGCTGTAAATGCTGTAGGTGTCCGACGCCTCGTGACTGAGTTATATCGGACACTTAAAATATCACAGCAGCCATTTCTGTGTTATTTTTTGCCTTCAATTAAGAAAGGCAAAGCCCTGCCTTCCTCGATGGACTAACAGAAACAATGTACAGCTCCATGCAAAGAACCACAGTCATATTAGTGCATTTCCTCCCCAAACGTTTATTAACAACCTTGGAAACTGAGACGTGAAACCGGAACATAATCAGTGAAGTTAATTAGAAATGCCAGTCACCGAATATCAGATTGCATTTTTGACAGAAGGGATTTGCTGAGCTTAAATGTTAATTCTCAGCGGTCTCTGTTCTTCTCTCACACACAGTCACTGTCCACCAGTCCACCTTTTTATATCTGGCATTTAGCTCTGTGTGTGTGTGTGTGTGTGTGTGGGTGTGTGTGTGTGTGTGTGTGTGTGAGACCACGGGCAGCCATGTTATCCAGCAGGAGCTGGACAGGAGTTGTGTGGCATTTTGAGCCACCTCTTTCTTTTCTTCCCTTCTCAAGGCTCTTTGTGTCACACTCACCAGTTTACCATTTTACAGGTATTTGTATCTCAACACTGAAAAATAACAATAAACCTGAAAAACACTTTGTTGTGCTGCATATGGAGCCAAAATTTCCTTTTTTTTTATAAATGGAAACCAATTGATAAAAATTAGATTTTCTTCTATTTTTCCTTAAATGGTTATTAGTTCATATAAAACTTGTGAAACAGTAACAATAAGACAGTTATATTTAAAAAAAATAACAATATTGTGTCTAATTGCCAAGCTTGGCTATATGGAAGATTAAAAAAAAATAAAGAGGACTGGGAAAAACACTGTACACAAAATCAAATTATGAATTTACATCAGCTATAACTTCATTGGTTTCAAGCTGGCTGATAATAGAAATCCTGGCGAAGTATAAGAGTTCACAGGTTAAACAGACAGTCAGCATTTTATCAAATTAAACAATCAATCAAATGCAGATTTGAGATTTCTAAGATTTGGAAATAAGACACAGTCACTGTATAACAGCTTTATACATGATGAGGACGGACAAGATTGACACAGTTTCTCCTGATCTGGAGCTGGAAATGATCAACATGCATGTATTTTTAGCCATATTTTAAAATGATTAGTCACATTTAAAATTTACTTTGTAAGATATAAACTTATGTACTTATACATGTAGTGATACAGCATCAATAACAAGTACAAGTACAGAAACAAACGACTTTCTCAGCAGTATTTAAACCAGATTCTTACATCAAGAAAATGAGGTTGATGAATGAAACGTCAACATCCGGTTACTTCTGTGCTTAAACTGTTTTGTATATCTGCTCTCTATCAAATCACTGAATCATAAACATGTTTGCATCTTCTTTCCTTCTCAGGCCGTCTGAAGAGCTCCATGAAGAGGCAGAAGGGCAGTGAAGCGAATGGTTCATCCTCCATCGAAGTAACAGACACACTCCGCTTCATGGGACTTTGCATTTGCTTATGGAACACTTTAAAGAAACACTACAGACTGTTTTTTAGTATATTTTAGTTTTTAATTGTCTATTTATGACCCTTTTTTGTAACATCCCACAGAAGCACTTGAAGGCTTCATTCTTGAATGGAGAGTAAAAGTATTAGTGAAACATTTATGTGAAAAAAAAAAAAAAAATCAGCCCCTGTGGATTCTTGTGACTTCTTGGAAGTTTGGGGTAGAAATCACACCAGGACTACCTCAGAAACTCACCCCCTTGTCGATTTGACGAGGGTTCATAGCTGTTTCCAGCAGTTATAGACTAAGTGAACGTGGCAGTAGTGGCTTTGTGACACTTTGCCACAGCTGTATTGGGAGATGTTCCAGTTCAGCAAGTACCCCATGGACATTTTAGAGATGCTAAGTGGACACCAAGCCCACCAGTTCAAAGGCCTTGGATTAGAACGACAACTGAGCCACCAACAGCAAGTCCAACTGCAGCATCAGCAGCAGCTCCAGCAGCAGCACCAGCCCTCCGGCGACACATCTGGAAGCCTCCTGTCCGGCCTCGGACTGGGATCCCTCCAGAGTTCACGGAGTAACGCCTTCGCTGACTCCTCGTCGTTATTCGCCAAAATGAGCGCTCCTCCCCCGCCCATCTCTCACCAGAGCCAGTCGTCGTCGTCCTCCCACAGCTCCAGAAAATCCAGTAAGATGAGCAGCAGCAGCAGCAGTGGGAGTGGGAGCTCCTCGTCGGGATACCCCCAGTTTCTGCGGCCTTTCCACCCAGCTGAGGCGGCGCTGGCCCAGGAGCAGCTCCACTCTGGGATGGGACGTTTTGACTTCAGCGGGAGCAGCAGCGGAGGCAGCGCGGGGGTCATCGGAGGGGTCGTCACACCTGCGCCCCCGCCTCCCCCGCTGCATCCAGGTCTTTCTGTCCCCCAGCCTTCCCCTGGTCCCCCCTCTTCCTCACCCTCCCCTTCAACCTCGTCCTCAGCCTCCAACAACCCCTCCGGCAGCACTGCAGTCCCCTTAGTAGGCCAGTCCGACCCCCGCAGCCTTCACCAGCAGTTTAGCTGCATGCTTGCTGCCAACCAGTACTTCCTGTCCGGCGTCCCCACCAACAGCAGCCTGGAGCAGTTCCTCGTCCAGCAGGGCACCCACAACCACTTGGGCTTGGGTTTGGGGCAAGGGGCCGCTGATTCAAACTCGGCCCTGGCCCCTCCACCCGCCCTCCACTCCTCCCACAGCCACACAGCTCCACAACCTCAGCAGCAACAACAACAGCTGACCCCTCATGCCTTATCTCATCCACACAGCCACACTCACCACCCACACCCTCTCCACCCAGCCCCCCAGCCTGCCCCGCTGGGTGGCTTTGATTTCCAAGGCATTCCAGTCCTTTCCTCGAACCAAATAGCATCACTAATGCAGCAAGAGGCCGGCCTCCCCCTCCCCCTGCCCCTGCACCTGTCCCTGTCTAAAGACGACGCAAAGACGGGAGACAGCTCGTCCTCGTCGGCTTCCAGCGGAGGAAGCAGGAGGAAGAAAGCGATGGCGGGCTACCTGCCTCAGAGGAAAGCAGACAGCAGTAGCCACAGTCACAGCAGTCACAGCCATAGCAGCAGCAGCGTTAGTAACTGCCATAGCAGCAGCTCAAGTGGGCACAGTCAGAGCTCCTCATCGGGCCTCGTGGGAGGAGGATCTGGGATAAGTGGCATCGGAAGCGAGCCGCAGCATTCCTCTCTCCTCCCATCGTCATCACAGCAACAGCAGTCGTCCTCCACCGTCTCCTCCTCCTCGTCTGCCCCTCCTTCCTCAAACTCAACCTCTGTGCTTGTAGCCAACGGTAATCAGCAGTTGTCCAAATCCCAAGAAAGCCACAGTAATAGTTCATCTGGCCAGCCCGAACCAGAACCCCTTTACCACTGTGGTGAGTGTGGTAAGACCTTCACCCACCTCTCCAGCCTTCGAAGGCACCTCCGCAGCCATGGCTTGACACCAGAGAGCCAAAGCAGGAAATCAGACTGTAACTCGCCGAGCCCGGAGAGGATATTCTGCTGCGGCGAGTGTGGGAAGAGATTTAAAAAGAGAGGTCACCTCATTCAACATAGTGTCACCCACTCAGAAAACCGGCCTTTTGTCTGCAACATCTGCCAAAAGTCCTTCAACCGTCGAGAGTCACTTACGAGGCATGAGAAGATTCACGATGAGAAGCCTTTCCGCTGTCCAGCTTGTGGGCGATGCTTTCGTGAGAGCACCTCTCTACTCAATCATGCTGCTTCAGGTGCTTGTGGAAAACCTCCCCGGAGTTCAAAAAACCGGGCCGGCACCGGAGGGAGCGGATCGTCCAACCCAAGCAGCAGCAAAATGGGAAGCAGTGGTGACAGGGTAGGAATAGCTAACGATGGGGCGGTGATGGCTAACGACAAGTATGCAACAGATTACTCCAGAAATCGCTACCAGAGCCAGTCGTCCTACACCAGCGGAGTTGACGACTACAGACGATCACAGTCCTCGTCTCTGTACTCTACGGAGAGTTCGTTAGCCAGTGAAATGACGAGCCAAACTCTCCGTAAGGCCCCTTTAGCCCCAACTCTTCATCCCCATCCTCAGAGCCAGCAACAACATCACCACCACCACCAACCGCCGCAGCAGCCCCCACAACAGCAGCCACACCTCCCCCTCTCCTCCCTGCTAGATGATTCGGATGACGAGGTCACCAGCAGTGCGATGTCAGCCATCGCTGCTGCAGCTGCAGCCTCCTGTGATATAAACACAGAAAGCCGTGACGGAGAGAGGAGGGACATCATAGGAGGCCTGCTGGGGGGGTTGGGGTTTGGTAACATGGGCGGACCTTCATCAACGTCCAGCCTCAATGGTTCCACCATGCCTTTGACCCACCCCAGTCAGCCCCACGTGAAGCCCAGGAGGCCGAGAAAGCCCAGAGACAAAAGGGACCCGAGCACCATCGTCAGGAGAAGGCGGAGCCCGGCTCCACCTGGTGACGGGTCAGAAAGACCATACAGCTGTCAGATCTGTGGCAAACGCTTCAGAAGGGCCGAGACCCTGCGGCGTCACAACCGCGTCCACACGGGGGAGAAGCCTCACGCCTGCGACGTCTGCGGCAAAATGTTCCGAGAGCCTTTCCACCTCACCAAGCATCTGACTGTTCACTCCGGTCAAAAAAACTACAAATGCAACCTGTGTGGGAAGATGTTTGCCTATGCACAGAGCCTGGTGAGACACGGCAAGTTGCACAGAAGAGGGGAGATAGACAACCAAGGGAGGAGGATTAAAGGTGCCGCCGCCGCCATCAGTCAGGTCGCCAACTCGGGAAACTCTGACTACTTCTCAGCCTGCTCCCAAGGAGAGAAGTCTCCAACATCTGGCACCCCGTCTCAGAGGCTTTACACCTGCACGGTGTGCTGGAAATCATTCCGCCACTACTTCCACCTGACGGCGCATCAGCAGACTGTTCACGGCGGCGGAGTGGGGCTGGAAAAGTCCTTTCGTTGTGAAGTGTGTGGCAAAGCCTTCGCCTACTCCAACAGCTTAGTGCGCCACAAGCTGTCTCAGCACGGGATCGACCGCAACGGCCAGCGCGTCAACCAATCCCAGCCCTCCGGATACTCGCCGCTCTTCTACGATTCTGGATCAGGATCCAACTACGCTGGGTCATCTCACATGCAGCAAGGCGCCTCTGGGCAGCAACAACAGCAGCAGCAAACACAACAACAACCACAACAGCAACAACAACAACAACAGCAACAACAGCAGCAACAACAACAACTCCAGCTGCAACACCCTTTTCACTACCGCTCAAAAAACTTCCAAAAACGTCATGGACATACAAAAAAGCACAGAAAGAAAAAAAGGCGAGTTGTGATCCACAGCATCATGAGAGACGGAAAACTGGTGGGGGTCCCTTTGAGTAAAGACACCCGCAGGAAGCTGCTAATTCTGAGGAAAAAGAGGGGCAAACTACAAGCACAGCTCAACAAGAAAAAGCTGCTGGCCCAGTTGAGGCTGAAAGGCGGCGTGTTGAGAGTGAAGTCGTGGTGTGGAGGTGCGGTCAGAGTCTCCGGGCTCACATCGATGGACATCCCCATCAAGCGATTCCCCTGCCCCATCTGCCCCAGCGCCACGTACGCCAAGCAGGGAACTCTGCTGGTCCACTACGCCATCAGGCACCCACCAAGAAACTCAGGCCGCTACGCCCGTCTGCGATGCCAGGTGTGTGGGAAACGCACTGGCTCGTTACACAAAGCCTTGAAACACAGGGGCCAGCATCTCAAACAAGCTGCATTCCAGTGCTGCAAATGCCGACACCGTTTCTGGAACCCCGGGCTTTTGGCCCGCCACAAGTTCTCCTGTCGGGGGCTGACCGCCGGCAGTGGGGGCGGGAACTGGGGACTGATGAAATCTCTGTCATCGTCACATGAGCAGTCAGACAGTGACCATTCGCCAGTCCAGCTAACGGTCCCAGTTCTGGTCCAGCCTGAGAGATCAACAGTTCTGACTGACTACAGTCAGTAAAACAAACAAACAAACAAAGTTTTTTTAGACTAGATTGTTTTTATGTTTATTTTTTTTAAATAATCCAAGAAGCAAGCAAGCAAGAGCTAGCCAGTTTTTAACAAGAAAAAAACGGAGAACGAGGAGGGATTAGTGTAACTACTGTAATATCCCAAACCTCCTTTTACTCCTAACTTACTACAGCAGAGGTGGTTTTAAATGTGTGTGGACTTAAAAAGGCCCAAAATCAGAACCACCTCGGATATCTGCCCCCCCCACCCCCTTACCTTCCCTAAAGGTGAAGGAACTGTAGACCACGACAGTTTTAGTAGCATCTGTTTGACAAAAACAGTAAACCAGTTTCCTTTCCATCATCCTTTTTATTTTTTTTTTAATGTTTTATTTTCCCATTAGCAGTGTTTGCGCATAAATATGGATTGGATGCTTGTTGTAGAGGTGAGGTACCTTTTTAGTACCAGTTTATTTTTTCAAATTGTTTTCACATTATTCACAGTTAAACAGTATAGTCTGTGTCTCTTGCTCTGTATGTGTTTATTTGTTATCCCAGTGGAGAATCTCTCACTTTTTTTATGAGATGACATCTGCCCTCAAGATGAATTAATCTTTTTAGAAAAAGGAAATCCTGACCTGACAGTCTGAAAACTTCGTGAAAACGGATTTTTTTTTCTAATCTGTCACCGAAAGACAAATCTAAGTCGATGTTGCTTAAGGTGACTTGAAAAAGGAAAAAAAAAAAAAAAGGAGTCAGGACAAAACAGAAAAGTGTTAGTGATCATGTTTTTTTTTAAAATGTACACTACTTTTGTCATTGTTAAAAAGAGGCGTGGACGGAGAGAAAACACGACTCGAAACTGTTAATGTGTTCCGAATTTAAAAAGGACAAAACCGAAATAACCGGAGTGTACTGTACAATTCGTATTATATTTTATTATATATTGATTATTTGCTGTTTTTTACTCCAAGTATCATTTCTTTTATCATTGTTGGTATTGTACGGGTGGGAGGGAACGAGTTGGGGACTATCTTTGTAAAACAGCGGGACGAGTATATGTATCGATGTGATATTTTTTCCCCTCCCTGTACCCCCTTTTACCCACTCCCTCATCGCCACAGTTATGCCCAACTTTTTGTAACAAAAGCGTGTACACATAGTCCATTACTTAGGTTCTGTCCAGACGTGTTTTTTTTTTCTTTTTTTCTGTAAAACTAAAACATGTAATATTATTACTAAATTACTATCCTTTTTCTTTGCCTAAAAGTGAGTTGTTGAAAACCCTCAAATCAAATAAAAAAAAAATTCTGAAATGTTATTTTCACTGTTGGTTTAAGTTTGTTTAAAGGAGATACCTGAAAAAATACCACAAAAATAATATTATCCAATTTCAAGGTTTCAAGTAATTTTGTATTGAATGTGTGGAAATACTGAATGAAAATCACAGTTTTACCTTAATATTTATAATATTTTATTATTATTAAGCTTGTGTGTCGTCCTATAGACATTTCACATTGCAGCATGTACAGCTGTTTGCTGGGTAATGAGTACAAGGCGGACATAGATTACATTTGTAATGAATTCATTGTCAGGCCACCAATTAAACAGTGTTTCCATGGCTGCTATCAAATTACATTGTTTTTCCCAGGAAACTAGTTAAAATATAAAGAAAAAAATACATCCCCTTTTAAAATAAGTGTCCCTTTTAAAAAAAAGAAAATATTGTGACAGAACATCATTAGGGCGTAATTTAACGAAATTAAACTAAAACATCAGTTTCCGAGGATGGAAGTGGCTTTTTACATCTGCACAATATTACAATTTCCCTCACACTTTATGCAGTTTGTTAAAAATAGACGAGTTGCAGTAGATGTTTGTGATTGTTTTTTTTCTGAGGGGATCATTGGAATAGAAAAGGCCTTTTATTATTATTTCTCCTTTTATTCCTATGAGCGAGTTTTGTTCTGGTCCAGAGAAAGTGACTCATTCGGTGCAGGTGACCCGTGTTTGCTTCATGTTGACTTGCAATTGTTGGAATTTAAAGGACTGTACAGATGTTATCGGAGTTTCATTTTTGAATTAGATTGAATTTGTGGCTTTTCTCTCATAAAAGAAAAAAAAAATCAGCATCCTCCCTCTTTTATCTCGAGTGTAACCGCAGCTGAGATCAAAAGCGGTCGGTTCAACCAAACCACATAACAAACTTTCGAACTTCCCTCTCATGGTTTCTAACCATGCAGATAGGCTCCGATATCTGCTTTGAAGTTTCTGCCTGCGGCACAGTACAATGAAGGTGCTTTAAATGTAATTTAATTGTTTTAAATCTTTGATATCACCTTTTCACCTGAGCCATGACCTCACGAGGATGCAGACTAACGAGTTGCTGCTTTAAAATGTTGATCTGAACGCTGCCAGCTTTCAAAATGCCGTGAAAACAGCAGCTCAACTTTCATCCACTCAAAGCTTTTTTTTTTCAGATCATTTATCCACTGTGTATATTTTTATCCACCCTTTCTTCCTACAGGGACACTGAAGTGGTTCCTCTCTTTTATACATCACATGTAGCCAGCCCCCCCACGCACCAACAAGAGTAAGCGCTCAGAGAGCTGCAGCTCTGCATACATCAATAATGGGAGGTCAGGTGTTATAAACC
>JAPZDV010000008.1:1528404-1563404 GCA_029814665.1 Acanthurus lineatus
GTCAGCTGCTGTCACACACACACACACACACTCTCACACACACTCTCTGGTTTTGTTTGGCTCATGAGGACGCTGCATTGTAACCTCATATAAAACAATAAAATCAAACTCATGATGACTTCCATGATGCTAACTCACAGCTGTGATGGCAGACTCACATGTACACATCACACATTCACACACACACACACACACACACACACACACACACACACACACACACATACAGAGGCAGAAAAACAAAGCAAGCACACACTCCAAGCTCTGCCTGCTGGTTGGCAGCCCCTGGTGGCCTGCTGGTGTAACTGCAGCTGCTTTTCTTAAGAGTTTTTTTTTGTGTTTTGTGTTGCTGCTTTGTATGATGATGATGATGATGATGATGATGATGGCCGACAGACTCTCCACGGAGTCAGAGAGCGGCTCAGAGGTGTCGGCCAGCCTCGTCAGCGCCCCCTAATGATAGGTGATGCGTTCAGGGGTGTGAAAAAGATGTTTCGCGTGTGATGTTTTTTTGGTTTTTGGGGCTTTTTCCGTCCACAATGCAGAGTGGATGTCACACTCGTTCGCCCTCCTGCTTTCTCTCTGGCTGGCTTTGTTTGACGCCTTCATAAACACCCACTCCATCTAGCACATCTCCCTCTCTCTCTGTCTGTCGTTCTCTCACACATCTTTGAGTTTTTCCTCTCACTCTCTCTCCTTCCTCTCTCTCGGTCCCTCTGCTGATTTACATTTTCTCAGGCTTCCTCTCATATTTTACAGTACACACTCTCATCTCTGATCCCCCCTCCCCATCCGTCCTCCATGCTGCTCTTAACGGGGTTTGACCGTTTGACTTTTTTCCCGTCTTCCCTCTTCCGTGGAGTCTGCAGGTGTCATGAGATGTTAAATTCCTTTTTTAAATTTGTGTGCAAGAATCAGCGACGTGTGCGTTTTGAATAAATAATCCGCGCACACAAATTATTAATCACTTAATTTGCTCGGTCACGTCTCTGCAGCAGGAAGACTGAGATTATGTTGTTTGTCTTTAGGGAGTTCGTCTTGGACGTGGCGGCGTGTATAAACACAGATATGAAACGGTTTAGGAACTGCAGTTTTTTCCTCTTGTTATTATTGCATAATGTTATTGCAATTTTTCTTCTTAACAGTTTTTAAACAGTTTTGAAGCTTCGGTTAAAGGCCGACTCTGGTAGGTTTGTGTATGAGTTTGCAGCCTCAAGCTTAATGAGTTTTTGTGGTTTTATGTGGATTTTTATGAGATATGTGAATAAACTTTAGATTTTTCCTGTGAAAAGTTGTGTTTTAATCATTCGGTTTGAAATTTCAGCGGCATTGTTTCACTCTTTTATGTATCTGACTTGATTATGTTGTTTCTCTTTTCGAAAAAACAACATATGATGCAGGTCTGAGAAGGATTATGCAAAAAAAACGCTTAGTTATGGTTATGAGGAGATCGTTTTTAGACCTAAAATACCTTGTTTTGTCACCACAAGCACAGCTGGAAAATGTTGTGATGTCTTGTCAAAAAAACAGCCAGTTTTATTTCCACAAAAACATCCAGAAGATGAACTAATGTGCTGTCGTAACGTCGCTTTGATGCACACAAAACGTACAAATTAAGACATTCCTGGTTTGCAGAAACGTACAGCGCCAACAGTGTTTCTGCTCTTTCCATTTTTCTGGCTCGAGAAAACGATAATCACACCTACGAGCTTCTGATTGGCTCGCTTGTTGTGTTTTTTTTTTTTCCAATCGGGGAAACAGCCATCAATGAGCACAACAGCAGTTTAAAATCTGAGATGTGGGCAGTGATTTGGAGGTCTGGTTTTAGCCTGAAACCTTTAAAAAGACGAGATTTATTTCATCAGATTTACACTCTGGATCGTTCCTCTGTGTGTGACTCTGTTTGCTTTGTGGTTTCTTCTTCTTCTTCTCTTCTTTCCCTCTTTCACTGAGTTTGATAATTAGCAGGCAGTAAATTAAAAGAAGCTGGCAGGCTGCTGAAGAAGAAGAAGATGATCATGATGATGATGATGATGATGATAGCAGAGAGATTATGAGGGACATGAGTATAATGGCCTTGAGTATCTGCTCTGTTCCTCCCTCCCTCCATCTCTTTCCATCCCTCCTCTGCTGTTGTAATCTCTCTTGTCTTTATGTTCAATAATCCCTTTAAATTTAAATTTCCGGCCGTCCTGATGCTCTCTCTCAGCCTGTCCTCTCTTTATTATCCCTGCCTCTCTCTCTCTGTCGTCTCAGTGCTTAAATATGCTCCTTTATCACTATTTTATTAGGTTTCATTATTCAATGTGCCGTTTATTCAATATGCACTTTTCGCCGGCGTGATTCTGTGAAATAATATTATCACAGAATCAAAGCGCAAAACAGACACTGTGGTTCTTTCCACACAGTTTGGTTTATTGATGGCTGATGTGTATATCTATCTTTCCATCGCAGTCGCCCCCCCCCACTGCGAGGTCACAGTGCAGGGTCAGTCAAGTCAGCTGTATTTATAGATGCCTTTTTAACGATTGCAAAGTTTTACAGGAAGCAAAGGACACAAACGCCACACGGAGGCGGGAAACCTTAAAGGATGCTGTTTGTTTTCTGCTTTATGAACGCGACACCACCGTCAGGTTTCTGCAGGACCTTCGTGAAGCTCGGTGTCGCCCGACTCCACCTAACTCCTCCATAATCCACATTTAAGCTAAGAGGCGGAGCTAAAACTCGTAGGATGATCTTTTAGGTCACATTCTGAAGTCAAGAACAGGATAATTAACCATAAAAACCCAAACTTTGTTGGTTATTTGCAGGCTGTAAACATGTAAAGTTGGACATTTTAATATGAGCTCTGTGGTGATTGGCTTATTTTTGGTGCAGCGCCTCAAGTGGCCGTTTGAGGAAATGCTATTTTTGGCTCTTGTTGTTGGCTTCATCTTTCAGGCCTGAGAGTTGTCGTTTGAATGCACGTTAAACATGAAAGTAATGAAGCTTTGAGATGCTTGAACGTCCGTTTCGGTACTGAAATGTGGTCACATGTGACGATTAGAAGACGCAAAATAAAACCTGATCGCAAAAACCTTAGAAAGCTTGTGAACGACATCAGATGAAGCCCGTTTCATACCCGATCATCATGCTTTGACCTGTTACCCATGAGCCTGTTTTACAACACATCCCGTCTTTTTTCGGACTCAGAGTTTTACGACGCTTCAGTCTGACAGTCGCATGAGTCAGCAAACTGACAGCGACTCAGCAGAATCTCGAGTTTACTAACATCACCGGATGTCTCCACGAGTGTGTCGTAACGGAACAGCGACAGGGTGTGTTTTATTGCTTTTTCATTTCAGCTTTTCATGGTTTCATTCAAAGGTCACACAGTTCCCTTTTAAGACTCACCGGATACATCAAACAGACAGAAGCAGGAGTCAAAGTGCATCCTGGGAGAGAAATCACCGCTTTATCAGGGTGTTTGCATGTTTTATTTCTTGTTGGATAACACAGGAAACACAAGACACATGAGTTTTGATGTGCATCGCATGCAAAGCGTGTGATTTATCTGCAAAGAGATGAAACCTGGTCACCTGATGTGTCTTTGAGCTTTTAATCAAAGTTCACACATGCAGGAATATTTTCAATCCGTCAGTTTTTCTGAAAAATTAAAATTCTCCACAAAATTTTCCAAACAAGGACCCAAAGTGAGTCTGAATAAAAGACAGGAGACATCAGCTTCAGATGTGTTTTATGTTGAGTTTCATTGCAGCATCAATAAATCAGCGCTGCATTAATGTGCGGACAGTTTAATTACAGTAAACAAATGAGACCGTGGCAAACGGGATTATCAGCCTCAGCCTTCGCCGCTCTGCTGAATCGTCAGACTGGATATCGCTTGTTATCGGCTCTTATCCCTTTTGACCTTGAACCCGAACGAAGGCGGGATGAAAAAAACGTTTAATTACCATCATAAAAAAAAAAAAAAACTCTTATCCCTCGTTTGATATAAAAAAAACCTGACAGACTTCCGTCCCTCCTCCTTTTCCTCCCAGACAAAGACAAACCCCTGGATTCTGATGAGGACTCACTGGGCGTCAACGCCGGAGGACCTGGCGAGGTGGGAGGAGCTCCGGGGTCGGGCTCGTTGCGGCACAACTCCCAGTCAGCCTTCCTGGGCCCCCTCCTGTGGGAGAGGACCCTCCCATGTGACGGGGGCTTGTTCCAGCTGCAGTACATGGACCTGGAGGAGTTCCTGACCGAGAACGGGATGGGGATGCACAGCAACGGGCCGAGCTCCACCAGCGCCCAGATCCCGTCGCAGGTGAGGCCGACAGGAAGTGCAAACTTCACCTGAAACTCATTTACCTGCAAGAAAAACTGCTGCTAATAAAAGCCACTGACTGACCAAAGTTTACCAACTTCATGCAAATCTGATGAAAACAAAAACACGCCTGCAAGTCAAGCTAACTAGCTCATTAGCTCATTAGCTTGCTAGCTAGTATTCTTTGTTTAGCTGGTTAGCTTCATGTTTTTCTCTCTTTTCTCCCAGAGCTCCCAGTCTGCGGTGCCCAACCAGAGCTCCCAGTGCCCCCCAACCTCCCCTCCGCCCTGCTCCTCCTCTTCCTCTTCCATGTCCTCTTCCTCTTCCTCTTCCTCGCTGCTGGGGCTGGAAACCGTCCAGCCACAACCGCCGCCGCCGCCACCTCAGCAGCAGCAAGGCCTGATGGGAGGACCTGAGTGTCTGCACGGTGAGTAACACTGAACATTATTGAACTTTATGGTGCTTTGAGGTGTTTTTTATTCCAGTTTGATCCATTAAGACCAACATTTAATACATTATCTATTAATTATTCACATCGTCAGTCACTCCAGGGCTGAAGGAAGCTGTCAGGAAAAAAAAAGTTTTGATACTTTGACGTATAAAACATTTTAAATGAATCAATATAAAGTTAGAAAAGAAAAAGCTTCACTTTCTGAAGCTTCTGAGGAGTCGACGGCGTGATTAAAAGTGACATCTGCACAGGCGAAGGCAGCATTTCTGCACCAGCTAATGCAGTCAGAAAATTAATGAAGCTGCGCATGCAGAGGCCTTAATGCGATCTCGCACTAATGAGGACACGCACTCATGATACATCGCATTAACTAACCCAATTCAACCACCGGACTCCTTCAACAATAACCAGGGAGGGGTCTCCTCTAATTATATCTCTGATAAATGCCTGACACCCCGTTCCGCCGCGGCCTTCCTCGACTCTCCGGCAGCCTGTTTTCATCCGTTATATATTCATAATTTATTGTTTCCTCTCCCTGCTGCTTTTGATGTGAACCAGAACTGCCAGAACATCACAGGAGCGTTTCTGTCTTTCTTTTATTTGTTTCACTCGGAGATTTTTTTACGGGTCTGACAACTTTCAGCTCTAACAGAAACCACAAAGGCCATTCTTTATGCTGACGATCACGTTTTTTTTGTGTTTTTTTTTTGTCCTGTGAGTCGACAGATGAATCATCGCGGCTGATTTCATGATGATTTATAGATGACAGATTGTTAAATGTCTTTGTGAATGTTCGGCGGTTGTAAAGGAGGGATGAGACGATGATGTCGATGTTTGGATGCAGAGAAGGACACAAAACTTTTTGTTGTGACTTTTTTATTGCAGTAATGACGAATCCTCGGATTTGATTTAGTGAAAGACAGAATATGCATTATAGATTTAAGAGAAGCTGAGCCACTTTTATGTTGTAATCTTCACACACACACACACACACACACACACACACACACACACACACCTCTGAGCTGGTGGATTTAAACACATGAATCACTCTCCATCTTGCAGGAAAAAGGCTGCATGATGGATAATGTCGCAATCTCTCATTTAATCTGTTGTGTTTAAGCTGCACAGGAGATTTTTTGTTCCCTGACTTTCGCCTTTAAGGCAGAAACTCCTCAAAGACAAAATGTTATGTTGTTGAATTGGCACTAAAATCTGAGGAGAAGCACCTGATTTGGGATAAACTTAAAGGTCCAGTGTGTAAGATTTAAGGGGAACAATTGGCAGAATATGACAGAAATTAAACACATTTCTTTCTTGGACTGAAAGCCCATTTGTCTGAGTATGTATGAGCTAAAAAGGCAGCAAACAGTCAAATATTGTGTTTTTTCTCTTAAAAAAACAGTTTCCTGTTGCTGCTAGAAACACCACAGATGACAGACACAATAATGTTGATGGAAAACCGAAACAATGAGCTGAAAGACGCTAAAAGAGTTGCATTGTTGGGTAATTATTCTCTGTGTGCACGTGAACAAACACAAGAAAACAATGACAACAATGAATCACACGACAGTCGCAACCAAAGGCAGAAGTTATCGTGTCAATCAGCTCTTGTTGCTTTAACAGGTGCTGAGATCTGGAAAATAAAAGTTTGATTGATTAACGTCTAAAAAAATGTTGCCTGACCGTCTGAACGGTAAAAATCAAGGGAATGCATTTATCCTGAACTGATAATCAGCTGTGAACTTCATAATTTTAGCTGTGTTGCATTCGTAATCATGCATAGTTTTCAGTAATTTGCACACCTTTGACAGGTTTGTGGTGTGAAGTGTTTGTGTGCAGCTTCATGCAGAGAAAACCCATCAGACAGAAAGAGTGTTTAGAGGGATAAAAGTGCCCAACGGGATCCGATTCAGAGAGAGATCTGACTGGAACATCGTGTTTGTCTTTTTATTTCTGAGTCATAAACAATAAGAGCAAAGATGTTTCACTGTGAAAAAAAAAAAAAAAAAAGAGCTCAGAGAACAAAAACTGTTGGAAAATGAGACAAAAAGAGGAGAGAGATGGGAGAAAGAAAGCAGGATAAAGCTGCTACAGAGGAGTGAATACCACTGGATACTGCTGCAAGGCTCCGAGTGTGTGTGTGTGTGAGTGTGTGTGTGTGTCTGCCTGAGTGCCTCTGCAAGTGTCTATGAATATACATGGTCGGTGTGTGTGTTTGTGTGCATGCCTTTACGTGCACATGCCTTTGTGTTTGTGTGTGTGTGTGTGCAGCGGGCTGAACTTTGAACATGCATAAGAGAGTGTCCTCTTTATTTCAGCATTTGCATGCAACTGTTTGGGCTTTAATGTGAACATGCTCTTATGTGTGTGTGTGCGCGTGTGTGTGTGTGTGTGTGCTCTTTATTCTGAATTATAAACACGTGACTGGGTTGAGCATGATGCATCCAGCCAGAAATCCCTCAGGTCGCTGTGGAGCTGAAGTGTTACTACAGAGCTGCAGAGAGAGAGCGAGCGAGCGAGCAGAGGAATAAGATGGAAAATAGACTTGTTATAATAATCTGATCCACATGCACATTTGGTTTGATTTTAATTCATTCTGGGGTGAAATGAGGAACAGCTCAGAGTCGAGGAAACACACACAAAAAAAAAAAAACATGGATGCAGATGTGATTTTATAAGTTGCTTTCAGTAAGTTGTTATTTAAAATGCCATAAATCATAAAATCGTGATCGTATCGTATCTCTGATGAGCTGTAGCAACCGGACACGGATATTCCCCCCATAAAATGACTTTTAGGTTGATCCATTTAAAAACCTCCCCAATTAAAAACAGCTTTTTTTTTGAAAACTTCAGATTCCCATGAGCCTTTGCATGTTGGAAGATGCATGAACCCATTGACCCACGATGTGTTTGGAAGGAAGCATCTGCTGCACAAATTTTTCACATCGATCACCGAGGCGTTTCCTTAACGGCCGTCGTTTGTTAAACCGAGGAACACAAAGATATTTCTGCATATGCATGAGAGACACAGATTTGATGAATACGCTTAAAAACTTGACAGCGGACTGTTTTGTCATGTGATTCGGACAGAAATCTGAATAACCTCTCAGATCTTATCGGTCACCTTCTTCGCCCTTTTGGCTGATCTGTCCACCAAACTCCATGAGAATCTGCACAGTTTTTTGAATCCTGCAGCCTGACTGACACGTGAAGAGTCAGGCAGCGAAAGCAGAAGTGGCGACGCGTCGGTGGGAACTGCAGCTAAAAACAAACAAAGCCTGTAGTGGAACATCGCTTCAGCACTTCTACACATTTATTAAAAACCTCAACAGGCAAACAAACCGCAGTTTACACGCAGCAGCTTCATTAGGAACTGAGTTTTTAAGTGACATTTGCGTTTGATTTGATTTGTGACGACTTTTTGGCTGTCGGTGATCAGAGAAACCATTCAGATTACAGCTTTAATTTGAATTCACATCTGGAATCCCTCAGCGTTTAACATCTGCACGAGTGGCTTCAGCCTTTCAGCATCAATACAAGACGCTAAAAGTCAACAGCTTCACCTGATGTGGTGGAAAAAAAGCTCAAAGTCTGGTGGGGTGGGGGAGAAAGTGTTGAGTCACACACACACACAAAGACCTCCACCCATCAGGGTTCATGCCCTGTGCGAAAAACCAAAAGTGAAACCACAACCAAAAAGTTAAACAAAGGTCGAGCTCAGCTGGTAGTTTTTGGTGCCTGAATCTAAAAAAAAAGAAAAAAAAACCTCCTTCCACATGTGATCGTTTAAAAAATGTGACTGTTTATAAGATTTTTAAAAGAGACAGAAAGACTTTTCAAACAGCAGCTAAAGGTTTGTGTTGCCTCATGAGATGCGGAGAAGTAAAGCAAAGATTTCTGCATTTCGATGACGTGCAAATGAGAGACAGAGCTTCGGGGTTGAACCACCAAAAGCTCCACATGGCTGCAGCCACTTTTGTCCTGCAGACAAACAATCTGAGCGGAGATTAGACCGCCCTCGTCCTCAGGAACGACGCATACGACTTCCCCACGCTGAGTCGCATTTTCCTTTTAAACCACAGAAACCAAAAAAACAACAAGCGTCTAGACGAGAAGAAGAGCAGACACACAGTCAGGTATTAAAAAGATGGACTCAGTTCAGATGATTGAACATCCAGAGAGAAGAAAAACGATTTGCTGTCTCTTTAAGAGGAGAGAGAAAGCGGGATAAAAGCTCGCCAAAGCAGCCGGTGATTTAACATTCAGGGCCACTGATTAATCCTGGAGAGTGAAGGGTTAAAGAAGACACTGACTCTGCACTCTGTAACACTGGAGAGGGAGAGAGAGGGGGGAGAGAGGGAGAGAGAGAGAGGGAGAGTCAAGAGTGTTCAGCTTTGCATGTTTTGAAATATCTCTCGCTCCCTCTCTCCGCCGCTCACACGCTCGGGCCATGTGCGGCCGCCGCGTCACGTGCCGCTGCAGAAAGCATCGGAGCGAGAGGGAGCAGCAGGGGGAGGGGAGGGGAGGGAGGGAGGCAGGGAGGGAGGGGCTGGGGGAGGAAAGACAGAGCGAGGCAGGAGGAAAGTGAAGAGAGATAAAGAGAGAGAGGAAATAGTGGAGATTACTGAGAGAATAAACACTGAGGAGGAAGCAGAAAGAGATATAAAAAAAATTAAAAAAAGGTTTAAGATGTTTTAAAAAAATTATTTATTGATTTATTTCTTTTTAAAAAAAAAGCAGATCGTAAATTTCTAATTTGTGTTTTGTTTTGTTTTTTGCAAACTGTGCCAGCTCCTCCTCTGCTTCAGTGTAAACACAGCAGATAAACTGGAAAT
The DNA here is from genome assembly GCA_029814665.1 of Acanthurus lineatus. Lineage (NCBI taxonomy): Eukaryota > Metazoa > Chordata > Actinopteri > Acanthuriformes > Acanthuridae > Acanthurus > Acanthurus lineatus. The sequence continues at coordinate 1,538,003 of JAPZDV010000008.1, forward strand.
AATTCAGATTTTGAACACAACACTCGAACACCTTCGATGCAACATTCCAGTCCACGCATGTGACCTTTAAAACGCAGAGTCATGTGACCTTTTCTGTTCCATCTTTTCACCTTTTCGCATAGTGAAAGCAGGATAAACCAGTGTTTCGTGAACTGGTTAGCAATGAACTTGTTTTTATCATTTTTTGCTTCCCAAACTGTCCCATCGAGGTTTCTCAGGTGTGTTTATCACCTTTTGCACATCGAGATAAAAACGCTTCATTTATGTCAGTCTGACCTCTGACAGCAGAGAACAAACACAACACAGAGAACTGATCCTGGATCAGCCTGCAAGGCGCCATGTTGGCCAATCAAATACAAAGAAACGGCTCTGAAATACGAACAAAGATGTCAAAGTTGGCTAAATAATCTTAAATCCTTTTGTGGTTCCATTTCATTCAAAATACCTGGTTAGAATTAGTCAACCAAAGCTAGTTGGTTAGTCGACATTACGATCATGGTTAGCAGAAACGACTGATGGTTTCCAGGGGAGAAGATCTGGAACAGATGTCAGATAATTTAAAGTCGTCCAAAAGATTTTTACAAAGCTGTTTTGTCGCTTATTAAAATCACAAAAACCTCAAGACGTTCTGGAAGTTTGAACAAATGATTCATGCCGTCATTTTTCTGAAGAAGTAAAAACTCACTGGGCGTCAAGTTTATTATAATTACAAAAACTAAACACTATATGTGAAAAACGACAGTAATGTTCACTAAACTAAAGTTAAAAAACTAATGTGAACTCTCAAAATGAACTAAAAATACAATAAATTATACAGGAAATGTCTTCAGTTTTAGTGTTTGTCAATGGGGACCAATTAGTCGGCTTCTCTCCATGTTTACTGACTCTGGATGTTTACATGAACGTGAATCAGCTGCCTTTATCATCTTTATTTGTCAGGAAATTTTAAAAAAAGTTAAAGAATTTGGCGTCACAAACAGACTTCTTTTTTAAAAACACACAGTCAGTAAATCCACATTAACTTTTCGTCTTCGTGAGTAAAACACTGCTGTTCTCGTGCAGCTCTGAGAAACCTGGAGAAGTCTGGAAACCATGTGGGGTCTTTCCATGGCGTCTCACCGGGTCATGTGACCAGGCCTCATAATCTGATCGGGCCTCTGGCGGAGCGTGAGCAGCGATTTGGAGTGACGAGGGAGGGAGGAGGTCGCTGCTCCCTCCACACACACACACATACACACACACACACACACACGGTGGTGACATAACTCCCCGTCAGTGTGTTGACATTATGAACAAGACTCCTGGGGTGTGTCACCTGGACTCAATTGTTTCTGCTGTGTGTGTGTGTGTGTGTGAGAGTGTGTGTGTGAGTGTGTGTTAGTGTGAGTGTTTGTCCGCCGGTGTTCACGCACACTCGTGAAGGTGCACGTGCCGGACTGTGTGTTTGTTTGTGTGTGCAGAGGCGAGCCCATGCCTGCCTGCCTGCCTGGGTGTGTGTGTGTTTGTATATGTGTGTGTGTTAATGTGTGTGTGTGTGTGGGTGTGTGTGTGTGTGTGTGCGTGGACGTCCATGTGTGTCGGGCGTCTCACAGCGTGAGTGTGAAGTGAAATCACACCGAGATTAAAACCAGATGTTGAAGATGCTGCGAAGTGAAAATAATTAGAGACGATCACGTGACCAGAATTTTAAAAAAACTCGGGACAAAAAAACTTTTTAGCTTTTTTATTTTAATTAATTTTAATTTGACTTTTTAAAAAAATTCTTGTAACTCGACACTGATAAGAAATTAATGATTAAGTTTTACTGCCGCTCCTTATTAGTACTTTTATTGCTGTTATTAATAAACATAATCATTGACTGCGGGAAATGACACTTTCTCAGATCTGAGGCCAACACGTCTCTATCGCCCCCTGTTGGTCGGCTGCAGTATGTCTGCAGAAAAAAGACACCATCAAACTAAATTATTAAAGTCATATTTTTTACTTTTACTGTCCTTTGTTTGTACTGATAGCAGCAGCAATAGTACTCTGATTACTTCAAATGCAGCTACTACTACTCATGCTAGTTCTAAGGCTAGGACGGCAAATACTTCTGTTACTACTGACACTGATGTCAGTGCTGCTGCTGCTGCTTTGACCTTTACTGTGCTGTAAATACTGCAGATGTTACTACTGACGCCAAGGCTACTACTAAAACTACAACTACTACTACTATTACTATTACTACTACTGCTCCATAATAGTACTGCTAATACTGGTGTGTTTTCTCCATCAGACATCTTGTTCTTTAAAAGATACAAGACAAGTTACTCTATTAAAACTAATTTAAAACACAGACAATAATTAAAAAATAAAGTCAGTACTCAGACTGAAGCCGTATTTTTTTTATATTGTAAGGATCAAAAATTATAAACTGATTAAAGAATTTTAAAAAAATTGGTGTATGTACGCTCTCATGTGTGTTCATGACTATTTTTGTGCTAAAACAGGAAATTAATTAACACTTTTAGTTGAAAGTTAAATGATTTGTTCGCTCCACCTTCTCTGTGTCTGTTTTATGTCGATGTAAATGGAATATTCTTGGATTTTTGACTGTTTTATAAAAGCTATTTTGAATTCTATAAAACTTTATTGACCCTGGACTAAAGATTAATTAATAAAAAACATAATCAACAGATCAATTGGTCGTAAATACGTAACTTTAAGCTGCAGGCCGGACGGGGAGCTCAGCTGCACTTACATATTGTTGTTTGCTCGTATAATTGGAGGAAGCGGTTGGTCATATAGCGGCCGAAGGAAGGACGCCGCGTGTTTAAGACAAGGAGGAAGAAACCAAACATGGCAGCAGACAGTCACGGTGGTGTTTATGTTACAGGGAGGGGAGCCCTCTTTATGTAACACACTTCCTATATGTCAGTCCACGTGTGTGTTCGTGTGTGTGTGTGTGTGTGTGTGCGTGTCAGCTGACATGGTTTTCTGTTTGGCATAAACAGCTGCAGAGCTCGCAGTTCATCTCCATGTCGTCCACCCAAACAACACAAAAAAAATAACCCCAAACTGAACAGGAAATGAAACGCTGCTCCGACTCTTTATCCGATCACCACTGCGAGTACTAATACTCACACTACTGCTGCTGTTATATAATACTGCTGTAATAATACTGAGTGCTGGTACTGATCCCATGAACTCGGTGCAGCAAACTGCTTCAGCTTCATTTGAACAACAGATCTATTTGTATTTATTTTTATAGTAAATTTCTATTTTATATTTATGATTTTTGAATTTTTATTGTCACCTTTATGCACCAAAATACCACAAATACTGCTTTTATATGTAGTGTCAGTACTAAGGACACTGACATCAACCTGCTGCTACGTTAAGCAGTAAAGCACTACAGTTTTTTTAAAAGTTACCGAGTTTAGCTAAACTTTATAAACTTTGCAAACTGTTTCCATTCAGCAAATTCCACATTTTAAGTTTTTTCTTTCTTCGTATAAAAATAAAGCGTCAGTTCGTCCCCGTCGCTGCAGCATCAGCGTGTCAGTTACTCTGTGACTGGATTAATTATATGCTGTGTTAACAGCAGGTGCAACACACACGATCACACACACATTTTATTTTTATGTCTTGCTTTGTTTTTACTGAACTCGCGTCCACTTCGCCTCATTTTTTCATGCCGTTCTTTTAAAAAAAAAGCATCTTTTGGCTCTTTAATGGCACAGAAAGACACATTTTCAGTAATCAGAAACATCTCTTTCAGTCTTTTTTCTTGCTTTCTCTCTAAATTTGAACAAATTATATTCTATATTAGCAAAAAAACAAATATCTGTATGTTTTGTTCTGATTCCAGAATGTTGTATTTCACTAAAAACTGAACACATTTTCTTGCATGTTGTTCATGATGCATTTAAAACTTCACTTGTTTTAACCTGCATGTGTGTGTGTGTTTATATACAGATCACACACACACGCGGAGTAAATAACCTGCAGCTTAAAGTACTGAAGATCTTCATTTTGATCAAAACTCACTGAAGGTGAAAAAAATGGACTTTTAAACCCCTGAAAAAGTTAAATTACCAAAAATCTTCTCACATACAGTTATTATTAAAGCAGCTGATTGTTACAAACGTCTTTGTACAATTAATTTAATTGCTTAATTTCCTTTTATTAAATAAGAACCAACTGAAAAAAGGCCTAAACAGGTTTAAAGAGAAGCTCCGTCCTTTTTTAAGAGCTGGAATAAAGACCAGAGGACGATGATGATGATGAGTTCAGTGTATATGAGGAGGCTTTTGTGCTGTTAGAACATGTATTGTTTTACCTGCTTCGCCTACTTCCACTTGAGTTTTCAGGTTCCTACATTTCCCAAAATGCCTCTGTGTGACCTCCACAGAGCAGCAGCAGCAGCGGGTTTGTTGCGTTCAGCTGTTTGTTTCACGCGTAGGCGGACGGAGTGAAAATATCTCTGGATCAGGCGAGCGATTAGTCAAGAGGAAGAGTTGCTCACCTGACTCTGAAAAACCTCAACCTGTCTATTTTCTGCCGGCGTGGGCGTCTCTGCCCACTGCTGCTCGTTTCTTCTCCCTGCACGCCGTGTGAACGCCGGAGCAAAATGGCGGCTCAAGAGAGAAGCCGTTTGATCCTGAAGGACGGAAACCAAAACCCAGACACCTCACTTCCCACTTTAACACTTTTCTTCCATCAAACTCTGGTGGACCTTTTGAAATGTTGTGTTTTTTTTCTCTCTTTCTCTTTTAAAAAGTTCTCCAAAGTTACAATATTTCACCCGACTTCATCAGTATGCTTGCGTTCGCTCCATCTGAGGATCAGCTCCTCGCATCCTGAGGCGAAGCCTGTGATGGAGATCTCAGATGATACGGCAGCCGCTTTTTAAAATGAAGGATTTCAACCAGGATCTCTTGACTTGACAAGAATATGAATAAGAAATGAAGACTCTGATTCTAAAACTTTACAGTCCTTGAATCTTCATCAAACGAGACCTTTAAAAGACCTTGAAAAGTCTTGAGGATGTTGAAGTTAAATGCAGAAACTTCAGTAAAGCGGTTTTTGGGTTGAAAAACTGGATTTTAGTTGAATGTTTCATTCTGATTTAAAATATCACAGCAGCAGAATAATTAACCATTTAGTCACTTTAATCCAGAGATATTATCGCAGACAAAGCTTTGGGTGAAATTCACAGGCTGATGGAGGAGCAGAGATTGACAGGCGGAAAGAGAAAAACACATAATCTCAGCTAAATTAATGAAAGCAGAGAGAGAGAGAGAGCGGCTGCTTCGTCCAAATGGCTCCTGCTCACAGACAGGAAATGAAGCCAGGCGAAGCCGCGCTCGCTTGGCGGCTGTTTACGCAGCAGCAGAAGCGGGGAGCCTCGTTCTTGGATCGGTTTCAACTTTTTGCCCAAAATGGTCGTTATTAGGACGGGGCTTTGGGGCCGACTTATCCGGGATCAGATGGGCCCCGTCCAGCTGCCAGAGCGTCAGATCAAAACCAGCGGCGGTTCATCTGATGGACCAACAGATGGACCAGAGGACGTATGGAGGGATCAAGAGGTGGTGGGGGGGATATATGGTGCAATGCATCATGGGAGATTTGTAATGTCTTTATGATGTGTGCACAAACATGTGTGCAGTTAGTATGAACTCCTGTTTTTATCCTTTAATAACTTTTTTTTTAATTATTTGATCCTAGCAGGCGATTTGCATCCGAGTTTGTTTCTGTTTGAACACAAAGCAAACTGACTCCTGATGCTCGTTTATTTCTGTAATTTTATAAAAAAGAGGCCTGATTGATAAGTTTTAGTCCAGAGGTGGAAGGAGCTCGACATGCAGCTCGACTCTTCGAGTGAATCTGCAGAAAGTTTTGAGTCAGTAACTTTCGTGGTGTTTCTGTTTTCGGGTGTTTGAAGATCACAAGTTAACACAAACAAGATGGACGACGTCAGCCTTCCTGCAGCCGTCCAGGAAACTGAGTCTGACCATCTTTTTTTCGGGGAGGAGAACATAAACAGGTGATGTTTTCCTCCTGATTCGCTGAGTTCACAGTAACTGAAGAGCCTCGTGTCTTCTGTTCAACACCGTCGAGTTTGGACTCAAACTCTGCCGAGCGACTAGTTGTCAAACTCTGGCCAATCACCAGGCTGCTGCATATGTGAGTCCATGTGACTTTTGTTTACAAGGCGCTGGGAGCCCAAAATAACCAGATATACACAAAACTCATGTTTTCCAGCCTGGTTTGGAACAAAGAAAAACAACTATAGGGATAATAAGTGAAGGGCAGGGTGACGCATTCATGTCGCGCAGGAGTTTCTGTAAATTGAGGCTCTTAGTGGGGGAAAAAAATGTTAAGTATATCTCCCATCTCATGGATTTATTTTTATGGATGTTTTAAAAAACTTACAGTTTGTAAATGTCAGTTTCATTTATTTCTTTATATAAAAATTTAATTCACTTATAATTGATACGGAGTCAAACTTTGTGTCCATAAACACAACCAAAAGACTTTTATCTCAGAGATGTGGTTCATACTTGACATTACTTGCGTCTCGAATGAGGGATTGTGAAATGACGTTGTTTCTTAGCTTTTAATGCAAATAAACAACCACATCTTGTGTTTCCAGAGACCAGATGTGTTGCTGGTTTTAACTGCTGGATCAACACACTGAAACAAAGAGACACTTTTCACAAAAAAGGAAGAAATCACCTCATGTGGGACACTTGCTGAATGTAAAAAAAAGGCAGAAATAATTCAGAAAATGTCGTAGTCGGTGCTTCTAAAAGTTTCTCTTAAAATCACAACCCCCAAAAGTTTTTGTTAATTTTGCCATTTTGTAAAAATTATCAAATTTTTCACTTTTACGTTGTCTTTTATGAATATAGTTAAAATGGTGAAATCAGTAAAACTGCTTTTAAAGAAGGCAACAACTTAATGAACTGAATTTGACGTCTAATTTACATTAAAACAAAGATTATTAGACTTCACGTTAGATGTTTGGCAAACTTTAAGTTTCTCTTCATTTAACGATTGTCAGAATTGTGTGATTTTCAAAGGGACTCTGGTGTTTTTAGTGAAATCAGGTGAATCGGACGATGCCTTCACAACCATCGGACATCACATTTCTCTGTACTTACAGTAGAAGTCGTGTCACACTGGAAGATTGCAGCCTTCAGTGTCTCTGAAGTGTCTGAGCATTTGGCACATTGAACTTCGAGCTGCTGATTTGTGATCCGGTCACACAGGTTGCATGTTACACCAGGTGTGCACAGGTTCACAGTCTGAACATAAAAAAAACACCTTTCTCTGAAGTTTTATTCTCTCGCAGCAGCCCCACTCGCTCGCTGTGCAGTCTGCTGTTTTCAGCTGGATTTCTGGGGGAACTTGGGTGCATTTGAACCCCCATCAGTCTGACTCCTCGCAGCCTGTGGAGGATTCGCTCGCGGTATTGTTGTTGACACGCGTAATGAAAACTGACTGACAGCTCACAGCGGCAGCCGAGTGTGAATCGGTGTCAGTTTCGCGGCTCTGACTGACATTTCCAGGTTTACAAAATGCTCCGGTTGCACAAAGTCTCCGACAGCTGAGGACGTTTTTTTTGTGCTCCTGCGATTCGATACCAGAGCTTCAATGTGGAGACGTGTCATTTATGCTGAATCTTTAAAAAAATCTGTCATCGGTGAGAGGAATTTGGATGGATTTTATTTTTTAAAAAAGGACTGCCATCACTGCTCTTATCTGTGCTGGTTAAAAATAACGTACAAGTCAAATTAGGAGCTGTAAACAAGTCTCTTCACTGTTTTTATTTGCTCAAGTACCTGAAATCTTTCCACTACTGTTTCGATCTGCGCCGGTCCCCAGCTCGGCAGTTATTTATAATCTGTGGCTCAGAGCCCAGTGCTCCAAAAAAGCGTCTTAAAATTGCTGCCACAATAGAGTTCAGACTGTTACAGGATGATTACTCAACTAGCACTTTTATTCCAAAGAGAAAAAACCAAAATTTTGCCTTTTTTAATCTCTTTTTTTTTTTAATTTGAGCTATCAGAAATGTAAATTGAAATCAGGATTGCCTGAGCTGGTGTGCAGATATGACTGAAAATAGACCCACTGTTCCCGGCTCAGCGGTGTAACAGCAGCTGTATGCAGAGTCGCTTCAGGGCAAAAAAAGCATCAAGGAGGAGTTTTTTCACATTCACTGCCTCGCAATTTACAAGCAGCATGCAGGACGGGTTTGAGAGTGAATTAAGCTTAAAGTCACACTGTCACAACGATAATGCACCACGACATCATGTGTTTGTCGTTTCCTGGTAGCATGAATTTTATTCTCTTTGCCTTAAAATTGATTTTTTACCACCAACATCATCATCCTGCTTCGGCCACATGTTCAATCATCCATGTAAATCCTCCCTGAATACAACAAGAGATAAAAAAAACATCTCTTTTCTTTACAAAGAGCATCATTTTAACTAAATGCACACAATAAATCTGGTCAGAATTCTTTTATTTTCCTGTAAACGTTCAGATTTGATGCTTCTGTGTCTTTATTTGGTGATAACAAGCTGGTTTTCTCCCATGAGACACCACGAAGGGTTAAACACAAACCTGATCTCTCCTGATTGTTGTAAATCCAACATGATGTGAACCCGCTGCCCCGCTCAGTCATTCTGGCTCGACTCTGCCACCTGGTGGTGAGTCTATGTCACTGCAGCGTGAGGATACTGTTTGTTTCAAGAGATTTAAGTGAGAATATGAGGAGCTTTTTGTTGTTGTCATTAAACATGCCAGGAACAATAAAAAAGAGAAGAGGTGGGTGGATTTGATGGAAAAACAAACACACTCACATCTCCTCCCCCTCCTCCCCACGTTTTGAATCAAATTTGAGCATATTGTCGGCCGTCTATAACGTAATCCTCTTTATGGTCAACTCATCTCAGAGGAGCTCGGCTCGGCTCGACTGAGCAGCACATGTGACTCTGCAGCCGGCGGCCTGAAGATGAGTTCAAGGCCTCAGGCAGCGTTTGACCTGAGAAGGACACCGAAACATGTGAAGAAGCCTGTTATGTGGCTGGTTTTTTAGTTTTATCTCTACAGTTTGTTTTTTTCTGTACCACAAAAAAATGACAAAAATGTTTCTAAAACCAAAAAACAGGAGGCTTAAAGCATCAGTCCTTTATTTTTTGAAAAGAGCTCTCAATTGAAACCATCGAAACTCTGCATGGTTTGAGGTTTAATTTAAAAAGAAACCGTTGTTTATCTAAAAGTGCTGCTTTCTCAGCTCATCTGCAAACACACTCTGTGCAAAAGCACTGACACTGGTGATCATCCCCTTCATTATTTCTGATGGATTTGAAATTGGCTTTATTGTCTCCAGAGCTGCATTTTTTAGCATTTTCTTGAGCAAGAAAGTAAAGATTTGGTTTTGAAAGAGAGAACAACTACAGCTGAATATGTCGACCTGTCATTTACAATAATATCTTTATCTATAGAAAACATCGTAGCAGTGTTGGTTTGTTCCTCTTAAACTTCATCTCTTGCTTTTTAAAGGAAGCTTCAGGCATTCGGTTGCTGCTTGCTACAACAAAACAGTGATGGTTCACACCCAAAATCCAAATAAATACACTCCTCCCTTCAGCGCTGCTTAAGAAGCTTCACCTCCCGGATTCGTGAGCAGGCAGATAACCTGCAGTGAAATGGATTAGAAAGGCTGACACCTCCTTCACTCAAAAATCTAAATGTTTAAAAATGAAATCAGATCACATTCATTTTCTTTCATCACAGAAACTGAAAAAAATCATGACAGAAACAGTTTGAAATGACTTTTTCTCTCTCTGTCTCCCCCAGGTGGTAAGGCAGTGCCTCAGGATCCGTCACCTTCTTCGACCTGCCCTCCGGGACCACCTGGACCTCCAGCGGGAGCCAACGGCAGCAGTGACATCATGGTGAACTTCGACCCCGACCCGGCCGACCTGGCGCTGTCCAGCGTGCCGGGCCAGGAGGCGTTCGACCCGCGGCGGCACCGCTTCTCCGAGGAGGAGCTCAAACCCCAGCCGATGATCAAGAAGGCCCGCAAGATGCTTGTTCCCAATGACCAGAAGGTACTACATCTCCCACAATTCATAGCTGTTTACAAGACCAGTGTCTGAGAGGTTAATGTTATATTTCTTGCTGCTGATGGCTGATGTGCAGATTAATGGCTTTTTCATTTTCAAGCTTATATTTATGAATAAATAAGAAGAGGACTTTCTTGTTTCTAACTTCGCTGAACTCTTAAAACTTTTCAGATTAATAATTTACAGGTTCATCACATTTAAACTCAATACTTGATAGCACTTCAACTTGCAGGGTTTAAGGATTTTTTTTGTCTTGAAACTGCAGAAATATTCTTCAGTACCGACTCATTTTTCTCTGTTATTTGAGTCCTTAAAACCTGAAGTCAGAAGAGATCAGAGTTTCCTTCAGTATCCATTTCAGGCAGAAACCACAGCTGTGACGTTTCGTTAAAAGCTTCGTCGTCACAGAGGCTGCAGCTCTTGAAAAGCACCGTTACTAATGTGGAAAAACTTAAGAAACAAGAGGCTGACTTGTATTTTCCCTCCTGATGAGTCCTGAAATATTTCGTACCGAGTTCATTGCAGGATTCGACCTGATCGATGGCTCAGACTTTCATATTTCAGTGCAGAGCAGCTGCAGCTCTCGAGGCATCTGTAATTTATGGAGAGATGAAGGCGCTCACCTTGCTGCCTTCAGCCGTAGTCGGCTTTATAAATCATTCGTACACAGGTTTTGAAAAAATAATCTCAGGCCGAAGATAAAGATGAAGCTCGGATTGCTCTGCAACTCCTCATAAATGAGATTTTAGATTTAATGCTTTAATACCAACCATCAACTGAAGACTTTGGTTATTTCAAAAACACATTACCGTTTAAAAAGTAATCTCAAAGCAACCATCAGAGGCCAGAATAAAAATTAACATGAGTATAATGACTTTGCTGATGAGTTTAATGGTGGACTAATGTTAACTTTGCCAGATGTAAACACAGCCAGTAAAAGGCTCGCTCAGTAAACACTATGAACCATCTGGGCCTGCAGCGATTCCACGGGCATAAATCTTTCAGATAGCGATCTCTACAAGGTTTTACTTTCAATTTGGACCTCTGTTTGGCTCTCCGGGTCCAAAAGTTTAACACAACAATCTCAGTGGTTTCCAGTCTTCCTCTCATGAGACCCTCATCTGCCAACAGACTCCTTTCATGCCCCAAAAAACAATGTTACGGACTTTTGAGAGGCTGCAGGGTATTTATGTCTCCGGTGAAGAGTATTTATTCGTTCAGCTGAGCAGCTCAGCAGGGCAGGACTGTACAGCTGCATTAAGACAGAACATTTATTAATAGAAAACTATTTTTTTTTTTACATAACTCATTATTATTCTCGGTCTCACATTAGGTTTCAATAGATGTTGCAAAATGCAAATTATCATATAATCAAGTCTAGTGAAAACCACTTTGTGTACTTGCAGACCTTTTGGCTGCTAATAAGCTCTTTTGTTTTTTTCTTAATGCATCAGTAAGTGTCTAAATGTACATGTATAAATAAAACACGTAGAGGTGTTTCTATATAATGTAATAACAGGTGAGATGGGGTCCATTAAGCCACTGCATGGCCACCAACTACAGTCAAAAAACAGGTTACACAAAGAAGAAGAAATCAATTGTAATGTTGATCTGTGTGAGTTGAGAAATGTTTCAATTTATTCTGCATTATAATCCACTTCTTCACTGTCTGTCCTAATGTTTGATATGATACTACAGCTAAAGTGTCTCATCTTATGTAAAAAGAACCACAGAAATGATAACTAATCCATAAGACTGCTGCCATGTCTTTTCATTCTGTTATCTCTTGATAAATTAATGCATTATCACGAAATAAGGGGTTATTCTCATTTTGATATCTCATGATATTGCATCAATTTATCCTGTTATCATGAGATAACCACTCGTTGCTCTGTGATAATGAGATGATTATCTCGTGATCTCAAGATAACAGATTTATTCGGATGCATCAACGGAAAAAATGTACGGAAGTCTTGAGATTATAAATAATCATCTCATTATCATGTGATAATGGGATAAATCAATGTGTCGTGAGAAAACAAAACTAGTTTTTGTATATATTCTGTTATTAAGTAAAAAGAGCCTTGTTACCCTGTGACACATTAAACAAATTAAATTATCCTGTTATCATGGAGATAGTAGCAACCATGGCTACTCTTGGATTCCGTAAATCTTTATAGACACTGAAGCTATTTTTTAACACTGTATGCTAACTAACTAACTCCTGGTAAAGAAACCTTTAAATTCAGCGTTTTTTCCGTGTCCTCCTGTTGTGACTATTGAGCTGTTGCTTCCTCTCATCCTTTCCTTGTTTCCTTTCCTTGTTCCTTTTTGTCATCACATAACTGACCCTTCTCATTCCGCTCTCTCCCTTTTTTTATTTTTCTTCTCCCCCCACCTTCCTCCCCACACACTCCAACATACCAAACCGCCGCCGATGATAGGATGAGAAGTACTGGAGCCGGCGGGTCAAGAACAACGAGGCGGCTAAGCGCTCGCGGGACGCCCGGCGGCTGAAGGAGAACCAGATCTCGGTGCGCGCCGCCTTCCTGGAGCGAGAGAACGCCGCCCTTCGCCAGGAGGTCGCCGACATGAGGAAGGAGCTGGGCCGCTGCAGGAACATCATCAACAAGTACGAGAGTCGACACGGAGACTTGTGAGGCAGAGGAGGAAGAAGAAGAAGAAGATGAAGGAGGAAGGGGCGGGAGGGGAGGAGGAAATGAGAACGGGGTACAAGGCAACCCAACAACAGCAGCACTTTTATTGAAGTGGCGAGGGGGACGGCCGGCGTAGATCTGCAGTAAGCGCTGTGCGACACCGGGCGCAAGCATGAAAAGTGTGTTTTAGCGTGCACGCTGTGCCGGCACGACGGGAAAGCACAGCGACGCCATTTTTTTTTTCCAGTGTGACTCTCTTTGTACATGCTGCTTGTTGAACCCACACGACGTACTGTATCACCTTGTGTCACCTCGGCAGCTTACGTCATCCCTGGTGCTGTGCTTACGGCCGGTGTCGCACGGAGTTTTTGCAGGTAGTGCGTTTCCGGCCACTGCTCCAGCCAGTTCAAACAGGGTGCTGAACTCACATTATGCCAGTGAAATCTCACTTTTTAAGCTCAAGGCACGGATTCAAGCCAGGAGGGGGTCAGATGTGTAATTTTTTTCTATAAATAGGACAAAAAAAAACATGTATATTTTTGAACTGGGCAGGAAGGCAAGACTAGTCCAGCAAAGAGGAGGAAGAGGAGGAGGAGGAGGAGGAGGAGGAGGAAGAGGTGCAGGGTTTCGTCCACAACGCAAAGAGATTTTAAAATAGGATTATTGTATATTTTTCTATTAGTGGAGATAGCCAGGAGGAAGATTTTGGAGATAATCTTTTGTATATTTTATATATGGGGCGGGGAGGGGCTGTTAGCTTGACAGTCACGGGGCCACACAAAGCAAGTTGTCCTCCCAGCTGTTTGTCGCTAAACTACAAATCTATTTTGGATTTCATGGAGCTGGTTAGTCAGAGACGGAGGCGTAACAGAGAATGTATCATGGTTGAATCAGGTATTTCACTTGGTGCGAGACGAGGCCAGGTATCTTAGTAACGATTGTTTTCGGTGTCGGGGCGGGGGGCGTTAGGAGAAAGACGGTGAAACAAAAATTGTATAGTTTTAAAACATTTTTTGTGTTCGTTTTGTTTTCTTTGTGGGCTCGTTCAAGCACTTGATTTGTTATCTTCTATTTGATTCCGTGTCTGATTATGAAATAATAGCAGGACTTTTATTTTCTAAGGTGAAGGAGACAAGAGAGAGAGAGAAAACAGAGCGTAAATTAGCCGTTAGCACAGCTGGATGTGAGAGCAGATGTCCGGACATAAATAAGGTGGAGGATTTCGCTGGCAGGTTTGCGTTTAGTTTGGTGTCTTGCTCACTCACACACACACTGAGACACGCAATTTGTTAAGAATAACACAACACGACTGCAGTCTTTTTCTTCTCTATTTAGTCCTCGATTTTGTCCAGGAAGTGCAGAAATGAAAATACTAACTGGTTTATGGTCGATTTGCTCAGATTGAACAGTGACTGAAACCTTCAGCATGCAGACACCCAAACACACACACACACACACACACACACACACATACACACACAGTCCTAACCCGGGTTTTAATCCTTATTGTTGTTGTTGATGTTGTTATGGACTTCTATGGTGCTGATCTGATCTGATCCTTCACCTGACGCACACACACATGCAGACACACAACACACACACACACAAACACACACTGACGGTGATCATGATCACACACACACATGCAAACACACACACAAAGAACCACTTCCACCATCTCAAACACAGTACTGAACTGCCTATACCCTTTCTTTGTCTTTTATTCCTTCCTTTTTAGTTTATTTTCTTCTTTCTTTTGTTGCATATTGTATCGATAAATCGTATATAGATTTACACACAAATGCTTACCTCTCCTTCAATTTTACCCAATGAGAAATGAGAAATGCACCCTACTGCTACTGTACCATACAACTGTACTATTGAATATTAAACTATTCTCTCACTAGATATATATATGTATATGATATATGCTTGAATTATGTGATTATAGTTGTAATATTGAATATATTACAGAGAAACCCATCTGAATCATTTTGTCAGTTTTTCTCAGGTGTTTTTGTCTGAGGTATTAAATACACGTATTAAAAAAAAAAACAAAACACAAAAAGTCTTTGATTTGATCACAGAATTTGTGGCTTGGACTGTTTCTGTTTAAAAGGGGGTTGTGTTTTATTTTATTTTTCCTGTTGCAGACTTAAAAAGCTTTGGGGTTTTTGGTGATTCTGTCAAACTCACAACTCTTTTAAAATTAACTCACAATAAAACAGAAAACTTTCTCCTCAGACCAACTGACCGTTCGCTAAACCCCGCTACCGTTAGCTATGTTAGCTCTTGTTAGCTTCCGTTAGCCACCGTTAGCTTCCGTTAGCTACTGTTAGCTACCTGTTGCCATGCATGATTAGTTTTGTAATGCAGTATTTCCCATTTATGGTTTACTATGACAACAGTGGCAGTTTCACCACAGCATGTATGTTTTATATTTATATTTTGATCATAGATTTTATTAAACCAGTGAATTTAGAGATTTGAAACCTACCTCCGGTGAGGAGGAATGCAGAAAAAGGAAGTGGTCTGCTCGTCCATACAACCAAAGGAAACAAGGTTGATTATTTTTTTAATTCATGATTTAAACAAATGCAGTAACATGGACAAGGAGACGCACTTTTGGTATTTTCAGATGTCTGCAAACTGTTTTGATAACCTGATCATCTTGATTTCAGCATCTCTTCCCTATAATGCCAATAATGCCAGAGTTATTAAAAGAAAAATTAAAGCAACACTCAACTGTTGAAACCACATATTTTTTTTTATCAAGAGCACCCTGACATAAATCAGGCTTTATTATGCTGAGAAATCCAAAGCTTTAAAGGCAGATCTGCCCAGCAACAGCTGGTGAGCTGTGATTGGACAGTTGCTGTTTGTGGGAGGGGTTTAGTGAACGGTTCACTTAGAGCGGTTGTAACTTTATTTAGAGACGGCAACTTAACCTTTTTTTAGAGAGAAAAACTAAAGCTCTTGCCATGGTTTCTAGTATTATAACTATTATTATTGTTGTTGTTGTTGATTCTCATAAATTTCTTTCCTGTTGTTTCATGCAACGGCCTGTTTTTCCTCAGGGGGGCGCTGTGATTTGATTCTCACGTAAACACTCTTTTGATTCCCAAGAACAGTTTTCACTTGATTTCCCATGAGTCCGTTTGCTGTCTGCACCATCCACAGAGACTAAAGTGAACCTAGGTGTATTGTGGGAGCTGTAGTTCTGTCCTCTATATATATATATATATCTATACACACATATATTTTTCCCTTTTTTCACATCTTTTTCTTTTTCTTTTGTTTAATCTTGATACACAGACACAAACTCTTGAATTTTAATCCCTGGAAGGAAAGTCTCGGAGTTTCTCCTGTTTCCATCTGTTGATGGAAGAAGAAAGCCATGTGTTGTTTCTTTTTGATACCTGGGATTTTTTGGAGTTCCTCACAGATGTTTCAGAAACTATTTGACAGTGATATTTTTCTATGTAACTTTGTTCCTGAGCGTGTTACGAACTTTTTCCCGGCGGCCGTTTGAGGCCCACTCTTCACGCGGTCGCTGCTGTACGATGAAACAGCATTGCGGGTAATAACTACAACACTATAAATGATGATAACAATAATGTACACAGCCATGTTATTCCTCCCTTAATTTTTTTTTTGGGTGGGGGGATCTTCAGCTGACTTCTCCATGTTGTGACTGACTGTTATGAACTACAAGTCCCATGAGCGCAACGCTTCCCCAGATTCCTCACCAGTATTGTGTGCTGTCCACAGGGATGATGGCATATGTCTTTTTTTTTTCCTCCAAACACCAATAAATGCTTAACCTTACTCACCAACGGAGCTTTTCTGGTGTCTTGCTGTGTAATATGAAGGTACAAACCTGTCAATATCAATCAATAACTGCTGATCGATGACTCTTTTAAGAAAAAAAGGAATATATTTAAGTTAGCATCAAACCTAGCAGCACAAAAAGGTGCAAAAACATCTTCTTATGTGTGTTTTTTGGATGATTTCAAAAGGTATCACTACATTAGGAAGTTGTAGAAAGTTAATTTAATAATTATCACAAAAAAAGACCAAAACCAACAACGAACTGACGCTATTAATAAGTTTTCATCTGCATATCTTCTCCCTTTTGTGCTATTTGTTGCTGCATTGTTGTCCAAAAACCATTCAAAGATATTAAATTAGCAACACTTTTACACCGGTTTCTTTTTTTAAAATTAACACACACACTGTATTTACATTGACTCTATCATAAACACCGTCCTGCTGCCCCAAATCCGCTCTAGGGAACCGAATGTGGATTAACATGCTAAAAATAGTTCCCAACTAATTTCCTCCAGATCCCTTTTTTGAGTAAAAACCATAGAAGCCAGCTGTTTGAGGAAATTGTCAAGATTTTTTGAGAAAAAATGAAGCTTTTTGTTTGTAAACTGTCAAATTAAAGACGTTAATGTCTTTTGTTTGGAGGTAAAAAGTTCGGACATGGTGGAGACGTCAAAAAAAGCAGTGAGTGATTGATGAACATGATGGTTTTGCTCATTTCATGAAATATTTTAACCATATGAGACATATTTCTAATATTTTACTTTTGTCTTGATGGAGCATCTTGTTGATTGGTCAGCTGCCACTCGCTCGTCCCTCCTCAACGCCACCAAAGCCTCATGATGTCACCAAAAACTCAGGTGACATCACAGACACCACATCCGTGTTTTCCTGCATCCTGATACGTAAACGCAGGGCAAAATACGATCATATCTTTGTTTGTTTGTTTGACTGGAATCAGACTAAAGTTTAATTTATTCATGAAGGATGTTTGTTTGTTTTCTAAACCAGCAGTCAAAGTTTATTCACCTGATTTAAAGTACCGTACTTTCCGGACTATAAGCCCCACCTGTATATAAGCCACACCCACTAAATTTAACAACTAAAACCACTAAACTTCTTCAGTGTCGGAATTTAACAGCATCCGAATTACTTTTTTCTTGTTTATATTCGTTTATATTTGTCCGTAAATTAGCCGCATCATAGTTTAAGCCGGAAGGTTCAAAGTGTCGGAAAAAAGTAGCGGCTTATAGTCCGGAAAGTACGGTAACTGAGATATTTTCTCCGTTTTTTTTTGTTAGTTTCTCCTCCTGCTGAATGTGTGAGACGGTGAATAATGAAATAACTGTTTCAGTCAGAAAGTGCAGCGGCAGACCGTTGGGAGGCACTCGGACCCTTCAGACAGCCTCTCTGTTCAGGCTTCATCCACACCGACGGAGTGTGTGTCTGAGTGTGTGTGTGTGTCTCATCTTTTCAATCCGAAGTTACGTGTGTGTGTGTGTGTGTGTTTTTTTTCTATCTGAACACGTGTGTCTGCTTGTCCTAATACGTGTGTTTCCATGACTACCACTATGATTTGTAGGCCCCCCTGGACAGATTAGACAGTGAAGCCCCTGAACCTCGGTTATGTAACACACACCAGCTCGTTGTGTGTATGTGTGTGTGTGTGTGTGTGTGTGTGTGTGTGTGTGTGTGTGTGTGGGAGTGGATCACCTCACCACCTGTATGTGGTGGGTTGTTTCAGCTGTTCGGGCGACGTTTGCGTCACCAGCTCCCCCTCGTCACGCCACAGACCATCTGCCCAAGCTGGTGCCGACACCGAAGCGAGCCAAAGCATGCTGCAGCGGCCCCGTTCTGTGCCGAGCCGTGCCGAGCCGTGCCGAGCCGTGCCGGGCGGCGCCAGGCCCTGTAACCCTGCAGCTGAGTTTATTTAGCGTCAGCCCAGACAGTCCAGAATAACACGGCTTTGAGATGCAGCTACGTCCTTCAGTTGTTGTGTTTTTTTTCAGATAAATTCACAAATATTCAGATATTTTACTCAAGTAAAAGTAGAAATACTTTACCTTGAAAATACTCCACTACAAATAAAAAAAGTTGTGCATTTAAAACCTCACTTAAGTGAGACAGAAAGGAAAGAAAAGTGAGTCTCATGTGGAGGAATCAGATCCAGAGTCAGTTTGGGAAAAACATCAGAGCCTCGTTAGATACCAAACTAAAAACACTGGATACACTCGAGACACATGCATGCATGAGAGTGTCTCCACCTGTGTTAATGTGTGTGTGTGTGTGTGTGTGTGTGTGTGTGTGTGTGTGTGTGGTTCATGTCATCCTCAGACCCAGAGGAGAACTGGGTGAAAGGTGAGTTCAGTGTTCCCCCTCAGGTCTCAATGGGAACCAGATGGCCGACCTTTCTTACCGAGGGACACACACACACTCACACACACAAACACACACATATGCACAGATACACTCACACACACACAGATATTCTTATGGCTTATTAAATGAGTTTTACTGTATGAACTTTTCCATTTCAGTCTGAAACTCTGCTGTAATTTTTTCTACAATTTCATTACACTGATCATGATATATTTAAGGAAAATGAGACATAAATGAGTCACAAAGAAGATTTAATTACAAATTTAGACAATAAAATCAGTTATAGTCACTAATAAACTCATCGAACCACACACAGACTGTAACACACACACACACACACACACACACACACTCCTGTTCTCCTGCCTCATTTGCACTTTGCTGTCATCCTTTTAGTCTCTTTGGTTGCCCTGACAACCACCCAGGCAGCCCATGAACGTGTGTGAGTGTGTGAGTGTGTGTGTGTGTGTGTGTGTGTGTGTGTGTGTCTCTTTCAGCCTCCCTCTATTTCAGAGAAAAAATTCCCCACCAATTTTGACTCACTTCACCACCATAGAAAAAGTCTCTTCATCTCCATCATGCACAATGGAAACCATGAGGAGGACGCTGCAGTGCCCCCTGGTGGCCGGCTGTGAGGAGAGAACACAGAAAATGATGCTTAATGTTGAAATAGGATGAAACTTTAAGCATCACGGTGGAGAAATTTCATCCACGCATCGCTGCAGAGCAACAAGAGGAAAAAAAAGGAGAAAATGACCCAACACAAAGAAAGTAAAGTTACTTTTTTTATATAAGAAACAAAAAAAAAACAGTAATTTATGTCAGACAATAAGGGTCTCATCATATGTTTTCAGTTCCTTTTGTTCGAATAAGCTCATGAATTAAACGTGTAGGACCTCGACTCTTTCAGGAGGTCATTACCCAGAATAAGCCCCGAAGCCGACACACCAGTAATTAAAGTTAAATTAAAGTTAAATTAAAGCTCACTTTCACGAGCAGTTTGTGCAGTTTAACGGCAGTAATTATGTAATCAGTTCGGTGGCAAATGAGACTGATTAAAGCAAATCTTAAACTGTTGGTCTCAATTGGGTCTAATTGTTTTTTGCTGTTTTTTTTTTACTACTTTTTTTTTTATCACAAACAAGACGGGAACCTTTTGTTCTCTTACTAACAAAATGATTTAGTCACAATATTCTATTGAGCATTTTTGGACAAGATACAGTTCGTACTATGACATAAATCAGAATTACTGCATATTTTTATATTTTTTTGTTCACTTAGGCAGAGAAGAACATCCTGTAACGACAACACTCGTGTATTAAGGTCAATATATCAGACGTGTTAGCAAACAGCAGCTTTAAATTTTAGTTTCTGCTTGTTTGAAAAGTAAGTTAAGAAAAATATTTGGCTCCTTTGCTGATAAAAGCTCCGCTAAGTTCACCAGCTGGCTGCTAACTGTGAGTTTATTGTGCACATTCAATCTGTCACAATTAAAAACCGATGAGATCTCAATAAAAAACTCATTATAATAGTCTGTGAAATCTGTGATGTTCTGCTTATTTCTACATGCTTTTCACCATGAAGTTGCCTTAATTCTTAAAAGGTGAAGGTTGTTTATTTCCAGCTAAAAAACTAAAAGACTGTTAATGGAAATATCTGACAGAGAACGGATTAAATCCAAAAACTGAAGCATTTAAATGACTCGATTTTGTCAAAGTGAATATTTTATTGCCCAAATTTAAAGATGGAGGCTGTAAATTGTGTTGTTGACGCTCAAGGTCCTGTTTTTATGACAGTCAGATGGACTAAAGCGTCATATTCTGAATGGTAGATATGAAATTTATCAGAATTAATTCTTGTCTTTTACTCTGTTTTTTTGCACTTTAGAGAAACATTCAAGGTCTTTTCTGAATTTCCAAAAAAACTGTAACAACCTTGTTTTATTTTGTCTCAAATTTGACTCAAACGTTGTTAAGCTGCTGTCAGAAGCCACTTTAACCTTCATTAAAGGCATGATCACAAATACCACCCTGTGTGTGTGTGTGTGTGTGTGTGTGTGTGTGTGTGTGTGCTCGGACACACAATCAGATCGAGGTTGAACTGTCACATCTGTTGCCGTGTCACCGTGCAGACGACGACCACGACGTCACTCTAAATGTCTCTCCGAGGCTCCGTTTGCCCTCAAAAACCTTCAGCAGAAGCTCCAGCTGATCCCAGACCAGCTGTCAATCACAGAGAGCGTCCTCTGACTCAGGGAGGTCCACGGACGGACAGACAGACAGACAGGTGTGTGTGTGTGAGTGTGTTCACTCCTCACGGACAGCAGGAAGAGAAAAACAGCAGGAGAATATAAAAACACACACACCTTGAACTATCCTCCACTTCTTCCCTCAGTTTAACTGTAAAATCATTCAGTGTCTCTTTAGTTTTTTTCTGTTCATCTTGAGTTGTCATGCGCACACACACACACACACACACATACACACACACACTTCTCTTTAAGTGTGCACAAACTGCCCGTCACACACGGTCTTTTTGCACAGATGCACTGCGGATTGAAAGTGTCAGATTATATTTTGTACTTTTATCTCTCTTATATTTTGTAGTTCAGCACCTCCCATGCCTCTTTATTATATTATTTTGTTTTTAGTTCTCCATTTTTTCTGATCCTTGCATGCATCCGTCCTTGTCGAGCTGCTGGAAATGTAAAGTATCTATATATCCGTCTTATAATTCACCTCCTGTATGTTTTGGGTCAAAAAAGGGTTTTTGTTTTTTAATCAAACATCTGTTTTAAGGTCAAACTTTATTGTTTACTGCAGTAAAAAGGATCCCGGCCTGCAGATCATGTCGACTTCAGTCCCATCAGACACGTTTGAGGCTGCGACCTGCATCTTTTTCAACCCAAACACACATCCTGAGCGTGCAGAGCAGATCTGAACTTTGTGTTAAAATAGTGTGAAACGTGAGGAAACATCAGGGACGGAAGAGTAAAAATCACCTCAGTAGTGACTGTAAAGAGCGAAACATGAGGCTGAAAGCACAGACAGTTCGTTTCTCACACACACACACACACACACACACACACCTCCCTCCACACCTGACAGCACCGGTGTTTGGAGTGTGTGTGTGTGTGTGTGTGTGTGTGTGTGTGAAATGTCAGCAGCAGCAGCATACTGATGAGAGAATCAGTCTGATCTAATTGTCTCCAGGCTGCTGCTGCTGTTGAGCTTCTGTGGGGTCTCTGTCTGACAGAAATGCATTGTGGGACCTCGATCGCACTGATTTCAGTTTAATATTTTCACACCATGATGCTGCTGTTACACACTGACCTGTGATCAGTCTGATGAGGGCTGATTGATAAGTTTGTGGCCTGAGTCGCACAGATCTCCAAACATTAACGAGCAGTCTGACTTTTTAATTGATTTTGCAGGAAGTTGCATCTTTGTTGTGTTTCTGTTTTGTCTCTTTGCTGCTGCATCACTTTCAACAACAAACCGAGCCAACGTTACGAGTCTCTGAGCAGCATGTGGGGGCTTTTTTGCTCTCAGAGTGCTGCTTCGGGAAACTCTCGTTGAAAGTGAAGAGCGTTTGTAGAAACTCTTGAAGAAACACTGCAGACTTCTGGGATCGGAGCTCGTGAGGAGACGGATCCCCAGAGTGAAACACGGCTCTAATCAAAGAAAAGATAAAGTCTGAGGTGTAATAAACTAAAGTTTAAAGCGTGGACGCTTCGCAGCAGCCCGTCAGAGTGAAACCTTCAGCCTCGCAGCAGCCTGACCTTGTGATTTCAGTCCAGTGATCCTCGTCTCCTCTGTGATGATGATGATGATGATGGTGATGTGGCCTCGTCGGGGGCCTGCTGACATTTCCTGGCTCCTCTCGAGCGGCGAGAGGTAACGGAAAGGTGAAGCGTGATTAATGAGAAGATGGATGGGGGGGGGGGGGGAGGGCGTCGGTGCTGATGTGCAGAGGAGACAGATGTGGGTTTGTTGTGACGCTGCAGCCTGAAGCTAAAATCACGAGCTGCTGGTTCCTTTAGAGCTTCATCATGAGAGACGAAACAAAACATTTAGAGCCTTTTTTAAAAAGTATAACAGCAGAAATAACACACATCCTGTTCCTTTGCAGTTCCCATCATGCTTTTCTGCTGCAAAACTTTCAAATGCACCTAAAAACACCTTCACGGACGCACTCGTATGTTTGAGTTTCAGTCTTTTTAAAAACTTTCGCACATTAATTCGTATTTTGCATCAAAAAAATCAGAAGTTTAAGTCTTCAAATGTAAAAAAATTCTGGTGCATAATTCCTTTCTAGATACTGCACGTGTGTGTGTGTGATGCAGGATTATTTCAATCTGAGCAAAAGGTCATCATGGTGATTTCCCCCGGGGTCAGAGGTCATCAAGCTTTCTGCAGAGAAAATCTGGGGGGGTTAAGCTGCAAAGTTGCCCTTCTCACCCTTTAATCTCACATTGCAGCTGCGGCTGCTTATGAAATATTTCTTATTGTGGCTTGAAATATTAAAAAAACAGGCTCAGGAAGAGATGTTTTTTTTTTTATTGTTGTTGTTTCCTGTGGAGGGTTCATCATCGGCAGCAAACTGACAGAAAAATCGACCGCAGCTCATTGGGGGGGTTGCACATACAGGCTCATACATCCGATAACGTCTATACTGTCCCTCCATGTGACTGCGGAGGAATCAATTGTCCTCTCCCCCCCCCACCCCCAGCTCTCTGACTTTTGCCCCCGAAGCTTTTGCAAACAATGTCGACCGGGTTCGACTCGGAAAACCGCTAACGATGTGATGGAGCGCTCTGCGACTGTGGGGGGATTCGTTCCGCCTGATTTCCCCTCGTTAGGTTCAGGCTGAAAACGCTCCGGATAGACGGCGAATATTTCCAATATCGCCGTCACCGAGAGTTATTAAACGCAGGGATTTAAAATAAAAAAGGTAAATGAAGCTCAGATAATTATGTGTGTGCAAATAACCAGCAGAGAGAGGTTTTTTAAATGAGCTGCAGTTTTTTTCTCTCTGTCGGAGTGCGTTAAATCAAAGCTGATTTAAGCTTTAAGTGTTATTAAATATAAGGTGCGGGGGCTGCGGGAACGCACCTTAATGCAGGAAAAATGGTTCAGTAATGAAATCAGAGTGTAAACACTTAAAGGAGCATTAGAGGGAAAATGAGTCAATTAGATCTGCAAATATTTTACTTTCCTGAAACATTTTAAAGAGAAAAAACGTCGATTCTCCTCCTGAATGTAAACAGGAGGTTGTTTTTTTGCAGAAGCTGCAGATTCAAAGTGTTTGAAAAGCTGCTTTTTTGTGGAGACTGAAACCTCTGAACGGTTGTTTTGTTACACTGACTGTTTCTTTTTGGAGGGGGGAATTGATGTTTGATGGACAAGCTGCTCGGTTTCATTTTTAAAACGGTGCTGAAGTTTTTCAGCAGAGAATAAAAAACACTAATGAGTTTATCAAAAGCTGCTGCGTGCGAAAACAAAACTTTAGTGACACCTAGTGGTAAAATAAAAGATGTAGACATAACTGGAAGCAGTTTACAGTTTCGTACGGTCACATTTATTATCATTAAAACCTGCAGTAATTATTACTTTCATGAAGAGCCGAGCAAATATCAGACATGTTTGACAAAATATCTCGATATCAACATGAATCAACAATGTGATAGTTGTCATTGCTGCAATAGTGTCAGTTAGCAAAAAGGCTACTCATTATACAAGGACACAAGGATACAAGGACACAAGGACACAAGGATACAAGGATACAAGGAAGTTTATTGGTCATTATACAACAGGTTGCATCATAAAATTAAAATGTGGTTCCCTCTTGATTGATTAATTGATTGTAGAAAAAATGAAAATAAAATGATTAAACATGGAGGAGTGCAGATGGTGCATTAAGTGAGATGTCTGTCTGCATCAACTGAAGTTATTTCCTAGAAATAAGAGTGTTAAGTTCATGTTTTTTCCCAAAAATAACAGCAAAAGACGATATTACATCCTGTAACGGTCAGCAAACGTCATCTGAAAGCTGACATTTGTCACCGCTGCATAAATCAGCATCCCGTCGATATTAAAACACCCAATGAAGTGGGGATTATCGCGGTTAAATAAAGAGAAAGTAAAAAAGGGGGGCTGGCGGGATCGCTGCGAGCATGGAGGGACTGGCAGTCTAATTGGTCCTCGGGGGGGGGGGCAGCCAATGGCACTTCATGTGGAAAGAGGAGACGTTTAAAATGAGATTTGGGGGAAACAGAGGAGAGTCTAACATGTTTTAAACCTTCACAACGCTGATTTCATTTCCTCCCCCCTCTGAGAAAACAGCAGTTTGAACTCTTGAACCCAAACTGAAGCGAACTGAAGCTGCAGGAGGAAAGATTTTTTTAATTTCTCCTTT
>JAPZDV010000008.1:1571056-1602568 GCA_029814665.1 Acanthurus lineatus
ATGCTGTAAAACGGTCATGTTATGTAACTAAACTACATCTACATGCAGCCTCGTCCACATACAGACTTCCTCGTTTTTATACGACTTCACCTGCATTTCTGCTTTGCTTCTGTCATGATAACTGAAGCCACTAGAGGCCGCCAGTAAATGTCAACATACAAACTGCACAGATGTCCTTTATTTATAATTTTTGGGTCAAATGTGCAGTTTTTAAAATTTTAATAAGATGCAGGACCTGACAGAGTTTACATTGTACTTTAGTGATAGATATTATATAATAGATTTAGTTAATACGATTAGAAAAACAGAGTAAAAATGAGACTTTTGGCTTCCCTGCAAAGCTAACGGACACTCTGTCCTCTGCTTCTCCCTCATGTGGTCACTCTCCTCCTTCACTCCTTCACTCTGTGCCTTCATCCCTCCATCCTCCACCTCTTCTCTGTGCTTTTCATCATCTCTGTGAAGCGTGTGAAGCCTCCAGGACCTTCAGCACCAGCAGAAAAACATCAAACTGCAACCTCCATCTCATTTCTCCTCTCTTTCTATCTTCTGTGTCTCTTTATCTCAGTTCATTTATTTCTATTTTCCACCTTTCTCTTCTCCACAGCTGCAGGGAGGAGTTTTTTAAGATAACACCGGTCCCATCAGAGGAATCACACCGTGGCCTCCTTTTAAACTAACTGAGACCCCGTGGACTCGTTCTGTTTGCTGGAGTAAAACACTGATGTCGAGTCTGAAACACTGGTGGGAAATTATGTCCTCTGACAGGAAGTGAAACATCGAAATTCAACAAAGTGGTAAAGTGAAGAAAAACCACACAGAGAAACAGAAGTTCAGCCTCCAGATTTGCTGACAAAGCAACTGCATTCACAACTTCACAGCTTTATGGATTTTCTTTTCTTTTTGTGCTTTAAAGCTTCTTTGTGCTCTGTTTTTATGTTAAGAATGAACTATTGCTGAATAAAAGGAGGAGAAACGAGGCTTTTAAACATCCCATAATGATGCATTTCTGTGCTGAAGTGTATGAGTGACAGATCTATAAGGAAACATGAGGCTGTAATGGGCTCATGACTGCCCCCTTCAGGGCAGAGGGGCAATAACGAGACCCCTCCATGGAGCTGCACATGGAGGAGATTTATGCTTCATCAGAGGACATTTCAAGGATGAAGACGAACAGGTTGGTTTGACAAACGCACGTCTGGTGAACTTTGACACCTGCGACATCAGCGGCTCACAGCTGTTTCCCTGTTTTTCTGTGGAAAAAACATCTGGGCTGACAGGCAGAAACACCCATAAATCAGCTTTTTTTTTTAAACGACCTTCCTCTTCTCACTTCCTCAGATTACATCACCTCTGATCCTCCCTCCCCTCCTCCCCTCCTTCATCTCATCCTTCACTTCCTTCACTTCCTTCACTTCCTTCCTCACCATATTTCTCATCTTTGACACCCGTCACACCTTCAGGCTTCAGCTTGGAGGCCAAACGTGGCAAATGAACCCGTCCCTCCATCCCATCATCCCATCATCCCATCATCCCATCTGTTAGAGGGAAGGTGGCTGACGGTGAGAGGAAAGGTGTGTGTGTGTGTGTGTGTGTGTGTGTGTCAATTTGTTGCCACAGTACACAGATGTGAATGTGTGAGAGTGTAAAATGTCACTCACAAGTGTTGTGTGTGTGTGTGTGTAGAACAGACGGATCAAACCTGCAGGAGGTTCCCGGTGTGTGTGTGTGTGTGTGTGTGTGTGTGTGTGTGTGTTAATGTACTCATGTATGTGCACAAGTTTGCAGGAATGTGTTCGAATATAGATTCAGAGGATGCATTAATGTAAAAAAAACGCCTGCAAAAAATACATATCACACACACACACACACACACACAGAGGAATGTATGACATATATAACATACAAGAATGTGTGTGTGTGTGTGTGTGTAGTATCTATTTCAAACACATACTCTCTCTCTTTCACACACACACATAAACACACACCATCACATAAACCACAGGAAATGACAGCCCGAGGATCATATTTCTGGTGGCTCTGCAGCACAGTGCTGCCACCCTCTGGTGTCATTTCGCCACTGCAGAGAGATTTTAATACATAAACATAAGAAAAAAACTTTGTCACAGAAATACAATAATTTTTTAAGGACATTTGTTTCTGTAATTTGAGTCCTTTAAGATAAATTTATATAAAAAAAGTGTAAAGAGTGCAGTGAGAATAATTTGCTTCGTTATGACGCCGATTGGCAGGTTTTATTTTCTGAAAACAGGCTTATTTTTTTAATTCAAGTGCAACAAACTGTCCTTTTCTTCTTGTTTAAACTTCTTTATCTAAGATGTAATTTTTAGAAATATGAAGAAACTTTTTCTCCCTTAAAAAAAGTTTTTTCAGGCCCGGTTATGGTCTCTAACTCTAAAAAACACACGCACACACACTGAGCTGCAGACCAGTATGAGCTTCATTTTAAGTTTATTAATACCAAAACACGTCACACAGCTCCTCTCCACAAAAGAGCAGAACAACTTTTTGTCCAGCTAATTATGAATAAAGCAAAAGTTATTCAAAGCATTTTCTGCAGTTTTAGTGTAAAAGCAGCATCTTCTCGTGTTGCTCGGAGCTTCTAAAAGTCTTTCTGGAGCTGATCAGGTTTCTGTTTTTATAACCGAATCAAACTTTAGAGATTAAAAGAACACACACACACACACACACACACTTTTTCTCAAAACTTCGTCTGTGTAAATACAATTATTACATTAAAGTGTATTTAAGGCATAAAAATTTAATTCCCATAAAGTTTCTCAAACAAGTTCTGTGTTAGTTTGTGAAAAGCTTCGGGCTTCAGGCTGATTCACTGTGTTATTAAAACGGAGGAAAAAATGCCCGGATTCTTCTCCCTCCATCCCAAAAACATCGCTGTGGGCTTGTATATTTTTTGGAAAGACAGTACTGAAGTACTCACCAGTACTACTGCACAGGAGTAACTTCCATGAATATTTATTACCGCAGCGATCACCCTAACTTGAAAAGCAACAGCCAACCTTATTCCCAGACCCGGAGTCTTTTTTTTCTTTTTTTTCGGTGATGTAATATTGATGTAAGGCACTAATATTCTGTAACTCAGAGGATAAATTTAAGCAGACAGTGTGTGTGTGTGAGTGTGTGTGTGTGTGTGTGTGTGTGTGTGAGTGTGTGTGTTATTTTCAGGGCTATTTCTTCCTCTCAGCTGGAAATTTTTCGTCCTCTGCTGACAGAAAAGGACCTGCTCGCGGCTCAGGATTGGCTTGTTTTTGAATCTGTTCTGTAAAAAACATCTACGAGACTTTCGTGGACGCTCTGCGGTCAGCCAATGTTACGCTGAGGAGCACCACAAACACACAGACCGGAGCCCCGGTGAAACCGAGGCCCAGGGAAGATTTAATAATAGAAAAACTCAGGGAGCTCAGGGATCTTTTTTCTTTTTTTTCTTTTGGTTTTATGGTTTCAAATTCAAGTCGATGCCGTTCGGTGTGAAACTCTGCTGACTGACAGGATGTTTAAGGGAGATTTACAAGGTGAATCCAGGTAAGCGTGATGTATTAATTATGTCAACAAGTTGCAATAAATGCCCTAAAAAAAAACAGTTTTACTCCAAATCTGAGCTCAGTTGATAGATTTTATTATATTTAGGCTAGTGGTGGGACTGAATTAAAAAAATTAATCTAATTAATTAGAGGGTTTGTAATTAATTAATCTCAATTAATCGCATATCAATATTTGAAACGAGAAGCAATATTTTTTGTCATTTTGTTTAAGTCTTTTTCGGAGCCAGAATCGAACTCACGTGGAGAACGGAGCTTCCGCACATGAGATGCCCGCCCTACCGACTGAGGTACTCCGGGAACTCTGACAAAAACGTTCCACCCTGTTTGGAGTGCAAATTGCGATTAAATGCATTAATGTTTTTGTCGTGTTATTTTTTCTGTAATTAATTAATTGTAATTAATGCGATAAAGTCCCGGCCTTTATTTAGGCTTTTAATATATTTTGTGTGGCATGTCACTGCAGGTCAAAATAACTTAAAGATCCCCTCAAAACATGAGGAGGAGGAACTTTAAACACTGTACTTTGGTAATTAATGTGCCTCTGATATGTTTTTTGCACAATTATTGAAATTCATAAAGAGAGAAGTGTTCTTTTTCCTTCTTTAAGAAAACCTCGAAATCTTTGATAAATCAAATATACATCATTGTAAGGCTGCATGTAAAAAATGAAGCACATCGACCCTCTTTAAAACTGGATATGATGAGATTTTCAGGAGATAAACATAAAATCATAAAATCTTGTTTCAAAACAAAAACAAAACCTTTTATTATTGAGAAGAAACTCCAAAAAATCACCTAAAACATCAAAGGATCAGGATCATACAAGTAAAGAATTAATAAATAAACGACAAAGGGTTGAATTATATATGAAGGCTTTTGTGCATAAACAAAAAGATGTTAAAAATTGTAAAAACAGAAGTTATTCCAGACTTTTTATCCTGATTTATCAAAGATATTTATTAAACAAAAGTAAATCAATCAAATCCCCTTTAAGGAAACTTTCAGAGCCTCACACACTTACATGGTTCGTGTCTCTTTTTCAGTTGTTTTTTGGGGAAAAACGAGAAGCTTTTGAATCAGTGAAACAAACGAACTCTCCGCGGATCAAATCTTAAGTGATTACATTATAATCAAACTGGATTACTGATAGTTTTTTTTTTTTTACAAAAAGGCTTTAGGAGCGATGGAGGGATCGTTCGAAAAACACTCGACGAGAACAAAAGTGTTTGATTGTGTGATTGATGTGTTCAACCCTTTGGTCATGAAATTAGACACAAATGTTGTTTTATAAGTGTCATTAGGAAACTTTATAAATGGGCACATTTTTCAGCTCTTTTTTTATATCTTTAATTACTTAATTACTAAGTATTAAGTTCTTAACCGTGAGTAGGAATGTTAATAAATTAAATCTCGAATCAATTTAAAATTAAAGTCCTTAATTTGAAATTTTACTGGAGAAAAAAGCACAAAAGTTTCACGAGTAAAATGGATTCATTAAAATGTCCCTTGTGATGGATACAATATGAATAATTTGATTTAATTAGAGTTTTAACACCGATGCTGTTTATGTGGGAGCAGCTGTTCACTGTCGCAGCTGCTGGAGGTGAAACTAGCTTTATTTTCCATTCAGTTCAGTCCAGTGGTTTCCAAACTGAGGGGTCGGGGCCCTCCAGAGGGTCACAGTGTTAACATGAGGGGTCATTTGATGATTAACAGAGAAGCTAATCTTTGCTTTATTGTGAAATATTTGATGATTGTATCTGTTTGGGGCCCAAACAAATTTAAATAAGACAATCTGAGAAGTCTAAAGAGGAAATCTGTTTGTGTTTTCGCTGATAACAACTCAAGGACATCTGAGGAAATAATAAAGGGCTCCTTGTTCCTGAACTTTTCTTTGCATGAGGCCAAAACAGCTGGGAAGCACTTTGATAAATTGTTTTATAAGCTTATCACACAGTTAAACTGTAAAGTAATCAGTAACTAAAGCTGAAATTTAAATAAAGTTGATTGAAATGGATATTAAAAGTAGCTGTATCAAAAGCTCTTTACATTTTACTTGAGTATAGGAGTAGCTGTACTTGATTACTCTACAGCACTGATGTATGCGCATAAGTTAGACTGTTGTTGCACCTGAAAGCATCGATGCGTAAATGTGTGATGGTGTTAAAACAGCTCTGAAGAAGTCAGCAAACCTCGGTCGAATCCTGAAATAAAATTACACGCTCGGCCGATAATGCGGGATAACGCAGCAGCAGCGGCGGCGGATAACATTTGGGAAAACAACCTTGAAAAAATCCCCAGAGGAGCTCTGCGGAGGTTTGTTCAGCGGTTTTTTTGGCAGCACGGCGCTCTTCACTTGATCACATAATCACCGCCTGATTAATATCAGATATGAACAGGTCAACAGGAAGCTAATGGGACTTGATAGCTTTGTTTACCAGAAGGACCACAGTCGGGGAATGTGTGTGTGTGTGTGTGTGTGTGTGCGCGTGGGTGTGTGGTAGTTTATATTGGAATGAAACTGTGGTTGCAGGATATTGTGTGTGTGTGTGTGTTTGTTGTCTACATAAATTCAGACACACATGCAACTTTTAGACCAGATGATTGAAATCATTATTCTCGCTGCATGTAAACGAGTTTACACAGTTAATCTTTAAGAAAATCACGGCTTTATGTTTGATTTGCCGTGTAATTCAGACTTTATATGCTTCATTTGTACAATTTCTGAACATAATTCTTAGAATAAATCTCTGCTAAGAAATCACTAAATGTTTTGTTTTTGTTTTGTTGAAGCTCAGGAACTTCTCTCCAAAAGAAATGAATGAATATTTGGTCCGATATTTGAAAAGAGATATTTAATTGGATATAAGAATAATCTGATTTATTCTTGTTTGTGATTTGAGCAATGTTGCTTTTTATCTACATAGTGACTTAATTTATGAGGTAACATAAGAAATGGAGAGGTTACAGAAAGTTTTTTCCATTTCAGGACTAATGACAGAGGAACAGTTATGCTAATGCTAATGCTAACTCCACTTCTTCCTGTTTAATGAAGGATGGAAACATCACATGCAGGAGCTGTCAGTGGTTTAAAAAGTGCTGAAAAAAACAAAAATAAAAAGTATGAAGGGAATTGGTGATTATTTTAGCAAGCTAGCTTATCTTAGTCTACTTTCTACAGAAAAAAAAACTTTTTGTGTCTCATTTTTTGGCACATTGATGCCTGTAAATGACATTTATGTCAGAAGACAAGCCTTCCCCCATTCTGGAAGGTAATTTTCGAGCTACTGTGTAAATTGCAGCATGAGCATCTGACATTGAAGGCCTCAGTTTTAGACCAAATTATGCCTAACACTTGGGAAAGGGGACTTGCTGCCTGTCTGCTCAACCCTCAGCTTAACATATACAGATGAAGGTTGGCGGAGGTGGGCAGGAGGCAGTAAACTCATCCCACGAACTGACATCCTGTCAGATACGACGTGCACTTTGCCTAAATTGGCCAAAAATGTCATCATGTTTTTTTTATCCTGAGAACTCCTGTGTTAAAAATATGGTTCATTAAAATGTTTTCTTGATGCCAGAAGATGTTGAAGTTGCAAATCCAAGTGTCTTTAAAATGTACTCTTTTATGGCGGTGATACAACCAAACAATCTGCATGAAGTACTAACGAACTCTCTGAGGAAACCAGCGAAGTGATGCCATTAAGGAGGGAGAAGCTTCCAGCAGCATGGTCTCCGTTGCAGGAAATGTGAAATGGAAAAATCAATCTTCCGGTGCAACTGAATTGGAAAGTAGCTGCAGGAGCTGCAAATTGGGACCATTTGCTGACCTTTATAAATTAATTTCTCAGGCATTTTCAGATGTACAGTTCAAGAAGTGCTTAATGAATCCGCCACAGCCACACAAGGTCACACACGCTTAAACCTCCAGCAGGCAAATACAGTAACTTTTTCTTAGCTACAGAGGGAATTAAAGCTCAAACTCCTGCAGTGCTACTGTCTTTCCTCACCTGTTTAACTGCAGAGGACACCTTGATAAATTACCCCTGAAATAATCTTCCCGCGAGCCGTCATGACATGCTGTCGGCAAACAATCAGCCAGCCTCATTAGCATTGTGTATTGACATCAGTGTAAATCTCAGCTGAGAGCAGAAGCACGCTGTGGAGAATTGATGTCCTTGTAAATCAACATTGGTGGTAAATTACGGCAGGTATGACGAGGACTCGGAGCGCATCTCACTTCCACAGGTGTTCAGGGAAGTGAAACAAAAGGGAGGAGGAAACTCGGACCAAAGCGGTGATTCTGAGACTGTGGCTGCACAAACAACACAAACAAACAGCATCAGATGTTTGTTTACAAGCTGAAAATGATCCCAACTTCTTTTTTTTCTTATGCAAAATGTTCCGCAAAGTTTAAAATAACGCAGGATGTTTATATTTGTGATGAGACAGAGGCTCCATTCAAACTTCCATGTTTATATTTTAAATGCATCGCTTCTTTCGTGCACAACTGCAGCTTTTCGAAACTCCTAAACCAAACAAACACACACATAACACACCCTGATCTAGTTTGGAAACTTAAAGATTTTATTTTTTACAGTCTGACCTGCAGAAACAGACATTTCCATGTTAGCTTCCTGATTGACGTGAGTCTTTTCTAGCCTGTAAGTCATTTAACACAGATAACAAAATACAGACTTGGCTGACCTTGTTGACCTTCATGGTTTAAGCAGTAAATTCTCCGATATTTATCCTTTTTTCATTGCAGATCTTCCTTTTGCAACTTAGCAAACAACCCTCTGCTTCCTCTTTCCTCACTGCCCAGTTTGCATGAATGGTCATGTGACATGCATTTATGGGTATGTTAACATAGATGTAGAATATTTGCTTATAACTTAATTTGGACAACAACGATCGATGAAAGCATCTGTTGCACCCAAAAAGCTGCAGCCGTACTGTGTATTTATGCCTAAAAACATAATGAATGAAGGCAAAACAGCCCTTAACTATGTAATAAATGTGGTTGTTGAAGAACAGATGCTCTGCTTATGTATTTATGGTTCAAGACCACCAGTTTGGTCCTTTAATGAAGAATAAGAACCTCACAATCTGAGGTGATATCTCTTAATCTGAGGGAGGGGAA
This sequence comes from Acanthurus lineatus, assembly GCA_029814665.1. NCBI lineage: Eukaryota > Metazoa > Chordata > Actinopteri > Acanthuriformes > Acanthuridae > Acanthurus > Acanthurus lineatus. Next base: position 1,579,784 of record JAPZDV010000008.1, read on the forward strand.
TCTAACTCTATCACCGCAAAATCACTATTATTCATCAGAATTTTACAGATTTCCCTGATCAGGTCTTTGCTGTTGTCGCAGGGCGGAATTTTGCAATAACTGCGTGGATCAAATATGTCGTGTTGTAGCTGTTTGCCTTCTCAACGTGGATTTGCAGAACGAGCAGAAACTCTAACACTGATTCAGGCGGCAGATGTCTTCTTCTGCAGAGAAACTCTTTCATCATTAGTTGTGCTTGTTGTGAATGAAGTGATTTTGATTCTGCGTTGTGTTCCCCCTGCTGGGCTCGAGGCCCGGGGCAGCTGCACTCATTACGACACACACACACACACACATACACACACACACTCAACACCTGCCCATTCGTCCCTCCACTTCAGCTGGAATCCCCGAAATCTGCAGGAAATGGAGGAGTCCCCTCAGAGGCGTTTTCCCTTTATCACAGATATGCAGAGTGTGGGAGTCAGCTGCCGGGTGCAGCATCCTCCATCACCAAAGACGTCCACTTAAGACTGTCGACAGGAAGTAAATGAGCAGTGAAGGAGGTTTGAACAGCTTCTCAGCAAAAACAAACAGGATGGTCGTATCTGCGGGGTAAAACTGCAGCTCACAGTTCATTTTATGGGCTGTTCTTTATTTTGAAATGATCTTTTACCTCCAGTTTGTGTTTTTGTGGATGAATTTTTTAAATTTTTTATAACATGGAGCTTTTAATGACTTCATCTCTGCTGTATTTTTTAATTTTTAAGTCTATTTTATTTAATTTAGTAACTTTTTTAAAAATACAAATTAGTCTTGGGTGCTTTCATACCTGGAAGTCCAAGGTCCGGACGAAGGTTCGTGGTTACGAACGAATATTTTGTTACGTTGTCTACATTTGGTCTGGTCAGTTTTGGTTTCACACTTTACGTGAATTATGCAAACGGATTAACGGACTTTACATGAAAAAACTACGTCATATCGTCATCACGTACGTGGGTTGCATGTCTCTATACTTTACATTATAATGTTAATAAGACATTTGGTCTTCTCTTTGCTCCATATAATTCGTCAGCTCTTTTTTTTTTTGTTTTGGTAATGGTTACTTGGTTTTTCTGTTTTCTGGGTCGCCTGCCGTAACGTCCTGTCATTGGTACGAAGATCTGAAGGTCCAAAACCTTTGCTTTCACACTGTACATGATCCGAACCAGGGTTCAGTTTGATCTGGACTGAGACCTCCAAGGTTCGGATGTTTGGTCCAGAAAATGGACCGGGGAGGTTTTAAACCTGCTGATTTGTTTTGTCCAAAAGTCCGGACCAAACGAGGCAGGTGTGAAAATGCCCTAAATGTGTCTTCAGACATTTTTTCCACTGCCTTCTTGTTTCCACTTTATTGTAAAATGCCTGTAACAAAAGGTTTTTTATCCTCCAAGTGAACAACTGGACATTTCTGAAGACGTTTCTGCTTTCGAGGCTAAAAAGTGTTGAAGTCAGGTAAAAAGAAAAAGAAAAAAAGCTGACAAAGCATTTACATTGTTCTGGCACATAGCATGGTGATAAATTTCCTCTTGGCGAGCTCTTCCTTTAATTTGCAATCTTACTAAAACCTTCTTTTGAATTTGTGGCTTTATTCATTTTAACCAGTCGAATGGGATGGCAGACGTGGAACTGAAGGTCTGCTGCTGGGAATTATGCATGAAGTCTTGAAAAGAGCTCTGAGTGCAGAAAAAAGTCCAAAAGTGACCTGTGAAGAGTGGTTTTAACTCCACGGGGGCAAGTTTTTAGAAATTCATGACATTAATCAAGTCAAGTCCAAAGTCCTCATGTTCAAATCAAGTCAAAAATATTCTGCTTCATAATCTTCAAACATAATATTTATAGATTTTGAAGGTGGCTGAAACAAAACTCCATCACTTCAACAGCGTCTTTTAGTTTTATAATGTGTTTTTTTGCGCTTCTTCTCTAAATAAAACCTGGAAATAACTCTTTCTTCCTCTTCCTCTCTTCTTCAAGAGACGCTGGCAGCCTCATTAAGAGCCTTAACACAACAGCGCCCCCTTGTGTAGAGTCATTAGCACCATGTGTGGCTGCATCATGTGGCTTCGGCTCTCAGTTCTGCTGCCTGTTATTCAGACTTTGTCCTTGGACAGACGTGAACGTGACCATCGCTGCTCCGCTGTGAGGATACCGAGCTCCTTCCTCTCTCATTTCCAGCTGCACAACATTGTTAGCAAAGCGCACATTATCAGCCATGTTTTCCTTCATAGTTGCCATAGAAACATGGCTCTCGGCTCTGAGTTTGAATGAGGTGAAGGTGGCGAACTTTTGCAGAGACAAACACAACTCAAAGTGTCAGCTCTGAAGGACTTCGGACCGACAGAAGTCCCAAATGAAACTGGAAAAATTGGTCCGAGCAGAGTCAGAAACATGAAGTGAAACAACAACCCACCGAATTTTAACCCTTTTGTGACCAACTTCTGTTTGATTTCCTCCATTTCTCTGTTGACTAACTGAGTTAGAAGACCATCTGTGCAGGTTCATGAACAAAAGTCCGCCGGTCATCCCATCTTGAACACATTGTAAATAGAAGTTATTATTTCTGCCACAGAAAAAAAAAAAAAACAGATTTCAGAGCCTGAGAGCAGATTTTCTATAAGTTTCACTCAGTTCTCACATCAGCACTTTCTCTCCATCTCCCTTCCTCATTGTAAGCGGGGGGTTTGTCCGTGAATGTGTCTCATTTGGTTTACCTCGGCCTGGAGGAGTAATAATGGGCTCCGGGATGCTCTGCAAATGAGAGATTTTTATCCTCCTGTGAGCGTCGCAAGCCGGGCTGAGCCGGGCCGGGCCAAGCCGAGCCGAGTGTGTTGGACTTGTTTTAAAAAAAGAACAAAAAAGAATGACGTTTTATTTGTCGGGGAACTTGTCGGAGGATTCTTGTTCTTCTTTTCCTTTCATCCGGAGAATTGCAAACCGATGCACATTCCTGCTCAGCTGCAAATATATATATATATATATAAATATATATCTGTGCTGTCAGTTTGTGGATGGTGTTGCTGTGTTTATTGTATCTGTTGTATAATGTATTAGCTTGAGGCTGCGGGGGGGAAAGGGCGCCTGCTGCTCTTCTTCTTCTTGCCCTGCTGCCACTGCGGATGTGGCCCAGACAAGGAGCATTAAAAATGGATTAAAGATGGATGGATGGATGGATGAATGGATGGATGGATGGATGGGAGTATTAGCATGGATGATACTGTAATAACACGCCTGAGCTTCTCCTTTTTCCTCCTGTGTTATCTCAATGCGGAGCTGCAGTTTTTCTGGACAATGTTTTTTAAACTCACCGAATCAAGTCAGACAAAATACAACTTCTTATTAAAGTTCTCTACCAATTTTTTTTTTAAATAAAATACTCTTCTCTAAAATAATGAGTCTATAACTTTAAAATATAAAAGAGGCCAAGGTTTCTGCCAAGGTTTTTAAAGTGTCCCTGAGAACTTTGGTGCAATCAATCATCCTGTGAGAAGAAGCTGTTTCTCATGAGCGAAACACCTCAAACACACTTTCCAATTAAACCGGCTCTCAGCATAATTTCAAACTTGAACTGAAAGACAGAGGATGTTTTTTTAATATGCAGGAGTGAAAAAGAGGTGCAACTTTAAAATGCAGCAACTGGAGAAAGAATCAGGAGTGAGAATGAACATTTTTAATGTTTAATTTTCACCTGGATTAAGATTCATATTTACAGAAATATTAACAAGTTTTCATCCCATTGTTGCTGTTTTATGCAACTTTTAAACTTGGCCTTGTTGTGTCAAATTTATCGCACATTTTCTGATGTTCTGCACACATTTTCTTCTCTACGACATTAAAATAATCACACAAATCCTAATCTTGTAATATGATAAAAAAAAAACCAATCTTATAACATTAACACTAATACACCACTGAGATCATACATTTATATTTATCTGTTTTCTACCTTAACTGAATTCTCCCTTTCATTCAACATTCCAAAATATTTTCTTCATTTCTTTTATTTCTATATTCATTTTAAAACAGGTAGCATGTTTTTTTTGTTGCTTCATCTCATCCAGTCAGGTGGCCTTTAATCTGCCTCATCTATCACTTTCCCACACAGGAGCCAATCACTAATCACCGTCCTGTTAATCAGTCCAATCAGCTGTACCTGCAGCTCTGAGCTCCCATAATGCCGCAGTGAAACCAGCATAACCAGAGTCACGGACAGGATTAATGTGGTTTCTGACTGATTACGGAGCTCCCATCCTTGATGCCTGAAATGTCCCTGACGTGATTTGTTCGTTCTGCCCGGAGTTCCCGTAAAGTCGTTTAAATGTATTTAAATTAATTCAGTTTACTTCAGCGTTCTGCGGAGCAGTAATGAGTTTTATTTTTTTTCTTCCAGATGCTCTCTCGTCTGGCTTTCACCGCGGCGTTTTGTTCTCCCACGACGGAGGCTTTTCAACGCCGACAAGAAAACACTTCTGACAACTCTGAAGTTTTACGACATCTGCGTGTGAAAAAAAACTCTTAAAGAGAAAATGAATGAATGAAAAAAAAAACAAAGACTCTATCAGCTTCGGATTTCATTCTTAAACTTGATTCCTCTTCTTCTTCTGATGATTTTAACAGATATGTGATTACTTCTTTCCTTCTTCCTCACACTCTCTGTTCTTCACCTCCTTTTTTATCCTCCCTCTGTTAGCCGGCGGGGGGGGGGATTGACGGAGATGTGTCGAGGGTCCAGAACCACAGGTGTTTGGGAGGTGGCTGGGAAATGAACGGCCTCCAGCAGAATGTTAATCATGATTAACGAGAGAGAACGGCCGGGAGGCGGCGGCTTCGCCTGACAAAGGGGCCAAGGCGACCAGGCGACCACGCAGAGCCGCTCGGCGGGGGGGAGGATGGTGGTTCGTCCAGCCAAGGACGGACATGTTGACACCTCTCCTACATTTCAAGAATCATGGACTGTCGCTTTATGTGGCGCGTAAATCTGTTTTCCAACTGAGGAACCAATATGGCGCCTTTATTATTTGCCCTCATGGGACGGAGTGAAGAACGTTACATGACAGCAGCTCGACCGTAAAGAGGAAAGATATCTGCTGCCATGTGTAGGTGAAATCAGGAGGCCCTCAGAGACATTAAACTAAAAATTAAACACATTTTTGTGAGGATTTTCTGTTTTTCTGCTTCTAGAACAAAACTCCTCTCATGTTTAAACCCACAAGCTGCTTTCGGATCCGTTTTTATTGAAGCTTTGTGTTAAAAAAAACATCTTTATCTGTTATTGTAACAGCAACATTGGAAGTGGAAGAGAGCAGATTGTTTTGTTCTCACACTACAAGAGAAATAATCCCCACTGCACTTCACTGCAGGGTTGTTTACATGGAGGCGGAGCCACTTCAGCTGAGTCGAGTTTCACTGCGAAGGAAACACACACCAACTGACACACACACACACACGGCTGCAATTTATCACAATCTCTATTTAAGATGTAAGAAATGCTGGTTTTCTCATTTAATTATGAACTTGTTATAGAAGCGAATAACTTCTTTAATTTGTTGTTTCTCTAAAAGAAAATCATATCTCCTCCTTTTGTGTTGCATCGCTTTTATTATTCCAGTCACACTGCAGCTACACACTGCACGCGTCCTTTATGTCCTGTACATAAAAATACTCCATCACGAGCGAATGTACCATCCGAACTCAATTGCATGTTAAAAACGGGCAGCAGAATGGAATGAGACAATATTTCCAGTCTATTGTGCAGATCGAGCTCCCAGCGGCGCCCATGCATTGTTTATTTTTCCCGTCATAGGAGGCCTGAGGGAGGAGGAAATTACCTTGTCGCTCGTCAGCGAGCTGCTAGAATAGCTCCGTGTATCGTCCGTATGGCAGCAGTAAACATGGACGCTGGAGCGTGTGCTGCTGTAGGCGGACAGGTGCTCATGCTAATCAAGTGGGAAAGAGTGTGTAGGTGTGTGTGTGTGTGTGTGTGTGTGTGTTTCATTGAACCATCTGTGTGCACTTTCACTTCCAAATGTTAGTGTGGAAGTATTCCTGTGTGTATGTGTGTGTGTGTCACTTCACATTTCTGCTTATCCAACTATTTGTGTGTGTGTGTGTGTTAGCAGAGCAGCAGCATGCTAATGAGCGGGATAACGCTTTCACGCTGCATTAGGATGTCACAGACACCCGCAGGCTGCCGGGGTCAGAGGTCAGGTGATGTATTTACGGAGGCTTGTTCATTGAGGCTGTTGATCTCATTGACTTGTCTCGTCTGTCAGATCTCACATTAACCTTCCGACCTCCTGCTTCTACATCTATTCATGAACATGTTCGACTCCGAGTCCGTCGGCCCTCGTGGGCTATTTTTTTTTTTTTTTTTGGGGGGGGTTAAAGGGGCCAAAAACAAAAAGCTACAGGCACAGTAGAAGTTATTTTTTAAACAGCTGCAGCATAAAATAATCCCTTTTTTTTAAACGTTGAGCTTACAGAATGCAGAAAACGCACCTGCCAAGCACCAGTCAAACACTGCGATGACGCTGCATGATGGATGTGACAGCACAGCTGGATGGATGCTTTCTGACCTCCATCTCACCCACAAGCTCCTCCATTACTGTCGGAAAAAATCCTTTTCTTGTTCTTCCCTTTGTTATTAATCACGGCAGAATCATTGATCTGCGAACTCATTTACATGCATCAACAATCATGAAGTGCTTTGCATTGACCACATGCTGCGATGTACACTGTTTCCAGGTGGACTGTGATTTACATGGGCTACTGCCTGACCTTAGTTTTGATTTATACACACACATTCACCTTCAGTTTGGATCCTGTGCGCCGTTTTATATGTGAGTGTGTTAGAATAAAAATGAATCTATGTAGAATATTATGTGTAATCCATCTAACAGCTGTTTTTTTTGCTTTAAAAACATCAGGGTGGCGTTCCAGGAAAACTAAGAGAATCACCAAAGTCATTGAATATTTACAACCAGCTGTCTTTTAAATCACATCGCAAAAATCATCCTAATGATGATGCTTAAGAAGACGGTCAATCACCACAAATCAATAAGATTCATCCTCCATACATGTGTGAAATCTGTCTTTTAGTTGTTGGAAATTTCATTAAATTAATGCTGGGGACTGACTGACTGACTGACTGACTGACTGACTGACCTACAGTGATGCTGCTAGCATGGCTGAAATCAACTTCCTGTTTCCTTGCCAGTGGCAGTTTGTCAACCAATCATCTGAAAATAATCTGACTCAGCAAAAAAACGCAGAGGGAGTTCACAGAAGCGATTAAAAACCACAAAAACAGATTATTTTGCATTGATTTAAGTTTCAGTTGTTATGACAACATGTGGCGGCGTGCAGCAGGGTTGCAGCGTGTCCGTCTGTCCGTCCATCCGTCCATGTGTCGTCCTGTTCGCCCTCCTAATTATTCCCCGGAGACAATAAAGATTGACTGAACCGAACTCTCCTGTCTGTGAATGACTGATCGGTTATCCGTTGCCGTGGAAACCCTGTCTCACTGTATCTCCAACCTGTCGACCTTTCGCAGCTGTCCGCCTGTCTGTCTTCTTTGAGTGTGTCAAGCTGTCTGCCTCCATCCTGGAGCTCCTTCGTCTGGGTGTCGCTCTGCCGGTTTTTTCCCTTTCACAGCATTGATGTCTTCCTGTCTCTGCTGCCTGCCTGCCTGCCTGTCTGTCTGTCTGTCTGTCTGTCTGTCTGACTATCTGTCTGTCTGTCCACATCTTCAGTCACATCTCCAGCTTGTCAGCCTCTTCCTCAGCCCGCCCGTCCGTCCGTGTGGCAGGTTTTGTTCATATTTAATTCACAAACTCCAGGGTTTTTGTCACGGCAGAGATTTGAATTTGTTTGCCTTTTTTATCGCAGGCCATCTGAGGGAGTAAAAGCGATTAATCGGGAGCCAGAACTTCTATTCCTGAATGGGGATCCTAGAAAACAGCTTTCCAGCTTATCGCTGGCTGATAGCAGATCTGAGATTCGGAGGTTTGGGAAATTACATTTCCACTTGCGGCTTTGCCAGCTGGAAGTCTCTCTGAATGAAAACGAAATGATGTTTCCATGCGCTTTTGGTGCACAAGCTGCTGTTATAACGTGTCAGAGACTCTTTGAGCCTCAGATGGTGCTTGTTGACTTGACATGGACGTGTGAGCTGTATTGTTATATTGATTGCTACACTATATGGTTAGTGCTGCAGGACTCAAATCTCACTTGAGTTTCAGAGCCAAAAAATCAGCTTCACATTCCTTCAGTGATACAGAATTTAAAGGCTGCGAGCCCAGCCATTGCATCATTAAAGTAAAACTCAGATACACCAAATAAAACATCAAAAACTGTGTCCAAATGCCTCAAAATGACAATATATCCTCAATTCACTCCTGCTGTCCTCCTCTCCATCACTGATCTGTATGTAGACTTACAGTTTGTCTCAATTAAGGGATTGTGTCAAAATATGTTCTCTGAATCAACAATAACACATTTATTTTTTATTAATGGCGGATTATTCTTTAACAGGACCAGCTGATGTAGGCTGAGGAATCTTCCATGTTTACACTGATCTGAGTCTGTTATGATGGTTGAAACTCATTATAGTAGCAGAGGTGTTAATTTGTGATTCACACAGTTCCCCTTTAGTCAAACTCAGCCTTTGTTGGGCCAGATGGGTTGTGATTTTTAAAAGAAAGATCAAGAACGTGAATGTGCAGTTTATAACCCCTGCTCGTTAGCTGATGAAGCATCACGCTGCAGTCATGTGTTGGTGTTATTCTTCTGTTTAGTTCAGGACAGTAACTACATAATTGTTCATAGAAATCTATGTACCACTTTCTTCTCTTTTGCTTTCTATGTAGCAGACTTCTGTTTTGGAAAGTTCTTGCTTGCTAGCTAGATGCTGTAGGTTTAAAACATGTCGAGCCTGGAGAGAAGAAAACATTTAGCTGGTATTTGTACAAAAAACCCAAAGAAAACTTGACGCAATTTTGTTCAAACTTACAAAAATGTGCAGACCTGGTGGACGGCAGCTAAGCTAACCACCTAGCTAACTGCTCCTTACAGGAGTATTTCTCATTTTCTGTTAAAATATCTGAAACATACCAGATTCAATCTGCAAATTAAGTGTTTTTAAACTTGTTGGAAGACATATTTCTTTGCCTGCTGTTTCCACTGTGTCTACTTTTAATGGAAAACTAACACTCCTTATGCAAAGAGGCGAATTTAAGAGCTTTCTCATCCTCACTGTGTTTCTTAAAATGTAAGTCTGTTCTTTAAATACAATCTTTATGATTGTACACTGATAATTAATTAATAATTAATTAAATAAATGTTTTAAAGGAAAAATACCTGTTATATATCTATCCATATCTATCTATCTATATCTGGATGCACTGCTGATTCACACATTAAACACATATTTGGCCTCATGACATTCATCTAAAATCCAAAAGTCTGCTCCACATCGGAGCTCATTGTGCTCTGTGCAAATTATAATCAGCAGCTGTTGTTATTTGTGCATCAAAGATCATCTGAAAACCTCAGTTTCATGACTGAAAGATGTGGCTTTTGGAAACGTCTGTGCAAGTCATGTTCGTCTGTTCATCATCGGAGGAAAGCAAACACTCATGCGCAGCACACTTAAACACACATTTTCTTTCCATTAAGCCCAAGTAAATGTCGTGGGAGAGCTTGTTAGGGCCGTTGAGTGCCTTAATGCGCCGGGGGACGAGATGAGTGATGGAATAAAACAAAGGAGGTTGGTGTTGTGCCTTTCATCCTCCTGTGTCTTTAGCGGCAGACGTGTTATTAGTTTGTACTCTGATTAAAGACGAGCCTCCTCTAAATGCCTGAGAGTCACTCATTCTATTAGCCCACACAAACTGATGTGTGCTTTATTCAATCACAACCTTATTCTGTTTTTTTTTTGTAGTCAGTTTTGATTACTCTGCAGATTACAGCGTGATGGCTTTACTGATTAAATGAATATTCATTCTTTACGTTGGCCTTCTCCGAGCTGTGGTATGAGGCTGCTGCAGGGATGCAACCTAAGACTTCATTTTAACAAGTGAAAACAATGAAGGAAACAATAACATAACATAATCTAACAAAGATAAATGTCTGCGTATTAAAAAAAAAGCTTTATTCTTCTCATTACAGAGTGATGATGCTGACTCATGACGTGGATGTGGTACAACTGGGGAACAAAAATGATCTTTTGGTGCTACTTTTCATGCAAGTAAATGAAATGAAATGTAATTAAGTAATTGATGATCTAGTTTTTGCCATCAGTTCAATGCAAAGACTGAACCTGAGAACAAGGAAGCAGCATGATGCTCCAACATCTAATAATAATAAGATACTAGAAAGCTTTTTTTTGTGGTTGAGGATGATTAGTGTGGATCATCTGATGACTGATTCATCTTCTGATTCATCACAATTAACAGTTCTGATGAAAAAACCCTTTATTTTAAGCATCAAACTTTGCATCAGTTGTGTATTTCAGTACAGTCATCCTTCAAACGAGTCATCTGAGCTTCCGACAGCTCAGTCAATATCTGCGTCAAAGACGTCAGGGATGAACTCATGTTCAGAAAGACAATGGATGGATTCTTTCCACATTAGTAATGAGTAATAGTCTTGAAAATCTTCATGTTATGCCGCAATCTATCACATAGTAAGGTGTCACACCGATTAAAATAATACAAAATACAAATTTTGTCCTTTGCCGTGTTACAAACCTAAAACCAAATATTTTCTACTGCTGCAACCTCACTTTTAAAAGCATTTAAGTGGAAAAACACAGGTTAATTTTGTTGTGAAGTAGTCACAGGAAATGAAACTTTGCACTCACTGCTGTCGCTCATAAAACATGTGAGCGAAAAAAACAAGGCAACAATCTCTGTCGACTTTTTTTAACTTCAGCTCACTTTGTAGTACTGCAGGCAGGAAAGGAACGAGAAGAAGAAGATGAAGCCACGGCGAGCTGTTAGATGAAGAGCTGCAGGCGACATGCCGAACACCTCGAACTTCTCAGCAATATAACAAACTCCTCACTCTGCTCCGCCGTCTGCAGACTCACGCTGTGTGCAGCGTTAAGGGAAGTCACGTTTACTCCCAAAATGACTAAAAAACACCTGATTTTTAATGAAACATTCGTTTGTTTGACACTTTGCCTCCAGTATTAAACTATTAAACTAATATTTGCTGTTACTTGTAGTAGCCACAGGTGTTGCCAAATAAACCAGGAGTGAAATCTTGACAATTAAAATTAAAAAACTCACCAAAAACACTTTTCACAAAATTGTGTGTGAGCATCAGTTTGACTGGATGTTGGATGGATTCTCTTTCTCTTAAAAAAAAAACCTTCAAAGCTTTGAGCAAAATTTAAAATTCCAGCTCTGTTTCAGTCCATATTTGCTCACAAAAAGTTGTATCCCTGCCTGCTTTTTACTGGTTTGCTGATTAATTACTGTAATTAACTGTGAAAAACTGAAAACTTGAGTAACACCCCTGACAACCCTGCAGAAACGTTGCTCCATAGCATGACTAGTGGTCGAAAAAAAACTTATTAAACAGAAACTTTTAAAAGCTCATTCTTAAAAGAAATTGCAGTATTTTTTAAAATTTGGTGTTTTCTTAATCATTGCCACCACAAATTGCTTTAAATGAACACATCTATTAAATTACTTTTGGTCATTGCCAGTTTCCCTGATGATTTACAACGAAAAGAAAAAGTCTCACTGGGCTAAAAAAAACAACCCAACATGTCTGATGATAATCAACAAAATGTTCAGAAATATAATTACACGATTAAAAGGCCGAATATGAGCGACTCAAAGGCAGAAACCAGGAAGCCAATCAACTCTAATTTCAGATGTCACGCTGTGCAGCCTTTAACAGCGGGTCCAACTACAAAAACTGACCTCAGACCGGCTCATGCTTTGATTACAGGATCTTTGATATTCACTTAATCACATAATATCAGCTGTTCCATGCAAACAGGAAACCCACATTTCCCTCCACGGTTATAGAGACAGTAACATTTCCCACGTTTTTTCATTATCTCACAAACACCTTGTTGACCAGAAGGCTCGGTGAGAAATGCTGCAGGAAATCCAAAACATATTGTATGTATTTGTATCTCATATTTATTTGATTATGGTAACGGGTGTGTGTTACTGAAACTGTGTTAATAGTACTTGAAAAAAGGCCACTTTAGGCTATTTCTTTTTGTTTGGTTTTGTTTATTTGATGTAAAAAAGGGTGTGAAAACTTCACGGCTAACCTTAATCAGCCAGTGAATTTAGGTGAGAACTCAGGTGGAAACCTGCAGACTCTCTCTCCAACGGTCATCCGTCTTTATTTACCATCAATTGTTCCAATCGAGCCTGAACTTTTCCTCCGTCTCCTCACAAAACCTTGATGAATAACGAACAAAATGGATAAAACTGTAGGAAAAGTGAGCAGTGAGAGAACTGCACTTTTATAAGTCTTTTACCTTTGCCACACAAAAAAAGAAAAGGATGCTATTACACTGTTTTTATAACTATAATGACTATAATTCTGCCCAGCACTACATTAAATACATAAATTTAGGAATATGAAGCTTTTAAACCTAACTTTTTTGGACATTAATTTTAAATTAGACAGCCATCTTAAGGCCTTCATCTTGCTTTTATCAATATTTTCAAACAAATGTTCAGAAAAATTAGCAGGAACAGTCACCAGTCAGTGAGCCTGGACCTTTCAGACCTGTAATGATCCGCTTAGCTTTATTTACAACATTCACAATCATCGTGTTTGTAATGGTCTCACCATTACATCAAACTCACAATGTTTTATGCTTTATTTAACACACTTTCACTCAGGATTAACCTTTTATATTCTGTGTGTTGAGTTTGCAGCTGTTGGGGTTGGAGTGAATACACAGTAACTTGGAAAACTCACACACGAGCAGCTCCACGTTGCTGTGAGGAGAACCTGTTTGAAAGTGTCTTCAATACTTTATGGTTTGATTTTGATGCTTTGTATCAAAAGCAACTGAAGGCACAAGACAGTAAAAAAAAGATCTGATGTTTGTGGATGTTGTAACTGATCAGAGACACAAACAGACAAACTTCGTGTTGAAGAATTAGGTGACACTCTTAATAGTAGTAGTATTCTTAAGAGTAGTAACTCAGTAATCTCTCCTTTATTCGTCACTAATTGCGATCGTTATTCCACAGTGATTCCATTACAGCCGTCGCTCCGGTCCAGACTTCTTCATTTCAGTGGCTTTAGCCTGAATCCCCTCATGGCTGTCAGCTCCATGCAGTTTCCTCAGATCTTTAAACATCCTGAGCAGCAGCATCAAGGGAGCAGGCGACCAAAGACCAGAGAAGAAGAGCAGCACTGGATGTTTTTTTAAAAATTTTTTATTAGAGTAGGATTCAGGTGAGACTGCAGGAAAGAAATGGCAAAGACAGATGTTCCATGAGGAAAAGGCTTTTTTTTCTTTTTTTGGGAAGTCACTTTGTTCTTTTCTGCCCAGTTTATCTTTGTGAAATCGTCGCAGAGGTAAGAGAGAAAAGCTCATGACTGAACGAGAGTCCGTTTGAATCCCAAAGCAGCTACGAGAATGAGGGATATTCACAATGAGAGGCTTCCTCTGAACCACTGAGCAGGGCAGGACTGCATCTATACAGCATCTATAACCCTTGTTACACCTGGTAAAGTAGGTCAAAGGTAAACTATGCAGCTCTGAACTGTAGCAGACAGTTAAAATGTCCTTTTCAGGTCATATTTCTGTTGATAAGCATCAGTTGTAACATGACCGACATCTTAAATGACGGTAGCTTTCCCAGTTTCTTATCTGTAGCTGCAGCAATTTTGACAAGTAGAGATTAAAACACAAAAAAATCCCCAAGGCTGCATCACTCTACTTTTTAGTGTTGTAACTGAAACACTCAATGTTGTACTCATAATGTGTACAACAACTGTATCGAGGTTTTGCCACATTTCATAAACCTCAGCTGTATCCAAAGAAAAGCTCCGATCCTCTAAAAAGAGAAAATCAGTTACAAGGATAAAAAGCCTTGAAAAACAATTGAGACCTTAATAATGCAGAAACACTTCAAATCAATACATGGGAGGCATCCCTGTCACAATTTTTTTCACTCTTTCCATCTATGAAACAATATTGAAAGTTGCAAGACGAGACAAATCAAGCATAGCTCATGTTTAATTCAAAACGGATGCCAGAACATTTTTGTCCTAATCTGGACTAGATCCACATCGTGGTTCAATACTACCAAAAAAGTGTCGGAGCCAATCTGTCAGGGACACGACCACTTCATTGGAAATCAAATCCATCATCCCTGACATTTGCTGCAGGGAGAAAACGGACAGAGTTTCATTAAAGAAGAGGTGCACTATTGGTCAATTGACAGACATTGATGGGGTTTGCTGGCGGCAAAATTCTTAAACTAGCTCTTTTTTTTTCCATCATCCAGCATAATAATTACACACACACATACACACATGTAATCTCACACTTATGTAATTTACATCATTATTTCTTGGCCTCCACCCATAGTTGTAATTACCACAAGCACAAACCAAATGACCAAATCAAACATTTTCTTGTAGCTCAGTCAAACCTAATTTCAAAAACCAATCAGTGTATTAAAATTAGTCAACCTGATTGTTGATTTTTTGATCGCAGATGAGTCCCCACATTGCACCTGTGTGAGGGTTTTCATCCCTACAGTGTCAAATACCTTTGAAAGCTTGTATTTATTTCCCCTAACAGCCATTTAATGAACTGAGGACTTAAAAAAATGTCTCTCCAAACATTGTCCCCACTCTGATGGTCAGAACACTGGTCCCCATATGGACATATATGTATATATATGTGTGTATGTGCCTATGTATACATATCAATATAAAAATACACAAACATATAAATATAAATATACACACACACACACACATATAAATATAAATATACACCATATATTGATGTACATCTACACACACAGATGAACCTTAAAATCAAAAGCAATGGATTTAATTCTGTATTTACTATCAATTCTGCTTGACTTCCACTTTAAATTAGTGTAAATATACGTATGAGTGTGTAAGCAGAAATACCTTAGAATAACACACACACAGATCCTTTTACTTATCATTTCTTTATTCAAACCAAAGAGAAATGAACAAAGGTAAACACACGAAGCTGGTATAATTTTTTTCACAGAGAAAACGATGTGGAGGAGGAATATGAAACATAAACGAGAGGAAAATAAGAATCATAAAGTGTGAAGAGGAGGAGGTGAAGAGGAGAAAGAAAAACACTGGCATTTAACCAAAGGAGGAGTGCTCTCTGCAGCCTCTTGCATACATGTTGACATTCAGTATAACAGCACGACCTTGAGTGCGATATCACTTTTAATTCTTCACCCAGCTTTATTAGTAAACAGCTACGGCAAGTAATAAGTTACTTTTTGTCACGTGCATTCATCTGTGTGTTTCCATTTATTGTGAAACTAATAAATTTAGTGTCTATTGTCAGTCACTATGCTCTGTATGTTTTTAATGAGTATGATCAGACACCACATTGATTAGACACCATGTTGCTAAGCTAAGATAAGATAGCCTTTATTGTCAATCTACAGAATACAAGAAGTGGAGCTGGCGAGCTAGAAGTAAAACTGGAATAGAGAGGTTAAAAATGGTAAAATGCAGCTTTATAACACTTTTAGACCAGTAAAACAAGCATGTTTTTTAGATTTCTTAAGTTTTCTGCAACTCATTTCAAATCCAGTTAAACACGTAGTCTTTATGTTTATACAAGGCATCTCACCTGTGCCCACTTACTGCCTTCATCTCCTCGCCTCTAGTGCGACATCAGACATTTTCTGGTTCTCAGACTGTGGTTGTTATAAAACATGTGTGTCCCTGCCCTCTTTCTTTTCCTTTGTCCTCCTCCCAAAAGGCCTGCTTACGTAGGTTAAAGTTCCAATACTGTAATAACTCAGTATCCTGTCTAGCCAAAGTTCTTGATCAAAACTAAGTGTTGTATAACAGAAGAATAGGAGGAGGGTAGGAGGAAGGACACAATAAACAAGGTAAAAGTTGACACTCATGTTGAATTTACAATCTTTTCAGCCCATTTTTCACAACAGCGCAGCCTTTCTGCTGCTCCAGGACCTTGTCATGTCCCATAATTGAAGTGTATTTAAACCTCCTCCACATGGTGAAATCAGAGTCAAGCTGGAAAGGGATGTTGTAGCCATCTGCCTCATTAGAAACTGCCTTAGAATACATACCACGCACATGAAACCTCCTCCGAGACTCTGAGGATTTCGAAGACATACTGCAGTACCTGTGGCATGAACACTTGAAAAGAAACCAGGCTCCGATTTTTTATGATCTTTCGATCCTTGAAACTGACTGAAAACCTCACAAGGAAATTTTAAAAAACACACACAGGCATCGGTCAGAGCAACGAGAATTCCTCTGAGAAGCATGCTTTCCTACATGCATGCTTTCATCCACCTACAGTGATTGATCCATGTTGACTGATTGCAGCAGAGGAGCCCCGACTCCGTATTTATGAGTCCAGAAATCTCCCTCTTTGCCTGAAGGGAATCTCATTTAACGCTCTGCTTATGGGTCCGAATCAAAGTTGGCTGAGTGCAGATGTTCTCCAGGGTCTGTTGAATAACACTGATTATACATCGGTGCCGTATGTTCGGACTGCAGATAGATTTTTATCCCTCATTTATCTCTGGATTGACTGAGTGTGTGTGTTTACTTTTGCAGCATAGCGCCCTGCTTCACTTTAACGCAGTTATATGCATTCACACCTGGGAATGGCCCGGCTTCGTGCAACTCTGTGAAATGACTGTAATGAGTTGAATTGGCAAATAACACGCTGAGTATAAAAAAGTAATGATATCTTTTCCCTCACGGCCAGAGGATTAAAGACACGGACAGAAACAGCAAGCAGGATGTCATTTAACTGGCACAGTGGCAAGTTTTTTTAAACTCTTAGCAGCAGGAACAATATTTGTTGTGCTGCCACCTCTTTTGGTCGGACCAAGGTTGGGCTGTTTGGTCTGGACCTTGGACCGGGGAAGGTTTCACACCTGCTAATTTGGTTCAGATCAAACTGAAAAGTCTGAACCAAACGAGCCATTAATAACTTTACTGTAATATACTACATACTACAGTCATCTCATTTGTATTTGTAGTGATGACCCACCACTCCACCCTCAGCTCCTCCCCTCTACGTCAGGTGGAGCATTTGCTTTAAGCGTTTAGGACCAAACATTCATATCTGATGACCTTGGACACGTCGAAACAAAACCTCACCTTGCCTTTTCCTCTGAAGGTTTGTAGGGCACTTGAGCACTTTAGCTTTAGCTGCTCCTAATCAACAGGTTGAGTTTTACCTCGATGCCCCTCACAGCGTTTATGTGACAAGTGTTTGGTGGTTATAAGGTGTTATCTTGCTTAAAACATTTTCTCTTAGAGCCTCCTAATAATAATATTTTTACAACACCCAAATTTTAACTGAGTTAAACATGTCTTACATGATATCTTTTCATTTTTAGCCCACTTTTCAAATTACAAACAACTGAAAATAATCAACTTTCTGCTAAAATCACTTTTTTTAATGGAAAAATACCATAATTCACATGTTCCTTGGGTTGAATGGAAAAGTTTGCATGAATCCACATCTGAAGTGATTAAAATAAGCTCAGCAGGCTGTAAGTTTCTTAGACTGAAGTATTAAAATATGTGTTTAAGGTTGTTTACAGTGAGGACTCTCAGATCTCACTGTTTTCATTGCTTCATTTCCCGGTTTTCGTACGACATATTGTCTCATTTGCAGTTAGAGCCAAACAGATTATATTCTATCAAATCAGTGTTTATTGCAGTCGTTGATTCACCCGCTCATAGACACCGAACATGAACTGATGAAGGGTTGAGTTTCTTACTCACAGTGCAGAGTTTTGATGTGAAATCTGTCACACTTCAGCTTGAGGAGAGACCGTACGGTTGTTCTGTTTTTAGTTTATGTGAAGGGTCAGTTATTCTTATGTGTGACAGCTTGTACGGTGAAAGTCTGCCGAGACCACCTGGACACATTTCTGTTCTTTTATTATACGAAGCATTTATGGCTCTGAAGTCACTTCTCTGGAGCACTTCGCTCCTTCGAACCATCTGTGGTGAGTCCTCTTCCTGCCTGATGACCCTCAAATCACCAGTTGCTCATGAGGCAAACACTTAGACTCTGCCGTTCTGAAATAACGGCATATTTATTTATTGAACTGATAAGAATTTAAAAGAAAAAAGTGTTAAAAAAGCTGCTTTCTGCCCCCATAAAAACACCAAAACAGACACTTTCACAGCTTAAAGGTTCCTCCCTGATTCAGCTTGATAGGTCACATCTGTACTGCAGATATTGTCAATCAACTGTGTCAGACAGCTGGACAAAGGTTACAGAGGAACACATGGTTGATCCTCATCATAAAAAATTTATGATTGTGCATTTAATTGATTCAAAGGCCTGAGTGGTTCTTGTCCACTTGTTACAATCAAACTTAAACCACTGAAAGTTTGAATCTCAGAAGGTAAACAGGAACAAGTTTCATGATGTCAGAGTTGACTGATAATAGTGTTTTGGTGGTCAAACGTCTCCTCCTGTCCGAATGTCAACGTGTCTTTCAGCAAAACTCCAAACCTCAGTTGCTCCCAGAGTTCAGGCCTCTGGATGCAAGTGTCAGTCTGAAAACTGACACTGATCAATCAGTCAATCAGACTTGATTTGCACTGTGATAGAGCTTAAAGTGAAGTGCTGTGGAGGTGATTGATGAATGAAGAAGCTTTATAAGACCGATTTAAAGGCAGTTAAATGATGGGAGACTGGAAAGCAGACAGAGGAAGGTAAAAAAGAACAGTGTGTCCTTCTGAAGAGAGAGCTTCACCCTTTTGACACTGTTTTCCCTGAGAGACACGAGGATTCAGGTAGAAAATGAAAGGGTTTGACATTGAAATTGATGTGAAAAAAGATTATTTGGAAGAAAAAAAGGGACAAAGGAAACAGATGGAGAACAAGGACCGCTGATGCTGTCTGCTCAGGTTGAGACTCTGCTGATATCCAACCTGCATTTCCCCCCTGAAAAAGTACAATTACATCAAATTTGTGGTCAGATAACGTACTTAAGTCAATGCAGGGTACTTAGTTACTTTGTAGTGCTGAACAGGAACATCTGGCAGAGGGAATGGATGTTAAGAGTTACATCCTAGTTATGTTTTAGCAGCTGCAGAATCAAATCTGACGTCCCCTTACACAATAGCATCACAGATTATCACTTTAAAGATGTTTTCCTTTGACGAGACAGAAGAGGAAGGCTGGTGTCGCTCTCCATCACGGCGCTGATGTCCGCCGCGTCACTGGCGTTTGAGCTGAAGGAACTGAAGAGCAGAAATAAGAAACTACAATCCATCAGCCAGCAGCCAGCTGACACTCCACTTAGTCCTTTGACGTTTCTATAGATCAGAGCACCATGGGAGTTGATCTGGTGAATAAGCGCGTTAGCGATGGTGATATTCTTGGAGTCGCTCCCGCGGTGCGTTTAAAGTGATTATGAAGGATCTTTCGAGGCAGACTTGACGAGGATCCGCCTGTGTTTTCGGGACTTATTCGGGCTTCATTCTGCCGCCTCTCTCTGAGCGCTGACATGCTGTTTTCACAAATGGCTTTTCTGTCACTGATTTACAAGCCAAGTCTGTCCGGACGAAGACGCTCGAACACAGGGGAACCACCCAGATGGAGGATAAAACGACCCTTATTATTTTTACTTAAAGTGCCGTGTGTGAGGACGTGTAACCCTGAATAATGACTTGACTTCCCGTCAGGATCTTTAAAGTGAAAAAAAAAGAGATCTGACCTTAAATGACACTCTTATCAGTGAAAAAAAGGCTTCCTACTGTACTCTAAATAATTAATGCAGAAATAATTTGCTGAGGGTTTTTTTTAAGCAGCTCAGGCACTTGATAACAAAATACAAGTAATTCTGGAGAAAATAGAAATAATCTCAGTGGATGAGTTGTAAATGAAGCCAGGCGACGGAGGAACAAAGTCAACTCTACAACTTTGTTTGGGATTAGAGACAAAAATTGTGTTTGAATGAATTTGAATTATGTGTTCATTATGATGTTTTATTCTGCAGATTCAATGTTGATGGCAGTAAAAAAACAGTCTTTGCAGAATACAGGTGGGAAAACATGAGCATGGCACCCAAAAGACATGTAAGTTTGTGACTTTTCTCTGATGTTAACATGAAGTTTAACAATGTAGACCTGAGTATTTTAAAAAATCATCTTTGGAAAAGTTTCAGAGTGACATGAAAAGACCAACAGTGAGTTCATCCCTCTGACCGGTTCTCTTTTTATCTCTAACACCTGGTTTCTCTTCTTCCTTTGTTGACTGAACGTTATAAAAAGATGTCAGTGTTTGTCGTGTTCCCTCACTGCCACCAACACACACTTTGCTTTGTATGGACTCAACCTCAGATGCACCATCACGCTGCCCGAAATACACACTGAAACAGCATGAACGTGGCTGAAAATAGACCCAAACACACACAAACACACACACACCATCTAATGTTGTTTGAGTAAAGTTTGCTCAGCTTATGAGGAATTTAATGAGCCAATTTTTAAACTGAAACTTTACATTTGTGACACTTTTAAAGATTTTATCACACTAAAAACTCAAACATGCTGCAACTTTACCCAGAACATCGCAGATACACAAGCAGGTCTGTAATACACATCTTAACCTAAAGGGATTGGTCGACATTAAAAATGAAAAAGAATAAAAACAGTCTCAGTCTTCAGGAGATCTTCCTGCTTCAGCTCACTTCCTGCATTCTTTCACTGTTCCGATCGATTTGTTTATTGCCAATTAAACCGCCAGGCGCCCTGCTGCTTAACGAACAAATGTGATTGTTTCTGCTGCCACAGCAGCTGAGTAAGCAAATCTCACAATTAAATCTTCAACATTTAGAGATAAACAGTTGCTGAATTGTTCATTTTAAGCAGGACGGACGGACCAATGGGAGCCCTCCTCTGCCATCACATGACCAACACATTCATGCACGCCTCCAGAAAGATGTCGCCACAGCAGATTTTTATATAACTGTGAAATATTGTGATAGAAAAACCATTTTCAATCTAATGAGAACAAACAATTCTGCATTTCATGAGTTTATAAAATTAAAACAGAAAACAATAATCAAAAACGTTTGCCAAAACATTTAATTCATGCAAATTAATGCATTAATTATTTTAAATTTCAGCTTCTCCTCAGTCAAGTTTTGATCCGACAGCAGCGACAACAAACACGACGTAATCTTACCTCAAGAACCAAGAAAATTCAGCGTTCATGCAGCATTTTCAGTGAAAAAAAATGCAAATGCACTTTTAATTTGTACTCTGTAATCCTCAATAGAGATAAAAACAATCCTTTAAAATAGGCCAGGAAGGCATTCATGTTCTCTGTGGCAGAATTCCAAAATAATTCATCTCCCTGTTAGCTGAATAGATTGTTTTCACTTTCGCTTTGCTGTCTGAATTTTTAAGATGATAAATGTGCGGCTGTAGGATTATCTCACTGAAATGCGCTGCTTTTATTCATTAGACACAAACAACACACACATCTATACCCTTGACATTTTGGAGATGATTAATTTGAACACATTTTTTTTTTATTGTGTAACAAAGGATTCATTTATTAACTGTGTGTTGTTTCAGTTAAACACACTTTGAGAAAGCAGCACATCTCCCATCCTGCCTGGTGACAAATAGCTTTGCTTGGTTTGGCTGGAAGTTTTGGCAAATATGCGACAGCCAGGCTACTTTATGAGCGAGTTGAGTGTGTGTGTGTGTGTGTGTGTTCAGCCAAATGTTTGGAGTTTTCCAAAATGCAACGTCACACCAAACGGCACGAGAAGAAGTTTTTCTGCTTTACCAGAACTTTGTTTTTCATTTGTTGGTTCAGCCCAGCAGCTGCAGGAGAAGCAGATGTTTGCGAACCTTTCAGGTGAGCGTTGTGGAGCAGGTGATGTCACCCGAGACGGCACTGGTTAGGGTGAAGACAACAAGTCTGAAAACAAACAAACAAACAAACAAACAAACAAACAAACAAACAAACAACAAATCAGAAGTGTTGAGTCAGAAAGACGTGACACCACCAGACTTCTGGGTTTGCTCGAGGTTTGCTTGTTAAGATCACATCCAATTCTCTGACTGAGCTGGCAACGGTCCAGTTGCATCGTGGGTAATGTAGTTGCTAGTTTCTGACAAGCACGAAGAACATGAGGAACAACAATAATTTAAAAAAAAAATCCTGGTCAAGCTGCATTTATTTAAACCATCCATTCAGGTAAATAATGTCGTATGTGTGCAATTATAAATGTGTGCGCTTTAAAGCACACGAACATTATTAAGTTTGCAGGTAATGAAGCGTGCACGGCAGTGAGATGATGATGCCAATTAAATGTAGCTGCGGTCTCCAGGTAATTACTTTATTTGAAGCAAATGAAGATGGTTTATGTCATTTTTTTAACATTGTATGTGTATTTTTTTACTGTTAAATTCATTTTATACACTTCTTAATAACATGTAAATGACCTTTAATATCCACATTTTTGAACCCATTTAGAATACACAAATCTAAAAGCTTAGCATTTCAAACTGAGAGGC
>JAPZDV010000008.1:1602668-1622417 GCA_029814665.1 Acanthurus lineatus
TGTAAAATCTCGCTGTCGAGTCTCCCTGACGAAGCTGCGCTTTCACCCGACGCGCTGGTCTGTTCACACACACACACACACACACACACACACACACCTCACGGTTCCTTTCAAGCCAGCAGGGCATCTAACTGTGTGTGTGTGTGTGTGTGTCATGTAGGCGACCCCTCTATCCATCGAGGACATCATTAAAGACGTGAGCAGCGGCTGCAGGGAGGCGCAAACACGAGGCTGTCAGGCCGCCAGGTGAGTCACAGGGACACGAGACAGGTGATGCGTTTTGCGTTGAACCTGACCGACGCTTGACGCACCCTGTGATGACGTCATCACGTTTTCTCTGCTGGAGGTGCAATTTATGGAGCGTATAAGATAAGATGTTCCTTTATTAGTCCCACAAAGAGGAAATTTGCATTGTTGCAGCAGGAAGTGGACAGTAAAAGACAAAATGTAAAAAAGCAGCAATAAGAATAAAGAACAATAAATAGAAAGTACAAAATAAGAACAAAAAATTGTACAATATTGACAAGGGTGACTGTATGAAGTGGTAATATTCAATTGCACAGATGAAATTGAAATAATATACATGGATATTGCACGTAAAGCAACATTAAAACAGGTTCTGACCAGCAGGAGGCGTCGACACGAGTTTTACAACACTGACTGATGACCTAATGTGTGAAACGTGTTAGCATGCAGTTTCTAACTACACCTGTGTTTGTTTGGTGCTTGTTGGTTTTGCTGCTGCTGGAAAAGAGACGAATCAGAGTGATGAGATTCAACTCAAAGAGCTGGAAAAAAACCCCTAAAACACAGATAGGAACGAACACAAAAAATACAGTTTTTTACCTTGTTTTCAGGTGCTTTTACATTAGAGCCGAGTGACTCTTTTAATAGAATTGCTGTAGTGCTGCGCAGTGATCAAGCAATTTAACCGGCGGTGCACCAGCTTTCACCCTTCAAATTGCTCCCGTCGTCGTTCCCGCTGCAGGTATGAAGCCAGCTCTCATTTTCATTTCACGGTGCTGGAGGCAAACTTTTACTTGCATTTTGTTTATGGGCACAATAAGACAAAACAGTTCCCTCTTATGTCTCTTCCATTTCTGCAGAATGTGGTTTAATTTGCGTCAGACATCTCCACAAACTGACTCTTTTTTTTTTTTTGCTTCTGTGATGATCATTTCATTGCAACAGGAATATTATTATGTTTCCGTGACTTTGACCTTTACCCAACTCCTTTCTACTGATGCTCGTAACGCCGCCGCTGATGTAAGAGTCGCACCTTCAGCTGTAACTCACTCAAAAACACGGAGGCTGAGAACCTGACATGAAAAGTTACGGAGGCTGAGAACCTGACATGAAAAGTTACGGAGGCTGAGAACCTGACATGAAAAGTTACGGACTCCTGCGAGCGTTTGAGGGCTAAATCAGAGAACTTTAGAGGCAAAGAGGAAAGAACTTCTCTGAATGTTTTTCTTTTTTCTGCTGTTTTGTTGCCTTTTACATTAACAGAAACGCTTCCCGAGTCCCAAACCTCCGTGTTGTTATATTGTAAATTACCTCGGCTCACACACACATCCCCACAAGTGTCGGTGGCGTCTCTTTGCGAACCTCGAGCCCAAATCGTCCCAGATTCAGTGTGTTTTTCCTAATTATTGGAACGATGCTGCAAATCAATGAGAGGTGCTGTTGCAGGGGAGGCGGCGTCTCTTCGGGGGGATTTGAATTGTTTTTGAAAATGACTGGGCCGACGTTAGACAAAAGACAATTTGCACTTTGTTTCCCGTGCTCACTCCAAAACTGTTGAAGGTGTTTGTGAGCGAGGAGACCGAAAACAATTCGATAATTGTTTGGGGTTTGTTTACTCGTCTCTCCGCCGCTCGAGCTCGGGGCTTTTGTGCCCCCTTTTTAACTCGCTCATAAAGAACCGACTCCTCTGCAGCAAATACTTTCATTTGCACCATTTTGTTTCTCTTTATCTTTCCTCTTTTTTTTCTGTATTTTTTTCCTATTATTTCAGGAAATGTGTGTTGTGTCTTGTGTTCTTTCAGGTAATATTGTATTAATAAGTGCATATACTGTTCACAGTTTGAACAACGTGAACCACTTGAAATAAAAACCAACCAAACTTTATCATTTTAATATAACAAACAATAAAATCTGAATGAACGTTTGCCATCTGGCTTTATTGTCCAGTTCAGTCTTTTTAATCTGCAAATGAATAATTTTCATGGCACACACCTTTCTCTGTGGTGAGCAGATGCATCTAAACACCACGAATAAAAAGCGTGAAAAAACGTGAAATAAAGTGGATCTCCTCAACATATCAACATTATAATGATGTCATGATAAAAGCAAGATATCGTCTTATATTTTGAGTCATCTTGTTGTGGTCTGACACACAGAAAGTGTTGTCTTTTTTCTGGTTTTAAAGGCTTTACTCGTCAAAACAAAGTGTTAGTATTCTGTGAGAGAACCAACAGTCGTCCCTGCAGTATCGCCACAGTATCTTGGGGTTTTTAGTAAAAAATAAAATCATGATACGTTTGCTTTCCCTGTGTTGCTCAGCCCTGGTTTAACATGTAAGAAAGTTCATACGCAGTAGGATGAGGTTTGGGGTCGATGAGTCAAACTAACACAAAACTTTAGCGGACCAACAATCATAACTTGGTTTTTGTGTTTCCTGTGAAATGTATTGAACCTGCTTCACATATGAATCTTTCCTAAACATAACAAGCAGATTTGTCGCCCAAACTTGAGCAAACTGTAGCTGTTTCACATCATTAATCAAGTTTATTCTTTTTAAACTAAACTCCTTTGTTGTGCTTCTGTTGCTGCTCACCTGACGATGGATCTGCTCTCTGCTGAAGTTAATCAGATTAGCATAAGTGCTGCAGAGAAAGTTCAGCCTTGTAAAGTTGTTGTGTGTATGCAGATTGAGAAGCTCAGGTTGTTTTCTGTTGTTTTCAGATGGGACAGTGAGGTGAGGTTGTCCAGTTTCTTCGTAAAAACGTCCAGATGGGAGCAGGTCTGGGTCTGGACGGAGCTCAGGGTGCAGGGAAAGTTTAGGCTGCATCACTTTCAGGGCAGCAACCGACTTCAAACAGCTGCGCTCTGGTTGTGTTTCCCCTCCTGGCTGCTCTGCCGAATCAAAGCTGTCGACTCTTCTGGCTCTTGTTCAGACGGACTTTTAAAGTTTAATGATACATGTTGCCTGCTTTAGTTTCAGCTTTTTGTTTTTTTAGCTCTTTATGGATGCATTATTATGCATCATGTGCTGTTGTCTTTGCTGGATGTGCAGCTTTTTTGTTCCTGGATGCAGCAGCTGAATGAATCCACACGTCAGACGGTCAGGATAACATGAGCCAACATGGCCGACGAGAGCGCCGTCCTGTGAAATGATGACTGACCTTTATGTTCGTTCAAACTTTCTGAAAACTACCACTCAGGTTCACGTGATTAATGTTATGAAGCTCAGTTCTGATGATGTTTCCTTCAGTCCAAGCTGCTCGAGAAGAGTTGAGTTTGCTTTGTTTTTTCTTTGTCTGGTGTGTTTTGGTTCACACAGACTGTGAACGAGGAAAAAAAGGGCCAGTAAACAGAAGTCGCATTAACTCTCTTGTGTTCTGGACACAGTTTGGTGACCTGACGTCCTGTCAGATTACAGAGTCGAGAGGCAGAAGAGGTCAAAACAAACCACAGTGTTTTCAGCTGTAACCGACCGACATTTCTGTCGTTCACATCAGAGAGAAACAAGATCAAATAATTCAACATGAGCGGCTGTTTGACCTGCTGGCACAGAAGGGAACTTTCAAACATGATCCAAGCTGCAAAATGAGCAAAATTGAGCTGAATTCACTTAAATCAATCAGTCGATATACATGAAACACGATAACTTGATAAAGTGAGAGCGTTAATAAGAAATGTAGTTCTATGTTCTTGCAAATCAAGAGAGAATCTAACAAATAAATAAAATAAATGCATCTCACATCTCTGCTTTTAAAGGGCCGTCTATGGATTTTTAGATGATACTTGAAAATGTTTTGCATCTGTTTTATTAATTAGTCATAATTCTTTGTTTTCGTTTGTCCCCTCCCTCTCTTTTCCTCAGCGCCTGACGGGCTGTCACTGGAAATAAGGAATTAAATAAAGTTAAAGAGAATAAAATGAAGAAACAAAAGAAAGAAATATATAAGTTATATAAACTCATATAAGCAAACGGACAGTTTTCTTTTATTTTTAGCTCAGTCAGTCAATTCATGTTAAACAGCTAATTAAAATCGACACTGTTGACCTAAAAACAGAGATATCTTGCATCTAAAAGTGCTGACCTCGTCACTTTCTGCAGACACACAGTGTTGGGTGCAGCAGAGTCTGAGGAGCAACTGTGATGAGTGCAAACAGTGGTGGCGTGAACGATGCTACGCTAACATCGTTAGCAGCTGCAGACTGTTACAGCGAGCAGAGCAGTGGGATTTTACATGCATGACAACAGAAAAGAGGGATTTTAGTGCTTTATGTCGGTGCCATGTTGTGTTTGGATGACAATGTGGATGCTGACAGGAGGAAGAAACAAATACCAGATGACGTGTTTATTAGTGGTTTATAGTCCTGACTTTAATCCAACATGAAGTCATAACTTCAGTAATGAGAGCATCAGATCTGCTTGTGATGCTGCTGCAGACTTCGTACAGTAACCAACCAGAGACTGAACCTTCACTCAGCAGGAGCTCCACCACATTACCATCCACCAGCCCGGGTGTTAGCCCGAATACACGGCCGCCTATCTTTCTCAATATGGGTGCAATCAGCTGGGCGGCGGCGGCGGCCGGTCTCGGCGAGCAGCCGGCGACGCGTCTGCAGCTCAGATTAACTCTGCAAATGCGTCGAAGCACCTGGAGCTGCTTCTCCCGTGTTGTCTCGTCCTCCCTGCATGTCGTTTGACAGGCTCGTAAATAATGCAGGAGGACTTTGCGATGATAACCGACTCAGAGGCGAAGCACGCAAACCCAGAATCATGCACACACACACACACACACACACACACACTTTTTTGTTGTTTTTCTTATCTAACTGATGCTCCTGAAGTTTGCCTCATTTCCTCATCACACCCCCGTCCTGATCAGGTTGTTTAAGCTTCATGATGCTCAGGAGCTTTACAGTAAAACTGCATGTCCATGAATAAAAGATACGTGTTTTTTTTGTTTTTCACCTTCAGCAGAGCCGACCTGACGGCGCTCACAGGTCTCCATCTTCACCCAGAACAAATAACCTTGCTGCTTATTGATTTCTCTTCTCCTCTTCTGAGCTCCTGTGCAAACACCTGGATACAAGTTCTTTGAAGTTTGCTAAGAGAAATACTGTACTGAGACACAAACAGGGTCCAAAAATCCATCACAAGGCTCTTTTGTCATGAATGTAGCATGAAAAAATAAAAAAGCTTGTAACAGGGTTCGTAAAATGTTTTGATGTTGCGATGTCTCTTAAATTTATAATGTGTTTTATATTCAAAACCAAAATCTCTTTGATGCTGTAAAAGTCAAATATTAGAGAGAAAAAGTACATTTTTTTTAAGCTAATGAATCCATGTGAAATGAAAAGCGAAGCCGGTGCTCGTTAGTGCGTGTAATGTGTTTTAACCAGCTGACAAACATTCAGGTGCGACTGTCACTTCAAACAGGAAGCAGCACATCCAATCCACGTCTACAGGTTCAGAAATCAAACTACAGGAGCAAGAATGGGACAAATAAAACCAACACAGTCCAACAAAATATTAATCTGCGTTACAATCCAACAGAGATCGTTATCTGCATCGTTAATTGACAGTTTTAATGCGACAGTGCAGCCGTTAACAGAGTGTAAAATCTTTTGTCAGATTTTTGTGCCACTTCAGCCTCATTAGGAAAAAACACACTGACTGGTTTTTCAGCGGAAATCTTCCAATATTATGGTGCAAAAAGCTGAAAAACAGTGTTTTTATCTTCTCAAGGACATTACATGCTTCTGCAAAGTGGAAAAAAACAAATTATTAAAGAGGAGGATGTTAAAATCTTACTCTGATGTCTTGTTTTTTTATTGCTAACACCGAACTCGTTTAAACAGAGAAACACAGGAAGCAGATTTTCATGTCAGATTAAAACACCGACGATGCTGATAAACACAGACATCTCAGTGAAGAAAAACACGATCTGGACGAGTTTCATCACTTCATCTTCTGAACTGAAAGGCTGAACTTAAAGGCTGAACTTCAGCCAATCATCTGCATCACTTTGCTTTCTGATGAACTTGTTTAATACGAAACCTGCAAAGCGCAGACAGTCAGGACGAAGCACAGACGTCATGATGGAGAAGACGGGTCAGTAACCACCGAAGCTCTGGTTTACAGACGACCCTGAACGCAACTTGTCTCATGTTCTCGCACCAAAACAAACACGGATGGCAAACAGCAGCTCGTTCAGTTTATATGCAGCAACATTTGTGCTGAAAAAGCCAAAAAAAGAGGAAATAGATCAAAGTTTAGGTGTCGGATGATTTTCATCTGCAAATATGAGTTTATCAATGAGGACAACAAATCCCATGATTCAAAGCTACTTCACGACATCAACAAGCTGCATATTTTGTTTTTATCGCTCTAACTGAAGCCTGTTTGGCAGATGTTTGTGTTTAGGTAAACTGTTGGTCTCAATGTTCAAAGTTAACTCGATAAAACAGAGTTTTTTGCCGCCTTGTTTTCATTATTTGGCCCTCTGACTGGATTATCAGAGCAGAACCAGCAGATGATGGATGGTGACGCGTCGCAGCGGCTTCTGGTTTGGACGGTTTTCGCTGCAGAAAATCTGGCTGCTGCTCATTTTCCAGCCTTTTCTTCTTCTGAGGAACCGAAGCTGCATTGTACTTGTTTGTATGCAAATGCAACCCCTTCCAAACGACCGCGTTTAGGTGGGTGTCACTTACAGAGAGACCAAATTAAATCGCACCCACAGGTGGACAGACGGGGCCACGAGGAGAATGAATGTTATGTTGATACGGGCAAAAGCAGGTGTCACGAGGAGAATCGAACACGAAACACATTGTGAAAATATGCCTTAATCCTCTCCGCTCACACACACACACACACACACACACACACATAGCATAATCCCCTTTGGCACCTTTTGTCACCTTTACCATCTGGTTGAGCTGTGATGGCGAGCCAGCCGGCTGCCAGCGCCGCAGTTGGACGGTCTTCAAGGATGTGGTTGATGGTTTTTTTTTTTTTTTTATGCTGCTGCCTTCAGGGACTCGTGAGGCTTTAACCTCCGTTTCTGGAGGCTGTCGGGGCAGGGAGAGCATCCAGCTGCACAGCTGCTCAACCACGGCGTTTACTCCTGCGAGTTACCGCGTCCACATGTTGCCGTTTAAAAAAAAAAAAGACAGTCTGTTGCATTTTATGAGCAGCCGGAAACATTAAATAATAGCAAAGCTGTTTTATTGTAAAGTTTCTTTAAGTTTGACTGAACTTAAGGAAACTTTAGAAGAAAAAAATCAGTTGCACCAAACTTCCTTAACTCAGATTTTAAGGAAAAAACTTCATCTTAAGTTGTTTTGTGCAAACAGACTGATGCATGAAAGAGTTGAGCGGAGCCATTTGACTTTACATGGACATAAAATTAGTCCTGAGACCTTTAAACGCAACAAACATGGCCCCTCTGACGCCACATGTTCGGGGGCTCAACGCCTTCATGGCACCTTATCTGTCTGAACCAGATTAGACGACACATTCAGAACTTTCATCCCCGTTTGTTTCAGCTCGGAGCTGCATGGATGGACCATGTTTTCCATGCAGGGATTCGAACCCCAGCAGCGTTTCCGTCCTCGTGTCCCGCAGAACGACCAGCCACCCGCCGCCCCCCCCCCCGTCCAAACGAGCAGCCCGGAGCGGCGGTCTTTGCAGGAGATTGGCAGCGTATGGCCTCTAATGGGCTTGTTCTCTGACACATGTGAGCATAAGAGGGCTGAAGTGTGCGAGCAGATGGCTCCCCTCCTCCGTTTGAAAGCTGCGCTTTAATCCAGGGCCATAAATTGCTTATCGGAGCCGCAGTTTGAACATTTGGCTCGAACGCTCTGATTGCAAACACTCCACCTCCTCCTCTTCTCTTACTGGAGGTAAAAAAAAAAGTTTTTTTGGGGCGTTTAATGACGTCAGGAGACGTGAGGTGATGTTTTTAACAGCACACCTGCAGGCAGATGCTCGCGTTTGACTCGACCTTCTGCGAAGCGCCACCACAGCTGCCTCGTCGCTCTTCTTCCTCCTCGGATCAACTCGCCTGTTTCCTCACACATGAAGAAGAGTTGAGGTGGAGGGGGGGGGGGGTTTGTTATGTGCCAGGTGGTTTATTGGCTGCCTGTTTTTTTGACTGGCAGCCCTGCGGGCGAATCTGACAGCAGGACGATGAGCAGTGTTGACTGATGAATCAGTCGGTTTCAACCTGAAAGACGAAGAGCTGGTGGAAAAAAACCCGCTGCAGCTCGCAGAGAGACAGGAAAAACTTTTGTTTCCCCCTCAGGATTATTTTTGTTTTTCCTCTTCTTTCTTCCTCTCCATCACTCTCTGCACACCTCTCCATCCTTCATCCCTCCGTCCTTCCTTCAGCTCCTCTTCCTCACTCTTTAAACACTCCTTTTTCCTTTTTCTCTGCTCCGTCCTTTATCCCTGCTTTTCTTCATGCTTCATTTCTTTTTTCCTCACTCTCCTCCATCTTCGCTTCTTTCCTGCTTCCCTTCATTTCCTGCTCTAACTCGTCTTCTACAACATTGGACTTTAATTTATTCTCTCCATCCTCTCCTTCACTTCTATCATTCACTCTTTCCAAACAGCCATCCTCTTTCCTGTCCATGCTATTTCCAATCCTGCACTTCTTTTCATCCTTCCCTCCTATTTCTTCCTGTTTCTATCTTACAGCCTTTACACCCTCCATCTCTCCATCTTCACTTCTTTCTTTTTCTCTATTCTCTGCTTGTTTTAGCCATGTTTCATCTTGTCTTTCCCAGCTTTTCCCTCCTCTAGCTCTCCTCTCTTTCCCTCCATCTTTCCTCTCTCCAGTGTAACTTCCCTCGGGACTTTTCCTCTTTTACACTCCTTTAAATCTTGCTTTATTTCTGCTTCTCTCTCTTTTATTGCCCTCCTCCTTCAGCCACATCTCTCCCTTCCTCCATCTTTCTCTCTGCATTTGATGACAGAGATTTTACTCATTTTTCCAGCCTCTCAGTGTGTGTGACTGTGTGTTTGCAGCCTGGTGTGTTTGCAGCCTGGTGTGTGTTGACCCGCCTCTCCCTCTCAGCCCTTCATCACTTCATCATCTTTACATTGAGCTCAGCAGCCATTTGCAATTCAGACCGTTTGCCAAAACACGCAAACATTTCTACTTTGAAATAAAAGAGGAGCAGACCTTAGTGGCTTCATGTCCGATTCACACAGTTTTCATAGTGATTCAACACGTTTAATCTGCTGTTGTGTCATTAGAGTTGAATTAAAGTGTTTCGCAGCTGAGAAACTTCTACATTTACATTTTAAACTAAACTGGGTGGAACAGAACGTTTTGTTTTTTGATAAAGTTTGAAAGTTTGAAGGTTTCAGTCCATCACGTGTTTGGTCCAATAAACAACCCAGCTAACCCTAACCCAGCTGCTGCACTGTCATAAAACTTTATGTGTCTTTACATTTGGATTGATAGTATCTCGTTTAGTATTCATCATGTCCGTTCCTCCTCTGAATGACACAAGTCCACCAATTTACATGATAATAAAGAAAATTGTAGGAAATTTGATATCAACACATGAAACATGAAGATTTTTAAACGGTTGTTTGCAGAAAGCAGCGAATCTGATGATTAATCTGACGGTTGTATTTATAAAAATGGAGGAAAATCGACTTGAACTTCCTGGTCACAGTTCAATGAGTTATAAAAAGGCCTGAGTGGAGAGCTGCACTGATAAAAATATAAAGGAACTTAATGAAAAAAGGGTTAAATGATCTCTAATTTTGTCTGTTTGGTTTCTGTTCGGTAATGTGATACAACAGAGACTCTGCAGCTCCGACAGCAGAAACTCACGGTGGAGTTCGGAGGTTTATCTTCTTTTTGAACACACACTTCCCTTCTGTCTGCAACCAGACTGATAAAAAAGGATCTGAGACAAATAGTGTAAAAAAACAAAACAAAACAGTGAGACAAACTCAAAAACGTGTCAAAACAAATACTTGCAAGTGCTGTTTCAATGATTTATTACAGTTTTTATTCTTGTAAACTGATATAAACAGTCTAATTTTAATTACTTTCAGTCTAAATGAAAATAAAAAAAATCACCAAATTTAGCCATTAAATTACAAAAGTGGACTTGTGGTGCCTGATGGGATACAGAGTGATCATTTGCATCCGTTTGTTTCGTTGTGTTTTTATTTGAAACGGTTGCATATTGCAGCCGAAATGGCGCCGCAGTCACGCTAATAAAAGACTGTAATTGTGAAATAATTAGTTGTGATAACTGTGGTTACTGTATAACGACTCCGGCAGAGTTCATTAACAGCGTGGCCTCCGGAGAGAGAGTGGACCGTCACGCTGATTTAAAACCCCCGCCCGCCTGCAAACAAACACACACACACACACACACTCTGTACACACTCACAGGGGGGCCGACGCTCCCTCAGACCTGTAATCTCGCCTCCCCTGAGGTTAAAGTTTAGCATCCTGAGCCGAATAAACACCAAGTCATTAAGAAAAGCGGATGGAGTGAAAAAGCAGCTCCTTCTCCTCCTCTCCCTCCATCTTTCTCTCTCCTCCACCTCTTTCTTTTAATCCTACAACTCACGACAGCTCGTGTTTGCTCACCTTGACTCTCTTTCATCGCCTCTTTTCTAAAAACAGAAAGGAGTTTAATGGCTGATGACGGCGGCAGGCGTGAGGTGAGCGACAGGTCTTTGTTGATGACTTTGAGCTCCGAGTGTCTCATTAATCTCCTCGAGTCCTGCGACGGATTTGATTGCACATCTTTGTCGCAACAAATCCAACTTCTGCAGCTTGATTACGAGGCCTTTCAGCGGTTTGACTGAGCTTGAACTGTGTCTGACCGTGAAAACATGGATGCACACGGTGTTAACAAGCAGGTAGAAGATAGAAAACCTTTTGATTTCACTCTTTTGTGTCTGTGTGTGTTTGTCCTGTTTTCAGGGCTGATTGCTGACCAGCTTGTGTGTTTTTATGAAAGCATGAACGAGTGAATCTCACTTCATTTCATAGATCAACTTGACCCCAGTAAGCCAGGCGTCCTTGTCGTCTGCAGACCAGAAAAATAAAGACTTTCAGCGCCGACATGCACCGTCAACTGTACGTTCAGTTCGGGTCCAATCACTGATCTTGTTAGATACGTTCATGTCGCTCTCTGCGTGCACGCCGACGGCTCCCAGCGCCGTTTCCAGGACCAAAATTGCTTTCATGCAAATATGTTGAAAACACAAGGTTGATGGCATCTGTGCGTCTGTTTCAAGAGAAATATGAAAAGCCGCGTTGCCTCTGGAGGATAATCTGCATTGAAATGAAAGCAGAACGTGGAGCTGAAATGTTCGGGGTCACGGGTGAAACGAACCTGCGGGGATTTTCAGCCCACAAACTAATGATTTCCTGTCATTAAGATGAATTTGGGTGGCATTTACGCTTAAATGGTTTAAAGTAGCCCTCTGCAATGCAGCTCTTTTTTTGATGGAGAGGATTAAAAATCATTGGAGCTCATAAATGAATTAAAGAAACCAGACTTCAGATCTTCCGTCTTTTTGCTCTTTACAAGATGTCCAGCATCCATGTTAACCCATGGTCCAAATATCAGCTTTGTGAGGTTTTTTCACAAGTTTTTTTTGCTGCATCATCTTCTCTGATGGAATAAAAAAGCAGCTGCAGATCCATTTATGTAATGTTTCTTCCTATTCTTGTCACGTTCAGGTATTTCCTGTAGCTACAGTTTAGTTTTGTTGTGTTTAACTGCAACATCCTTCAGAGTAAAAGAGAGAAATCATCTGTAAAACTGCACCATCATTTAATATTCACAAATATAAAACATTCACTGGAGATCAGGCAACTTTCTACACCTAAAGGAGCAAAATAACACACAAGTTTCTCTTCATCTTTACTGCGAATGACACGTCTGGATGCAGGATGCATTAATCCAAACTCACATCATGAAACTTTAAAGAGGTGCACAGATTTATTTGTGTGTTTGAATGCTGCTGCTGCAGAAGCTCACACCTACAAATTCGTATCACAGGAATAAATGTTTAAAAAATTCACCACATATTAAAAATGTAGGCCACCGTCTGCGAGAGCACATGAACTCATGTTTCATAATCAGTTTTATTTGCTGCAACGTGTCGTCCCGAGGCCGCCTGTTTATCTGGAAAACAGCAGGAGTTTTGTGTCGGACAAAATCTTTCAGCACACACCACGAATCAAACACTCATAATCGTCACAAACTGTAACAATAAAGATGTTTTCTGTCTGTGAATGCAACAACTTTAAAACTCAGAGAGAAAAATCTGTGATTTTTTTGAAGGAAACAATTCATTAAGTCTCCTGTCCGTAACCTCCGGGGTGAGGAAGGAAGTCAGCAAACGCGACTAAAGTTAACATGAGTTAACATGATCGTTTCTGCCTGAGTCAGTCACGCTGATTAACATCTGAAACAAACAAATCCCATGATCCAACGCTGCTACATGACGTCATCAAACTACAGCTTCTGCTTCCTTTGTTTGGACTGAGAGCTGAAACTCACAATATTTAGTTATAAAATCATGACTTTTGTTGTCACTGTTGACTTAAAAACCACAAAACTGCTTGGAAAACTTTCACAATGTCTCCTTAAAAACAGCCAGTTAAGTCAGCAGAAACAAAGCTGGAATTTCCTCCATCCATCTCCTTTTAAAAACATCTTGGTGGCTGTAAAATGTCTTGACGGTCGCTCATGTTTTCCAGCTGAAACTGAGGAGCTTGATGTTGTCTGGAACACTGACTTCCTGTTTGAACCATCAACCATCTAAAACCAGAAATGTGTCACGAGGTGATATGAACTGATGGAACAAATGTGGCGAATATTGTTAAAAATTGAAGACTGAAGCTACAAAAAACTGAAAAATCCATGTTTTTTCAGATGAAACATGGCTGAGTCAGAGGTTTTCCTGGTAATGAGATAAGATATCAGACAGTGAATGAAGTCAAAAACAAGTAAATATTCATCTTCTGTCTGCACAACTTTGGTTTATTTTAGAATTTGAATGCGTCTGTGTGCTGTGGTAAATATATTTATTTTTTGAGGCTCGTGACTTTTTTTTTTGACCCTTTCACTCGCATCCCAGAATGAACAGAACCTCACTCTGATAATAAAGAGCCTGTAAAAAAAACAGATGCAGCTGAGTGAAAATCTGAGCACAAAGAAAAGAAACTGACTTTAATTCAGAGTTAAAAAAAGAAAAAAGAGCATTGAATGAAACCACATAGGATCTTCTGTGAATTATTAAACAACATTCACTCCCTGAATGTCTCATTAACAACCATCAGCTTCTCTTCTCTTTGACATCTTATGAAAATGGATCCAGCGTTAATTAAAGTAATTGAAGACGTCACAACAAAGTTGGGCTCGTTCTTCGTATATCTGTCAAACTCTCTCCGTCTTCATGTTTCTTTGTTTCCCCTCCGGACTGCTTTTTTGATGCGTTCAATAACAGGCCGGTCAGTGGGGAAAAACAGGGCCTTGTGGGTAAATGAGTGCTACAGTTTCCAGAAGAACACAGGAGACAAACCGCTGAAGATAAGTTTCCTCATCGTCAGGCAGTTCGGTCATTATTATAGTAAATTTATGCTCTAAAAAAAAGGAGAATGACCTTTAATTAATCCACTTTTCTTACAATAAACCAGAAGATTTGCATGAACACTTTGATTTGCAACAGTCTTCAGTCATTTCTCATCTCAGTGCTTCGTGCACTTTTTGCTTCGAATTCAATCTAATTGTTAAATTTTAATCTAAAAATTGATTCTTGAATCACCGGTCACCATTTCTTTGCGACCTGCAGAGCCTCTGAGCTGCAGGAGGAAGCCTGTGAAAACATCTTAAGTTGAAATTACTTAATTAGCTGATTTCCTTGCAGACGAGGTGCTAAAAGTGTTTTTCCTGCGGGAGAGAAAGACATAATAAGAGAAGCTGCGTCACTGAGTCGACTGTCAGCGAGAACGCCGTCTCACACTGAGACGAAGCTGCAGAGCCGACGAACCGGCGGCTTTGTGCTTTTGGGACTGTGATGGTTTTTTTTGTTGTTTTTTTTTTTGGAAAGAGATGAGGAAGGTTTCAGAGCAGCAGAGGAAACGTTGTAGGCAGAAGAGAAGACCTGATGAGATCTGCCCCGAGCGAAGAGAAAATCCGTGTGGCAACCAGACGGAAAGTGCATGAATCAGCAAAGCGAGGAGGAGGAGCCGGAGTGGACATGAATGAGGAGCTGATACGTATTTTAACTGTCTCGCACTGTTAAAAGCTTTTTTTATGCCTCTGGGGAACGAAGCTGGTGGACGCAGTCAGCAGTTTGGATGTAAAATAATGGGAGGTCTGTGTGTGTTGGTGCTTTATTAACTGAACCTGAGAGGGAAACAGTGCTGAAGAGTCCAGCTGTGCCAGTTTTACCTCTTTATCAGCACTTTTCTGTAATTTGTGACCGTTTTAGCAACATTTAGGGCTTATTTTGTGCCTCTTATGAGTGTTTTGTGGTAAATTTGGTAAAAAAATAACTTTGTATCGTTTTTTCCCATTGTGCACTGGGAGTCGCCTGCACGAAAAACACGTGTGCAACCTCTTGATTTTCTTTTTTTTGTCTGCATGTGTTCAGATCAGAGCAGAAACACCGACTGCACGTCGCTCACATGAGGCTCACGTGTCGTGTTGTTTCCTCTGTGACGCACATTTCTCAGCAAAAAGATCAAAAAAATGATCTATTCACGGTGAAACAAACATCACACCTGCAACATCACACCTTTCACTTCAGTTTCAGTGTCAACATCCGTAGATTATGTCACATACGTGGAATAATAAGCATCAGGTGAAGGGTGACATTTTTCCTGCGGCTCTCTCAGATTCTCTCCTTCTGAACGAGGATAAAAATAGTGTCATCGTTATTATTGATGGCCATTATCAAAGGAAAGTGAGAGGAGAAAGCAAGGACACGGCAGACGTGCAGCTGCAGCAGCGAGGAGGATGCACATGCACTGCTGATGCTCGAACAACGAGTCCCAGGTGGAAATGACTCAAGACTAAAACAATCAACAGCCTTTTATCTCCAGTAACGTCCATTATGTTCTAATATTAGGCCGAATTTTAACTCAAGAACTTATTGGACAGAAGGGACCAAGAGCAGCGAGTTAGATAATTAGAATATAAGTTAGAATTAGATATATTAGTAAGAATAGAAGGTTTTTTCCTCTAAACTTCAGCCTTGCAAAGAACTTACACCACAGATTTTTACAGCAACATAATTGGAAAGAGGATTTGTGGAACATCTGGGGTGATCAACGTCAAGAGTAAATGATGATCCCTCTGAAGCAGACACTTTTGAGATTTTCTGCTAGCTATCCCAGCCAGAATTAAAGCGAAATAGTAGAAACGATTTGTCCAACCATGTCCAACATAAACACGGTTTTAATGTTTGTTCTGAACTGCTGAACTCGCTGCCTCCTGCTGGTGGCGTCACACTGATCTCTCTCCAACAGCTCCGTCTCTCAGTTTCTTCTGTAGGCCTGATGCATCAAGATGCAGACTTTCTGTTAAACACAAGAAAAGACAGAAAAGAGGCTGTGAGCAAAATAAAAAAATGAGAACTTGACAGAGAAGTTCAAACCCAAAACTGCCAGCTGAAAAATCTCAGTTTCATGTTCGACTCATAAATGTGCAGAAGACTGAAATGAAACTAAACAAAATAACAGTTTGTTTCACATAACAGAAGCTTCACACAGTCAGTTTCTCAGCATCAAAACAAAGACACTGAAGTTTTTAAGCGTTAGGAATCATCATCTCTACATCGCCATCACTTCCTGGATGTCACCTGCGTGGAAACAACATGCAATCAAACGCAAAGCGCCCTCATGTGTCACGACCTGCAGGTGAAGCTCGGCTGCATGAAAATAAGTCGCAGGCGTCTTAAAGGTTGAAGAAAATCTGTGTGCAACTTCAAAAGGGCAGCAGAAAATAAGGACGGAGCTGCACAAAGAGACGACAGAAAATCTTCTGAGTAAAGATGAATAAAAAAAACTCCTTAAGCATGAAAGAAGTGAAGAAAACATGACAGTGTTTGTTTCATGCTCAACCTTTTCGTGCAAACATCGCCAACCGTGAGGCGACAACTGGAACTGAATCAGTTTGGTTTCCACAAAAAGACTCAAAGGGACAAAAGTATCACAAGCAGTTTGTCAGAAATGCGGATCTGTTCATTTTGCTGCTTGTGCATCGTTTCTATCGATCGTTTCTAAAACAGCATCAAGGTTCAAATTGATGGAAAACACTTGAGTTTGAGCTGTTTTTTTAGCTGTTGAGGGAAAACAAGAAATGCATTTATAGACTAAAATGCAGTCTTTTCATGATTTAGCAGTTGTTTTTTTTTTTAAAGACTCTCTCACCATGTGAACGATGCTTTCAGGTGGGAAAACCTCACAGGAAATCCTCACGGGTGTCCGGATTAATACGGACCCGCATACGGTATATAATGAGAAAAGACTCCCTTAGTAATTCTTCACAGGAAGTTTCAGCACCCTGCAGGCGCTAAAATGGTTTTGGGTGGTCGAAATATTGTTCAATGAATGTGAGAAATTACATTTCTAATATGCACTCATGTGCTTTGTGAAAAAAAAAACCCTGTTTGCTTGTCAAATAATGAGCATTCGAAGCCTCCGGTCCTTCTGCGGTAATTAATCAAGTGGCCTTGGCTGGAAAAATGGAAAACAAAGACTGGCGTCGGTCTCTCACATGCAGACGTCGGTTTTGTTTTCAGCAGTTGGACATTAATCAGTTTCAGATCCGTCGAATTACAGGAACAAATCACAAGTGGAACACGAATCCCATTTAAAATCATGACACTGTAATTTTCATCAGTGGAAAGGTTAAAAGGAGATGAGGAACGTTTTACTTTGGAAAGACAAAACTTTTCATGTGTGTTTTTTTTTTGCTGTTCAGCTGAGAAACCTGGTCAAAAGTTCAAAACTGTGCAGAGAAAGTGCAGTTTTAATGTGATAATGTGAATCATTAGAGCAGGCACAGAATGTAAAACCCACGGAATTAAAATTATTGTGTTCAATTATCATTATTTTAAAAAATCTTGATGTAAAATAAGAAACTTTACTTTCCACAAAAGGAATTATGTGAAACATTATTCTGCAAAATCTTATATATTTGCAAGTTTGAACGATCAAAAAAACGATTTCTTCCAGTTGAAATTAATACTTTGAATAACAAAGTTTAACATCCAACCATTTAAGAAAATGAAAATTTAATTATTAAAAATCATTATATCACCAAGAATATTCTGTAGTTTAAAATTGTAGATCCAGGAAGTGATAATGAACTTCAGATGGAGAATTAAGTGCAGAAGAATGAGATGTAATTTTTTTTAAAGATGTTTGAAACAGCAGCTGAATGTGAAAAGACCTGAAGTGCCGAGCTGCTTGAAGATGAGATGATTGGAGGCTGAACGTGATAAATATTCATGGCGGCGGGTCAAGAGGGCCATGCTAACATTCATGCACAGCTTCCTGAAAGTGTTCACTCTGATCTCCGGAGCAAAGAAAAAGAGAAACCTTTTGAATTTCTGCCATCAGCTTCAGTCAGTGTTCACATTCTGACGGAGCTGAAGTGCAGAAATAAAACATGACGACCCAGGATTCATTTCACCTGGAGTGTCTGCACGGTGCAAGCAGCCTGCAGGCAGAGCAGCAGAGTGCAGAGCCGGTTCAGGTTCCTTCAGAAAACTTTGACATTGAAGAAAATTGGGCACAAGTTCAGTTTCATACAAACTACAAGCGGCAGATTTCTGTTTTCTTAATCATTCGTCCTTTTGTCATTAAACTAGCAGCAGCAGAAAAAAGAAAGCGTCAATCAGCACCTCAATGTTGATTCGTTAGATGACGTTTGTTTTAAAAGTTAATAAATTCACATATATAAAGTAAAACTACTCCAGTTTGACAGGAATATTGTTCATCTCCACCCACTTACATTAATTTAGCCTGTTAGCATGCTAACACCTGATGATTAGCACCAAAGTTTGAGTTCAGGGTTGATTGGATTATTAGCTTTGCAGGTACTCAGTCATAGTACTGAATAAGTGATGATATGGAAATTATAATGATGCAAATTTTTATTTACAGTCATGAAATTTCAAAAATATTCAAACTAACAAACTATCCAACAGTTGTTGAGATTTTTTACCTTAAACATAAACCTCATGGTGGTTTTGGTGGAGCAGTTAATGTCTAAAAACTGAGTCTGTGAAGAATTTATTGAAAAACAGTTCAATATTAACTGATATTTCAGTTTCGACCAAACAACTGATGTTGGACAAATTTTGCACAAAGTATAAAGAAAGACAAGATCTCAATAGAGTTGTCTTGGGAGGTGTCCTGTTATTTTGTAATAAATGCATTTCTGTCTCTAAATACACATGGGAGTTGTTTGATATGAATGCAAAGAGTAAAAAACATCTTGAGGCAGGAAAGTTTGGTTTTATTACATTTCACCGAATTCCAATAAACGCATTTAAACTGGAATCTGTTGACGTGAATCTCAATGAAATTTTTTTAATCTCTGTAACTTTATATATATTTTCACAGTTAATACATCTTTATTAACTTTTATATATTTTTACTGGGACTCAAGCAGCTAGATAAATCTGTCTCTGGTTTGAAAAAACTCAAGTTTCGTTGAGGTCTTTAAAGCTTGTTAATGAAACAGCTGTTAGGTGCAGTAATTTGGTTGTAAACATGTAAACCAACATTCTTCCTGCTTGTATTAAAGCTACCGCGGTGCTCCTGAGCAGAGCGTTAAACTCGTCATGCTTCGACGTTGAATGAAAGCAGGTTGCAGCTGAGCAACGTGTCTGTTGTCCCTCGACCCTTCCTGGATGAGTGAAGGTCTGGAAAGTCTGTAATGGGTCAGAAATGTCATTAAGTGTCTTATTGAAACTGGAGGAAGACCTTCTTTAACTGCATGAAATTTCCATTTATGGCGGCGGTGCGGCGCCGTGAATGTCCGTGAAAAGCAGTTTGCTGCGACAAAATTGAATTCCATCTGTTGGTGTGTGTGTGTGTGTAATGCTTAATGTTTAAATCACTGTGCGAGATGTGTGATTGTGTCACTGGGGGAGGGGCTGCCTCAGAGTTTACTTGGTACATTATAGAGAAGGTGGGGCCTGAGGGGGCCGGTGGCGTCTGGGAGTCAGAGAACA
This sequence comes from Acanthurus lineatus, assembly GCA_029814665.1. Taxonomy (NCBI): domain Eukaryota; kingdom Metazoa; phylum Chordata; class Actinopteri; order Acanthuriformes; family Acanthuridae; genus Acanthurus; species Acanthurus lineatus. The sequence continues at coordinate 1,622,155 of JAPZDV010000008.1, forward strand.
TGATGATGGATTGTTGCAGGTTTTGCTCTCAGGCTTCTGCACAGTTGCAGCAGCCTGAGAGCAAAACCATGCTAAACCATGAGCATGCAGGAGTGCATGTGAGTGTGTGTGAGTGCATGTGGGTGCATGTGAGTGCATGTTGCTGCTGTGTGCTGTGGTGCATGTGAGTGTGTGTGAGTGCGTGTGGGTGCATGTGAGTGCATGTTGCTGCGGTGTGCTGTGCAGGTGGTGGGGGTGTGTGAGTGGCTGCGATTGCGTGGGGA
>JAPZDV010000008.1:1662396-1674634 GCA_029814665.1 Acanthurus lineatus
TACCGTACTTTTCGGACTATAAGCCGCACCCACTAAATTTAACAACTAAAACCACTAAAGCTGTCTTCTTCAGTGTCGGAATTTAACAGCATCGCAATTACTTCATCAAACACGTTCTCATTTATATTCATTTATATTTGTCCGTAAATTAGCCGCATCGTAGTTTAAGCTGCAGGGTTCAAAGGGTCAGAAAAAAGTAGCGGCTCATAGTCCGGAAATTACGGTAAACAAAGTCAAAACAGGTTTAGACAATCACATGTATCTGTTTTAATCAACAGAAGAGGACAGGTAGAGCTGAACATCTTTTCCACCCCTAGTGGCGACAAACGATATCACAGGATAAAAACAGATGCTAAAAAAGTAGCATAACAAAAGTACAAGTGGAGGTGAACGTTAAATCAGCAAACAAGCTCTTAAACCCTCATTAACAGCTGCTAACAACATCTGATCCATATTTAATGTGTCCGTGAAGGTCAGAGTGCGACTGCAAACAGATCAGACGGCGGTTTGATCACATCTGTGAGTTGTGTAATTGAAGTTTGTACAAACAATCTGTTATCATAGAAAAATATAAGAATAAGCGCTTAGAGCAGCTCGACTTTCTCTGATCTTGACGCTTCATATCTGTGCTCATGTTCACCGGCCGAGCCGAGAACTTAATCTGGATATCGCTCACGATCTGCATGAAGGTGTGAATGCAAAGACTGATGATTACTGAGAGAGCGAGTTCTCATCAGGTAACTTGAGGTCAGTCGTGTTCACCTTCAGTGTTTCCTGACTGTTTGTGGTAAAAAAAAAAACCTTCAGCTGAATCCTGCAGCCTTCAGGAACGTGTGAGGATGTGAACCTTGAGTTTAGATTTTCATCACAGATCATATTTTTTCACACTTCATGCTCCGTTCTCATCAGAAGCTGCAGAAACAAAACCGACGCTTCTGAATCGACTGAAGGATGTTTTTCTTTTGACTGCAGAGTCACTTTTTTTATCACGCAGGAAGACTCGGGTGTTTATCCATTCAAAGGCAACATGGCCTCGCTTAAACAATGAACATCCTTCTCCCTGTTCATGACACCACCACCCACTCTGATTACACCGATGGATATGTTCAGAGAAATTATTTTTTTTGTTATTTATGATGTTGAATGAGCTTTAAAGCAGCAGTGTTTGTCTCTCTGAGAAAACAAGACGCCTCCTGACTGCAGATTTCAAATAAAAACTGAAAATGTCACAACATTTAATGATTTGATTTCAGAAATTGTGTATTTTCTCGAATTCTACGTAAAGCACAAGAGCCTTTTTAGTATTTCAGTATCAGAACGTCACTGTTGCATTTCCAGTGTTTTCCTTCCCTCTCCCTCGGTTGAATTTGCATGTATTCAGAGTTCTGCAATGCTGAGCCTCGGAGCTGCTGAAAATCCAACCTTATGAATTTAAAAATACATGAGGATCAGCGGGGAAGTGCACATTCTCCATCTCACGCCTGAAATACACACAGCTTTCTGCACCTCCTCGCTTTTCTTACGGCATCTCAGTTAAATTTATGACCGCACGCTCTGCACATGCAAACGCTCCCTCCTGCAGAGATGACCTGGATTTTCTCACAGGGGTCGTTAAATATTCATTTAATTTCATCTAAACGGCCCAACCTGTTGAATCCTTCATTGATTTTTACTGATAATTCCTCATCAGGTCTGACAGGAAACAGCAGGAGGCAGGATTTTTACACTTAATGAGGACTGTTAGACACTGAAAATAAGAAACTAAACCCAGATTGAGGATTTGGGGATTTTTGTAGCATGAGTTTTAAGATTTTGGATGAAAAATGGGTGCAACTATTCAATACACAACCTGCTTTTTCACATCATCCCACATATCACTTCAGGTTTTGCTGCATTGGTCTGCAGACTTTATCAATGGCTTGCTGTCTGCTGGCCATCATGCAGCATTTCCAATGCATCTGATTTCTACGCTTGTAAAATTAGTGTCGATGCCAAGAGGGAAACCCCCGACAAGCAGCTCGCTTGTCACTACCAGGCAGAACGTCACGCTTCATTGTGGAAAACAGATGGCGACTCGGGGGCCGAACTCTCGGACTCGTGTGACCAGCGGAGATGATCTGAAAACCTGACAGTCACAATGAACCTGCAGAAGGTGCGGCTTCGCTCGGATCAGAAACTCACAGCGTGTTCAGACTCTCCTCCTCAGTTTCAACGTTTTTTTTTAACCAACAGGAAGCAAAAACTGCAAAGTTCTTGCACATCAGAGTCTTAAAGAAAAGCGACTGTGACAGAAACCCAAAAACCCTGCAGGCTGTCAGTCGCTCTGACTCGCTCAGGTCCAGTCCGCAGGTTCACAAACCAAAAACAAAAAAGCAAAAACATGCTTAAATGAATCTCTGAGTCCAAATGAAAAACCATAAAACATATTGTGAACATGCAGGACCGACAGACGTCGACCATATGGGCCAATCAGAACCCTGAAACCATTAACAGGCTGCCAAACAAAGATCCAAGTGGTTCTCGTCCAAAACCGTTAAATTTGGCAGCTGAGACTGTTGTTGTGTTTTTTATTACAAAGTGACGTCTGTCGTCGGTTCTGTTCCTCAGTAAAATAAAACAGTGACTGTTCATTTGTGTGTAAACATTTAAGGAGTCTCGTTAGCATCGTTAGCACCGTGTGTGTTTTATCATCTAACGTGGACAGAAGAGATATCAGCTTACAGAGAATATGCTGATCAAACTTGTAACTGGACGTTGTGATGTGCAAAACTACATAAAGTCTTTTTTCATTGTGCAGCTTTTACATTATAAACTATCTTTTCTGCCCTTTAAAGGGTTTTTAATTGTCTGTTTAATGCAGGATTTCTATCAATGAAAGCAAATGCATGTCATAATATTTCCTGGTGATGTGATATTTTCTCAATTTAACGAGTTGAAGAGGGTCACTTGAATGCACCAGTGCATTACTGACAAGTGCACGATGATTATTGGATATTGCAAATAATTGCTGTTTCCTGTGATTAAATAAATCAGATGTGACAGAACTCCTCGCCCGTCCTCGGTGGTATAAAACAGGAAGTGTGTTTGGTCGCCTCGTCCTGCTCTGTGCTGCGGCGTTTGACTGCTGCTGCTGATTCCTCCGGGGAGCTTTCTCAAGACACTAAAAACTGATTTTTCATGATGTGGACCAGCAGTTTTTGTTAACATATTAATGAAAGGACACGCTCTCAGTGTTGGGAGCAGAGGCGCTACGCCGCTGCACCGCTAACAGCTCTTTTAAGTCACATGTGAAATTAAATTCAACCTTGTTAACTGATTCAACCGAAAATAACATGCAAGAGAAGATTTTCATTTTTTTTTTATCTCAAATTCATTACTTCTGCCTCCTGGAAAACAGCATATTTAATGTATCAGCCGACCAGTTCCACACATTTTTAAAGGAATATCTCAACTTTCAACGGCGTGTGGCGACACGAGGACCCGGCTTCCTCCTTTGAAGGCTCCATGACGGCGAATTAAATCCCTGCAAAGAGGACGGAAATTGTGGCACCTTAAATTTATGTGCAGGACACTTTTGAACTTTTGAACTTTCCCCAGCAGCCCTGCCTCTCTTCCTGTCCCGTCCCACCGGCCTGTTTGAAGTGGTAATGCTCTGAGATACGGAGGCGAGACTTCACCGCCTGGCTTTCTGATCTGGGATCATTAGATTGGGCTTCCTGCTCGGCCCCAGCAGACCTTATCACAACCGAAGCACCGGGATTTTTTGGCATTGTATGTTTCTACAAACCGCAGACAGATACGGCGCTGACATTTCATTCTGGCAAACTGAGCTGCGATTTCATGCTGTTAAAGAAACTTTGTGGTTAATGTCTGGTCAGGTCAAGTCACATAAACTATTTGCTTGAGATCCTGTTTTGATTTAAACTTTTGTTGGTTGCAACCTTAAAGCGTCTGCCGGCTCATCAGTCAGTCCATCATCTTCCAATCAAGAAAAGTCGGCTGGTTTGATACACAATAAATATAAAAATTCAACCTGTAGTTTATAAAAATGACAAGGTTTTCATAGACTGAGATGCTAATCTTCAAAACTCAAGCAAGAACTTTTTATTGGTCTAAAAAAAGGATGTGCTGCCTCTGTGTGATGAGTTACAAATCAGAGTCGACTTTTAAAAAGTGTCTCGCTTCTGTGGAAATGGATGTTAAAGACAAACAGATTGAGAAACCGGATGTTCGTTTCCGTACAGACGTCGCATTTGTATCAGATTACTTTCACCAGCTGCTTCATCATCAATGATTCATTTATCTGTTGCTTAGTAACCAGCTGATTAGTACTATGAGTGCAGGTGTACAAGGTCGTTTTAAAAACACTTGGTAGTTAGCTAGTTATGCTAAGTGCCAAGTTCACGTTATAAGACACTAAATTCTGTGTTGTTTGTGAGGCTACAACATAAATCTTCACATATACTTGCTGTTATATTGCAACTCTGAATTTTGCCACAAAAAAATCACAAAATCATCACTTTTTAGTGCAAAGAAGTGCACAAAACCAGCACCTGATCCTCATTGGTTGAAACTGGACAGTTCAGCTGTGAGTCAGTCAGTGAAAATATAATTAGTTTCATTTTATTAAGGTCAACTATAGTTTAAACTGCTGAGATGGTGGTTCTTTAAAATTCTGCTCATTTCAGCTTTATGACAGGAGTTCATTCATTCATTCATTCATTCATTCATCGTGCTGCATGGTTCCAGTTTCACTCTCACTGCATATTTAAGGCCGTGACGTCCGTCTCTCTCTCTCTCTTTTATGTCTCTGGACCTCAGCAGTGTCAGAAAAAAAGACCTTTGAAAATGTCCCGGCGTCTCAGCCTCACATTGTTCTCTCCCATAATCCTGCAGGCGCATCGCCAAAGGCGTCTCCGTGCTCACCCACGGGGCGATGGCTCTGCGGAGGGACCAGGGGGCCACCAGCCGGTCGCAGTACGCCGGCAACTGCCAGAGCGACGGCAACCAGACCCACAGAGTGCCAGACAGGATCAGGTGAGACGGAGGGGAGGGGAGGGGAGGCTGGGGGGGTGGAGGTGGAGGGGTGACTTTGAATCTGGATGTCATTCACACCGGGTTCAGACACACAGCAGAGCGAGCGAGCGAGCAAACAGCAGAGCAGCAGCAGCACAGGAAGGCAAACAGAGGCAGGCGGCATTAATGAAGCCTCCACATTCACAGAGCTGACTCACTGTTTGTCTGCACCCAGAACTTTTTGTTCCAGGAAGCCGAGAGGTTGTTTCCTTTCCACCGCAGGTCTTAAGATCTGCACGGATCAGACGCGTCAGTCTGCTGATCCGCTGATGCGTTCGGCTGAACCACAGAGGTTGTCACACCCGTCACATGTTCTTCTTACGAGTCGAAGCAAGATTAACCAAAAAATGGGGCCAAAAATAAACTGCTGTGACTATTTAAACCAATCAGAAACACAGAGAGCTGCAGGACCCGCCCCCAAAGCTCCTGTGCTCCAGATACAAACCTCATAACAGGGTCTTTCTGATGGGTCTCTGGTACTTTATTTACATCCTGGTCTCTTTGGTTCCCCAGAAGGTTTCTGCTCTCCGGAGAAAGTTCCGGACTCGTGATGGAAATCAGGGTTTCTGTGTTTGCAAGTCTCCCTCTTGCCATTGTTGCAGATTTACAGGTTCGATTTCTGCGTTTCTGCTCATCAGCTCGTAACTTTTTTTCTCGCTTTGGCCTTAAATGTTGGAGTTTTATATGTTTCATAATGAAAGACTGAGACCCTGAGAGCTTATTGATTCAGCAACTCAGCAGCAATGTTCAGGGTCACTTTCAGCTCTGGAAAATCACTGCGGTGCATTCGAGTCCTGTAGGAAAGGGCTGATGCTAGTTGCTATTATATTGGTGAATATATGCAGTTTTCTGTGTGTTATGTGTGTGTGTGTTGATCAAAAAATACAAGTTTAAGTCTCCCAGAGTGACTAGTTTTCACCAGCATCAGACGTTTGAGCATAAAAATACTGAATTTTAACAACTTCATACCGGCAAGAAAAAAATTATGTGCAATGAATCGTGAAGGCCAGAACGACTGTTTTGTCCAAAAAATCAGACAGCTTCATATTTTTCTCCTGCACAGCGATGATCTCCGTCTCCATTTTGCTGTCTGTCTCCTTGAGAGCGAGCATTAAGATAGATAACAGATTCGATGATAAATTGTTTGCAACACGAAGCAAAAGCAGCTCACTGTATTAAAATTCACCTCCAGACGTTCTGGTGTCGCAGTCAGAAACCAGGTGCAGAATCCTCCTGAACATCCCAGCTTTATATTTACATTTTAGACAATCTTCCCTCTTGTTGCCCGCAGGGACTTTCGTTGTGTGCAGAGACAATGAGCAGGAAGCAGGACAGCAGAGGTCCAGCGTTCACCTGCAGGCTTGATTGACTGCTGCTGCTCTTTGGCTCAATCCCCTCTGGGAAAACTGTTCGGAGAAGTCAGCTTTCTCAATCTCCTCAGCTGTCAGGGTTACAGGAGCTGTCTGGTAACCTGCCGCCACGCCGGCTCCGGAGATTTGGTGCTCAGATTCACGCTCACAAACGAAACGTCTGCAGAGGAGATGCAGAGCGTTTGCATGTACGGCGGTTTGTGCGTCGCGTGTCCCATTAAAATCAACGTTGAGGGAAAAACATCAGGAGACAGAATTGAGTAAGAAACCCTGATCTGGACATGTGACGGTGAAATTCCCCCGAGCAAGGCAGTGAATCACTGCTTCTCTTGTTAGCTCAGACAGCTAACAGCTAGCAGACAGCTAACAGCTAGCTGTGCTGGCTCTAAGGCCTCAAACATGGAGCTCAATGTAAAGACTCGAGTTCCTGAAAGACAAACGAACTTCCAGGGTGTGAAAACAAACACTGTGTGAATTAAATTTGCATTTCAAGTAAAAACTGAAGCTTAAACTGGTAAGCTACGGTAACTTTTCGTTTTTAATCTGCAGCAACTTTACGTTTTTAATCTGCAGCAGCAAATAAGTGTGACGATGTCATCATTGTTGGCATTTTCCTGGAAAACTTTATGGATCCATTTATTACATGAACTGAGGCCACGCAGAAGTTTGTATGAACTGCAAACCGATCTTAAGTCAAACTCCACCTTTGGAGATTTCAAAGCTTTATTATCAGATGTTTTTATGATTCTTGCAATAGTTTAAAAGATCTCCTGGTTTATGTAGCAGCTGTGTTGTTTGCTAACTGTGCTCTTATGAGTATTTTTTGTTCTCAGGTCTCTCTTGTTAAAAAAGGTCTTAATCTTACAAACCGCTTGCTAAATAAATAAAACATAAAAACGAATGCAGATAAGTTAAAAAGCTAACAAAGAGCTACATTGCTGTGTGTAAGCTAACCACATTTCATACAAAAGAGTTTCTTTTTATACAAGTTAATACTAATTTGAATACAAACGACCTTTAAACAGAAAACACGTCCAAAAGCAAAATTTTGTCAGTTACAGATTCTACATTCATATGCAAATATCTGTGAACTGATGTAAGTCGCCCTTAAACAGACCAAAACAGACTATAGATTCAAAACCACTGAGTGAATCAAATCCAGAAAAAGTGCTTTTATTTCTCTTGAAATCAACAAATTATTTCTAAGGAATAAATCTTATTTCTTTTTTTAAAATTTTGCATAATCTCGCTTTAATGCCAGCTGAGAGGAGCTGATGTTTGCGCCTCTTCCCTCTGATGTTGTGGGTCGTGAAAGACATTCTGGGAAACGCAGCAAAGGGTTTTTTTTCCTTAAACAGATGCAGATGAGGCAGGTTGTGGCAGAGCAGGAGCAACAGAGAGCTAAATTACTACAGTTAGCGGCAGAAAATAACAGATCGGGGCAGATGTGACAGATTGATGACGGTGTCGCAGAAATCTTCCCTGCACAGACAAACGAGTGCAGACGGATGGTTTACCGCAGGTCGCCCGCCTGCACTCTTTAATGAAGCGAGGAGGTTCATTTTCGACTCGGCAAAACATTTCATGCCCTTCAGAATCCGGCGTTTTTGAACGCTCTCAATCAGCAGCGGCAGCGGGGCTGTCTGTCACGCTGACAGGCGCCGGGGCTCATGGGAGCCTCATCGAGTCGCGGTGATAGTCCTCGCCGCGGCGGCATGAATGACACCTGTAACACGTGAAGGGTTTTTCTCTCCAGGGAGGCGAACGCCTTTTTTTTTACAAAAATGGCTCCTCTCTGACTGAAGAGTCGCTGACATGCAGATGAAACTGAACGTGTCGGTGTTTTAGCAGCTGCATGACCTTGTTTGTATGTAATCACCTTTACTTTGGGAGCACTAGGAGCTTCTGAATTAATAATTTATGAACAATCCATTGAGGATCTTCCTGTAGAGGAGTGAAGGGCCTCATCGTAGGACTGAGTGGCCTGTAGATAGAAACCTCTCTCCTGAAGAGGACCAGCAGCGGCTGATACAAACATAAAGACAGGAAATGGCTCCTCTGAAGCCACAGTTTGGTTTGTCTGTTTTGGTAGACGGCAGTTTTATTTTCAGATGATTATACACTGATGAAAACATTATTTCAAGTATCATATTACTTTTTTTTCAAACACACTGGACCTTTTGAAAGTTCAGATGAATCAGGATGAATCCAAACTGCTTTAGTTCTCTCGTGCTGAATCCTGATGTTTGTAGGACCTTGATGCTGCATCTGTTTGGCAAACAGTTTAGCTCGCTGGCTAACGAACTTTCGGGTGACTTTATGACCAGACTGACGACACCAGAGACAAACTTCTGTCTGACTGTCATCAGCACAAACTCACTGGTGCTGCGTTTAATTGCTGTTACAGCTCGTTTTACTTTCTGTTTGACTGCAAGCGATGAAAAAGCCGGAGAAGCTTCATCCTGTTGCTTCAATGCGACGTAGCGAGAAGCTAAATTCAGTCTCATCTCAGGTGTCATTATCACCAGAAGAAGATCCTGCGAGTAGCTGCTTCTCGATGTCGTTACACCTGAGAGGAGTAAAGGTGCTGCTTGGAAAAATGGTTTACATTCAACAAGAGGCTCCGGAGGCTCCGGAGGCTGTTTGACATGAATGTCAATCCTCCTCCGAAGCTTCTCGACATCTCCAGAGGGCATTGAGAGATAAATACAATTTTTCTTCCATCAGAAACGAATCTGTATGTTTCAGACACTCAAAGCTCATCCAGAACAAAGCATCCTACACATTTTGAGACTTAGCTAGAAGTGAGGTAATAAAAGTTTTTTTTACAGTTGCTTTATTAAATCAAATTTAAATACATTTACTGCCTTAGTTCTGCAAATTTATTTGAATGAACGTAGTGGTAGCTTTTATGTCTAGTGACAACTTATTTTTCATTTTTGCTCTCTGCTTTTTAACCTAGACATGATTAAACCTAAAACATCATGATTATCATAATGAAAAATAAGCTTTGTTTAAGGTGTGATTTAAATTTAAAAAACTAAAATGCTTATTTATGGTTCATAAGCGAAGATTATGTCTAATATCTTAAGAAAATGTTAATTTCAGTCTGTGATTGGCTGCAAACCTCTTGATACATAAGCACACATGAAAGTCTGACATGCTGCCATCCACCTTTTTACTCTGACTTCCTGTGTTCGTGCTGGAGGTTTAACTGCATGAATCAGGACGTGTTGAATGGTTCAATATGGACGTAACTCGACAGCAGAACAACTGAAGTAATTTTTCCAGCTCGTCCGGCGAATCTCTCCTCTCACCGTGAAGTGGAGCTTCAGTGGCAAAGTGGATTCTGCTGATTGGGATCTATTGTATCTGCAGCTCGGTGCAGCTGCTGTCCTGCAGGAAGCAGGCTAAATGCTTTCCACGGTCATCTTTCAGGTTCACATGCAGAACATATGTGATACTCATGACTTTCACTTTCTGTTTTCTGTCTAATAGTTCCTTCAAATTCTGATTTTAACCTTTTCTTTTGTTTCTGAACTCACAAAAAGCAGATTATGATGCTGAGAATGAAACTCTCTGCATGATTGATCTCATTACCTGTAGTGAAGCTCCTGCCAAAACAAAAAAAAACAAAAAAAGGCTCCCATGCAGCTCTTTCTTTTTGAAATATGCAGGTTTGAATGCAAAGTGATGCTTCAGTGTTTCAGTGGTTCTGCCTTTCAAATGCATGAGACCCTCTTTCACACCGAAGTGAAATATGTTGATTAATGAAGCTCGGCGCTCGCCCACGGTGCTTCTCTGTTTAAACGAACCGAACGGAATCAGCGGGACGCAGAGCAAACGTACTTCGCTCAGCAAATCTCCGCTGAATAATTAATCGTCAAAAAGACAGTTAAAGAAAGTGGATGTTGTTATATGGTTGACGGATTTATGGACTTTGTTTCTGAAATATTAAGACTGAAATATGAGACACATTAAAGCACATAAATCCTTTTTTTTAACAGGAAGATGAACACATGAACAGCATCGTCCTTTATATCAAAAACAACATCCACAAACAGGCGATGCTGATTTTAAAGCTGCTTTGTTTCCGCCGTCTTTCCGTTTTCTGTGCACTCTGACAGCTGAGATGTGTGTATTTAACAAAGAAAAAACAGCAGAATAGCTGGATGACTGCATTCACCAAAAAAAACCAAAAACCCCCAGAAATCCACTGAACAAGCAGCTGCTCACGTATACAGACTCCGGCGGCACAAATGTCAGGATGTGAGAGGACTGAGGAGACAGGAAGTGTGTGTCGGGTGGCGGTTTGGCAGGCGGAGCTGTGTGGCAAAGAGTGGAGAGGATGGAGAGAGAGAGGGGGTGAGTAAAATGGGAGATGGAGACGGAGGCAGAGATAACGATGATGATGATGATGATGGTGATGATGGTGATTTGGCTGTCTGCTTGGAAATCAATTTGCAGCTTCCAGCCGTCAGATTAGAAACAGCAGCAGCAGCACATTGTGAAATCAGTTCAGACATGCAGCACAACACAACGCAGCGCAACTCATAACAGTGGCATTAAAATACAAACTCCACGCCGTAAAAACGAAAGAGCTGCTCTAAAAAATACACAGAACAAATAGAAAATGATGAGACTTCAGTTTATATTCAAATATCTCTCTTTCATCCGTGAGTCACGGAGCTCCGTAGTGTTATTGCCTCCGTAAACTTGGTTTATAACGGTAAAATACACGAACAAAATCAAAGTTAAGTCTCATTTGACATCCCGAACAACCCGAACTGTCGTGAACTTAACAGAAGGAATGTCTGTTTTTTTTTAAAGCAAACTGATCAGGTGAATCCAGGTAAAAAACCGCCGTTGCCACCCTGATTTTAACAATTAGAGTCGCTGCATTCACAGAGGAGAGAGGGATTAAAGAAGGATTTAACGCCTTAAGACAGCTGAGACACACGGTGCTTTGAGACTGAATGAGTGAAACACACGGAGAAGATTTGAGACGGAAAGACCGGAAAAGGACAGCTGATGTTGCTCTCGGCTCAGTCTAATAACAGGAATCCTCTCTGTTTGACTGTTTTATTTGTGTTTTCAGATTATTGTTGAAGCATTAACTCGCTGACAGAAACGCTTTGTTGCGGGATGTAGGACAGAAGATGCAGGAAAGAGAGAAGATGTTATTATTAACTGTTAATTATAATAATCCATGTTCATTTTTTCACCCAGAAGAAGAAGCTTAATGTAGAAAACAGAGAGTAGAGAGAGACAGGAAGGAGTGAGACGAGGAGGTGATGCAGGCAGGAGATGGAGAGGAGGAAGGAAACAAAAGAGCAGAAGAAGAAGATAAAGCAGAGAGTGGTGGAGGAGGAGGTGATATGGTGGCAGACTGAAGCTCCAACCCTCAGGGGGATCGACTGCTCTTCTGGAGTGGAGGAGTGTCAAAGCCGGTGCTCCCCCCGTCTCACTTTTTTAATAACCACACGGTGGCCATCTTCCCCAGCTGGGCTCATCCAGGCCAACCAGAAAAAAAAACCTCCTGAACCTTCAGAAACCATGAAACCTCGTCCTTTGGGGGTTTTTTGTGACATTCTGGTGAAGTTCTTGCTAAGCAGAAGATCTTTAGACTGCAGACATCTGAGAGTGCTCGGTGATGTTTCCAGTGTTGCATAATCCTTTTTTTTTGTTGGACCTGCGTTAAATATCCATGTAACACAAACCCACGATGACAAAACAGCTAACGGCAATATTTATCTGGTGTTAACGTTAAAAAAATTCAATCCAAGAGTGTA
>JAPZDV010000008.1:1682195-1695344 GCA_029814665.1 Acanthurus lineatus
ATGGTGAAAATATGTTTCATTTTTTTAACGCACTTATGTTGCATCAAAACATATGAACTGATGAGGAAATCTCTCCATCTTGATGCACTCAGGAGGTGAGATGAATGAAACCTGCTAATGCAGGAGAGAGAAGCAAACAGGACGGCGGCCATTTGTTTTTGTCTGATTGTAATTTTCTGAGTTATAGTTTCCAAGAACTTCACCTGGAAGTTCAACAGTTTTCAGCATCAATCGATCTCTCAGAATTCAGATTTTTCACATTTCCACCAGCATGTAAAGGCGACTTAATTAACAGTAATGAATGTGTTACTATTAATAATTAACAATAAACTCTGACAGCACTGATATTTTTTGTTATCACTGATCTTGACAGCAGCCATGTTTGCATTCAGGTTTTTTAAGGACATTTAATTTTTTGCCTTGTATAAAAAAGAGTTAATGCATTTAATAGAAGATAAAACACCTTTTCAAATAACCTTTAAATCATGTGACTGATCAACTATTTCTACCTTTAAATACGAGACAAAGAAGCTGTAATGGTGTTGAAAACATCCTACATTTTCCTCTTCTAGCCAAGGCTGCTGTTTTCTTTTCCTTTTTGATTCTTTGAGAAAACGGTTTTGGTTCTGTTTGTCTTTTGCGTGATCATAATCATAATTGATGGCGGATCAAAGACAAAATGACACCCACAGAATCCAAAGTGCTTCATCATCATCACGACAGTAAACCAGTGAACTCTGTCGATGTCAGCGGAGTCAGACCACCTGAAGGTTTGTGGCTTTAAGGAGCTGCTGAGATGCGACTCGGTGGCGTCTGCTGAGGGACCGCCGGGCCTCTCGTCTCGGCAGAGTTTTGGTTCCCGGCCAGGACTCAGACTAATGGACTCGTGGTCGGCAGCCAGCTTCTATAACCTCCACGGTCCCTCCGCTGCAGCCGAGTAACCTTTGTTTCCTGCCAGGTGAAACACGACGGAGCGGCGAATCCTCTTCACTTCATCACCTCCTGACCACCTGAGTCTCATTTACAGCCGTCAGAGGAGCTGTGAGGAGGAACGCAGCCCGGCGTCGGCCAAGAGAAAACTGCAAAATAACCCCTGAAACACAGTCACATTTAACATCCCACTCACTGACGAGCCTACGAAGTATTTTCTACAGAACCACACGTTTGGATTTTACTTTTCAAAGACTCTCTGCACCTCTATGCAGAGTTCACAAAAATCACGAACTTCTTCCATAATTTAGTAAAGAAGGTAGCGAAAGAAGGGATGATGTTGATACAGAACAGCATGATGGATATTATTTTTATACTTTTTTTCTTGTTATTATTATTTCATGTTTATTTGCAGTTTTCTGAATCTCCTTTTAATCTCTTTGAGTCAAACGAACTCACCGTAACGTCCTGTCGTCCTGTTTTCCAGGTGGTGTCCAACAGGGCCGACATGGCCATCGGGTCCCTCACCATAAACGAAGAGAGGTCGGAGGTCGTGGAGTTCTCCGTTCCCTTCGTGGAAACCGGGATCAGCGTCATGGTTTCTCGCAGCAACGGAACGGTGTCTCCTTCTGCTTTCCTCGGTGAGTTACGTTCAGTTTAAGGATCGTAATAATCCGATCTGTTCGCATAAAAGAGCTGAAGCCAAAGTCGTGTGGATGTTTAAATGTAAATATAAAGTTATGTGTAAAATCTGTTCGGTCACAGTCTTTAAAACATCTATGGATCCACACGTTCGGAGAAACTAATTAGCTGCTCGTGTGTGAGAGTGCGTGTGTGTGTGTGTGTCAAACATTAGCTGGATGTAGTTCAAAGAAAAACCAGCTTATTTTTAATTCCAAATATTTTTCCTCTACAAGTAATAAGAACTTAAGGTCGAGTCATTTCAGGTCGGGTTTGTTTGTACGTAACGAACTTGATTAGCGGCAGAAGGAAACTCAGCCGAGGATCAACAGGAAGCTGGAAGCAGAAACGGACATTTCGCATCAGTCTGAGACTCTGGATTACATGTGTGCTTATGGTGTTAGTTTTTATAGACACAACTGCACAACAGGGAGGATAAACTCTATTATTCATGAAATGTTTATTTGTATTCTGCAGAAATCAGATGCACAATCACACACGAGCTGCTAACAACCTGTCAGGTTCAAATCAGGTGAATCTCATAATTAAAAAGTGGGAAATTTATTGACCCTAATACATCTGCACAGTTTTAAAAGCTCTAAAAAATCATTCAAATATAGTGAACAAAGTGCAAAATCAGGTTTTATTTCATTCCAATAAAATATGTCCAGTATAGAGAATAAATGGCATGTTCTTGATTGTGATCAGGATGTTTTTATTTCAGCTGCTTCGTTCACATGTCGTGTTTCTGTCCTACTTACTCTGTTTGTGTTTTTCAATCAAACCAAAAGGGAATTTCAGTTTTTATTTCCGTCATCGTTGTGATCTTATTTTTTCTCGCTCAGGTTTTGGTTTTCAGTCAAAACTTACTTCAGTCAAAACAACACGAAGGGAAGCTGAAACAACTCACATGCTGACCGACTGGTTTTACTGAAAAAGGTTCATAGTCTGAACCAAAACAGAAAGGATTTTACGGTTTTAACGGAGATAAAGAATACAGAACTGCAAGAACTTAAACTGAACTTCACTGCAGAAAAGACAGAACATGTTTTCTAGTTTCCAACATTTCTGCACCTTCTTCTTAATGTGTGTTATAATAGAAATAAACAAATTAAAACCATTTTTTTCCTTTTTCTGTTCAACACTGTTCCGTTTAATCCCAATAAGCTTCATTTGAATTCAGACCGGAGGAAACGTGCTCAGAGTTCAGCGCTCGTTTGGTCTGAACAGTCACGCTGTGGCCGATCAATCGATCCGTGCAGAGCGTTTCCTGTCAAATTAGCTCATGTTGTGGTCGATCAGTTGATCCAAACAGAGTCTTTTCCATCCAATTAGCTTCTGAGGATGTACAAATGTACATGCACGCATCACTTATCATCAAAAAGGACTGAAAATGGAAAAAAACACTCATAAATTTCTATTAATAGCTGTGATAATGTATCAAAGATTATTCTGCTGCTTTAATCTGCAGATGTTTTCACCTGTGATGAAAAACAGCCCTGATAATTACGAACCGTCGTTATGAAAATGGCCTTTTCTCTCTCTCACACACACACACACACATTTGTCTGCCACTTTAAAAGGTTCACACTCAAGACTTTACATTTCAAAGCGAAGCTGCCAAACCGAACTTTTAGTTTTAATAATCTCAGTATCAGAACGAACTCCCACAGCGAGGCAGCTTCTCTTCAAAACGTCGACCTCTCCTAAGATAACACCTCCTCATTTACAAAATCGTCTTACACTCGTTCCAGATGTTTCCAGGCATGATGGGAAGGAACGAGGGAAGAACTGAGCTGAAGGCAGACGAGGAAAGAGAGAGAGAGTCTTGTCATGTAAAACTAATACAATAGGTTGAAGAAAACGTCGAGTGGCTCCGATATAAAAGGCGATACAGATGCTTCGTATGTTTCCAGACGTTCTCAGATGTTTTAATCTGACATGCTGCTCTGTGTGTGTGTGTGTGTGTGTGTGTGGATGAGATGATGATGCTCTTGAACTCTTCATCTTTGCCGTAAACCTGCAGTAAAAAAAAGATCTGCAACGGGACACACTTGGTTTGAACTTCCATTTTACTTTATCTATCAAACATCCGTAAATATCTTTAAATCTGTCAACGAGCTTGAAATTGGAGCAGTTTTACTATCACGATTAAGATTAAATCACATTTCTTGTGTTTCTTTATCAGCAGTTGATGGTTTTGACCCAGTTTCTCCCAACTCAGAGAGCGATAAAGTAAATGTTCTCTCAGTATCCGACTTGTAAAGTACAGATAAAGAAAAGAACTTAAAAAAAAGAAAAGGCAGCTGTTAAAAAAGTTAATATTTACCCACAGATGTGAATAATATGGCAAATATCTGATGTATTTCATCATCATATTTAACAATAAAAAGTCCTGTTTCTTTTAGTGTTTTAAATGATTCTTTACCAACTGAAAGAAGAAACTCACATTTTATCTGAATATGAAGCAGTTAGTTTAGCATTCAGACCAAAAACCGGAGGAAACAGAATAAACGACTCCATCTGCGGATGAAACATAAAATCTCTTTTGTTCAATCTGCACAAAACTTTAAGAGTCAAAAGACCAAGTTTCAGTTTTATGGGTCCAAGTCAGGAGGAAACCTCATCATGAAGTCAAAGCTGATGTGCAAGAAGCTGCAGTACCTCAGATGGCCACTTGAGGCTGGCTTCATTAACCTTGTAGAGCCCTGTATTATAACTCCAAACTTTACAGCAGAACTTTATCTAACTGATTTTTTAACTCATATAAAGGCATGAAGTTGAGCATAATTTATGATCCGGCTGCTTTGGGTGACAGCAGCTGTTAACTGTCTGCCAGGCGTCACACAGCATCTCCACCTCAAATCCAAATATGAATCAGAAAAAGCAAGATGGCGATGAATTTAATGCAAAAAAAATTTAAATGGTGGCCCACGAGCTAACCGGCAAGATGCCTCCATCACTGTTTGTCATGCAGCTACTGGTCTAAGCTGCTGAAAGCTTCATGATTAACAGAAATGATTACTTTTTTAAATCTAATTCTCTGCAAGGAAGCAAATATTTCTCAAAATATCCAACTAACTTTAGACGTTTATGTTTGGCATGGACTCAAATGTGTTTTTAGGACAGAGCTGCCACTTCAAACCTGGAAGCTCCTCCCACAATCAGAAGGAAATGTGTGTTTTCTGCGTTTTTTATTCCCACTAAAATAAAAACACACACAAGCTGCAGACGACTTCAGTTCTCTCCTCACAGACCTGATCTCCTGCTCCTGAAGGATCCGTTTCATACTCACACAGCTGCAGACTTCATCCATCCATCTGTCAGACCGGATTTAAGGGACCATCTGAGACACGACACGCTCGGATGGAGGTACGGAGCTCTGTACAGGCTCCGTACGGGACTTCGTACGGGGCTACGGAGGTTGTTTCATTACAAGACCTCCGGGCCACCGGGCCGACAGTGTGTGTGTGATTGAGTGAGTAAGTGAGTGAGTGAGTGAGTGTGTGAGTGAGTGTGTGAATGGGTTGATCCAGTGAGACTAAAGAGTGGAGGCCTCAAGGAGGACATGAGTAATGTAATCTATTACATATTTCATTAAAAAAATAAGGTATTAGATGGATGTAAGGACAAATTTACTAATAAGTGTTTTATGATCAGCATTTATTAAAAAATCACAAGCTTTAGTTCATCAACAGAAAAACTGTCCTTCATTTTCCAAAAACAGTGACAGCCGACTGTCACTTATGTAATCTATTACATATATTTAAAAAAATAAGATATTAAATGGGTTAAGGGACAAATTGCTGCTTTAATGACCAGCATGCATTTATAAAATCACAGATTTTCACAGGAATAAAACTGTCCTTCATTTTCCAAAACAGCCTCAAAATGCTCAGAAGACATAAAAATGAATAAAGGATGGAAATGAGTAAAATTTAATTCATTAAAGGACGAAAACTTAAACTAAATCAAAACCAGGTGCCGAAACTCTCACATCATGAACCAGAACAGCATGAGAATGAGTTTAAATAACCGTGCTGCCAAAGCTGAATATGAAAATAAAATGCTGAACTCAAACACCAGAGACTGAAATCCATCTTCTGTCTGTTTTTATAACCAGAGTTTCACTTTTAGACAAAAAAATCTCCTGTAACGTCGAGCAGCAGCATCACGTGTTTCTCAGGATGAAGGGCATCATCTTTAAAGTGCATTTATGGACGAATCCCAGGAGATAAAACCCGTATGTTGTAATCATCTGTCTGATGGATGAACCTTTTTTAGAATCTATTTATAGATCATATTGTATTTACTTAGAAATTTATTTCCACCTGTATTCTTTACGGAGTTACTCACCTGGACATGATGCATTCGTGGTAGAAGCTGAAGGTCCATAATGAGGTGAAGCAGCTCTGGTACCAAACGTTCCTTCGTCCTGACTGATTCGGATTCTCGGTCACATCCTCTCCTGTCGGTAACTTCGATGTGCTCAGTTTTTGTAGCTTGAAAACATTTTTTTTCTCTGACTGTTTAAATATTTAACCGTCTTTTCGGGCTCGCTGTCTGCTCACTTGACATTCTGTGACACAGCGTTTTTTTTGCCACTTTTGTGATGAATTTGTCTGTTCTTTGCTCTGCGATCAAGACACATGAAAGCTCCAGAATGCAAAATACAAAGGATCCAATGGAGGAATGTGGAGAAATGTGTAATATTTAAGTTTACATTAGTGCATATTCACCTAAGAATCATTGTTTAAATATCTTGGAAGAAGCAGGTCCTCTTCCATCGCCTCCATATGTTGCATGTTTCTACAGAAGCCCAGAATGGACAAACTGACCACATATGTGTCTTTGCACGTGTTTTGTGTCTTTGCACATGTGTTGTGTCCTTGCATGTTTTGTGTCTTTGCACGTTTTGTGTCTTTGCACATTTTTTGTGTCTTGCACGTGTTTTTTGTCTTTGCACATGTGTGTCTTTGCACATGTTTTGTGTCTTTGCATGTGTTTTGTGTCTTAGCACGTTTTGTGTCTCTGCACGTGTTTTGTGTCTTTGCACATGTTTTGTGTCTTTGCACATGTTTTGTGTCTTTGCACGTTTTGTGTCTTTGCACGTGTTTTGTGTCTTTGCACGTTTTGTGTCTCTGCACGTGTTTTGTGTCTTTGCACATGTTTTGTGTCTTTGCACGTGTTTTGTGTCCTGCGATGGCCATGACAACACAACTCAGAAGCTTTGCAGAGTATTTTTGAGAGAAATCAGAAGAAAAAAACATGTTTTTACACTCAAGCTTTTCATGTGCGACCTTGTCTGCTGACTTCACTGCACAACCTTCGGTGTGTGTTAAAGAATGAACCTGTATGTGTGTGTGTGTGTGTGTGCTGCAACACAAAAAGCACCTGGTCTGTTGTTGTTGTTGTTTGTTTGTTGTATTAAGAGACAGGAAGTAAGTGATGTTTGTTCCAAAACAGAGCAGTTACATTGAAATACGCTTCCTGTTTTTGTTTTTTTTTTTTTTAAATTAGCTGCAATAATTTCAGCAGAATAATAATCAAACACGTTGATTCACTCGGCGAGAAAAAGACGAAGACCTCGTTCAAAACACTGAGACCCAGACGGACCATGAAGCCGGAGAGCCCGGATGATAACAAACACTTAAACTGTAAAGGGACCCTGTAAAGAGGGGATGTGAAAATGGAAGAGAGGTAAATAGAGTGTGTGTGTGTGTGTGTGTGTTATGAAAGATGGTCGAGTCACTGGGCTGTCACTCAAAATTGGCAAAAAGCAAAATAAAAAGCCTCTGCCAACAAAAGCGAGCAGCGAAGCTTTCAGGACAAACTGGATCTTCAGCAGCAGCTTCTGAAGCATCTGTGTGAAGTTCAGCTGTTTGTCCGTTTGTGCTCAAATAAAAACCTTTTACAGGGTTTCCAGTCAAACTGAAACCGAAAAAACTACCAACGTTAATTAACTTCAAACTTCCTGCAGAATCTCAAAGTGTTTGTGCTGCTCGTCTCCTTCCACCTCAGGCCTTGAACTCATCAGCAGTTCCTCATGATTCCTCCTCGCTCCCTCGTCTCCTCATTCAGCAGCAAACAAATTTGCTTTTAATAAAAACTCACCTCGAAAAAATGAGGATCAGATCAATATTTGATTTTTCTGCGGGGAAACAAAGTGATTCAGCATGAATCCAATCAGAACAACAAACGAGGCGACGTCTCACTCTGCCCCGTTTCCACCGTCTGCTCTGCTCTGATTGGCTGGCTGAGTCTCTGAGGTCTCCACTCCGCTCAACCCTTCAGATCCCACATGCTTCACATCAAAGACCTGCGAAGCCTCCGGATCACCGGAGAATATCCACAGATTAACTCTCCAATTATGACGGACTCGTCAGGGACAGATGTTTGTGACAGCCACGTTAACATCTGTATCTGTTTAACCCACAGAGTTGTGTTCACGTACGAGACAGAAGCTGGTTTCAATTATCCCAGAAGATGCATTAAAACAGTTAAGCACTGTATTTTTTAACCTAATATTCATTGGAAATACAATTATTATACCGTCAACACAATAATTTGTTGTAAAATTGACACAATTACTCATTTATTTTCACATAACCATAGATTTCACAACACTTGACTTCAAATTTTTCTTTGTCTTGCTCACTTTTATTTTAATTTCTAACCACACACAGATTTACTTTCTGAACTCCAACAAGTGCATTTAAACCTCTTCATCCAACTCTATCAGTTTTAGCTAAATTTTTTGCACTTCACGTGGCATCAAACAGCTTTAAAACACATGCAGAAGATCCTGCAGTGATGAGATGTTTCACTCCTTCTGTCATCGTTTTGTCCTTTTAAAATGTTTTTCTGCTTTTAAAGGACAAAAACAGCGACGAACGGCACATAGAGGAGTCTTTCTCTGAGTAAACAGGTTCGTACGTGCCGCGCTGTTTTAAAGCCACCGGGCAAAACACTGCACCTTTAATCAGCGTCAGCACAGGAAGTGTGAAATCATTTAAGAAGCTGCTCGTCACTGTTTTATTCATCAGATTGTGACGCTAAATCTCGCCTTTGAGTATCTCGTAGGTGTGCATTAGATTGGATAATGTATGCGCATAACATTTGCATAACAAACACTCCGAGCGGAGCGGAGTCCGTGTGACGGGGAGAGGCGGGGGTCGATGTATGGAAGCGTCCTGGATGTCACACGGTTCATAAAGCAGCAGGATGTTAATGGCTCCATGTTGCTGCCAGTAATCACGTTATTGTGTGACAGGAAGTGCATCAGCGACCTGTCACCGTGTGGTTCGGATCAGTCAAACCTGCTCTCGGGTTCACGCCGTGCGGTCCGCCTCTCGCTCTGAGCTCGCCGTGCTGAGGTCATCGCTTTGACTCTCCGGACCTGCTGGGAAACGCGTTTGGCAAGCAGAACGAATACGTAATGTTGTCACTTTATGTAGCAACTGCTGCTTAAATGCCCTTGAGGAGGGGCAACATAAACCTAATTAACCCCAACTTTAACCCCATCTGCTCCGGCAGTTCCGCCCACAGGCACCAGCATCACACCGTCGCACCTGTCGGCTCCCAGGTGTGAGTTTTAAAAACAGGGGTTAACAAAGAGTGTGTGTGCTCCTTTGACTTTGCCTGATTAAATACAGGAAGTAAAAATAGATCACGGATCCGCGGCTGCTGAGGAAGCAAACAGAGTCGAACAGCGAAGCTCAGATCTGAACTGACGGCTGACAGCACTTTGAAAACAGCCGCCACACTGAGAGAAGATAAATCAAACAACTGTCAGTGAACGCATCGTTTGTTTTTAACACACTCACACACAAACACAATGAATCACACACTGTTAAAAAACACGAAAATATTGTTGTAAATTACAAAAATGTAACTGTAGAACCTTTAAAAAACGAATCGCTGTAAACAAATCTGACTGATCGATTGATTATGTCTGCATTGATGCTCTTCTCATTGGTTGATGTCGTGCTGTAAAACTCAGAGCTGCTGTGATCTTTGGTTGGAAAAAAAACCACTCGAGACCAAAGAAGCCTTTCAAATATGTGAAATCACCTTTAAATCACCTCCCTCAGGCTCCGGCGAACAAACGCGGCGAGACAAAGAAGCTCGACTTCGCGTTCAAAGTTACACGAGTGCAGAGAGAAACAAAGATTACAAAAACACGGCGTGCTGCGCTGAAACGGCTCGTAACATGAATAAAAATCACACACGAAACAGCCTCGTGGGTCTAATAACCGAGTTCAGCCTCTGATGTGTGTGATGACTGCTTAATGTCTAAAAATGCTAATTCCGTCTTTGCCACGTGGCATTGGCAGTCGCGTCTCATTCGGCGATAAATTCTCTGCTGAACATTAAAGTGTGTTAGCAATTTATTAAGTTTCTGCACAATCTGCTGTAACACAATTCACTTTAAGAGCCAGAGGAAGAAAAAAACGGTGTTTGCGTCGCGCTCGCAGCTCGCAGCTCTCAGCGTGGTGGCCGACAGATGCTGATTTAAAATCATTGCTCTTTGTTCCGGCTGTGGTTTGTGGTGCTGTTTTATTGGACCGAACTCGCCCGCGGTGTTCGTGAAATATACGGCTCCTGTCATGTATTTAAATGCGAGTGAACAAACATAAAAAAAGGCCTCTCAGTGAAAAATGCATAAAGTGGATTGAAGGCTGCTGTGTTTCTCTGAGCTGCAGTGGATTGTTCAGAACAATAAACTGGTCGTTTGCACCTGCAGAGTGTGTAATTTCTCTCTTTAAAACGATGAAAACACAGATGTAGTTTGGCGTGGTGAAGCAGTGCATCATGGGTTTAAATCAGTGATGGACTCGAGTTTGATTGATGAAAGTTTGATTCATCCGACTTCACTTTGTGAGACAGGAGACAAAATGAAACGTCAGCTTGAAGAAAACACAGATTTCTCTCAGTTTGAACTTTGCTGGAAACATTTTGGATGATGGAAAAACAAAACTCACCAAAGAATAAAGCAAAGAAACAACAGATGGCAGATTATTTATCTTCATTATGACATTCAGACTCTTTTTATTCTTCTACTTCCTCCAGAAATAATATGCTAATCTCATGTTATTAAGGTGTTTTTTTTTATTTTTTGTCTTTGTGAAAATGCTCATTTCCACCAAAACCTGTTAATGGATTGATAATAATCAGAATAAAATCATGTGGTGTGTAACAGACTCATGTTTCTGTCAAAGCTGCGGCCTCTCATGACTCCCGTGTTTGACGGCTCGGCCTTTAAAAGCACGTTAACCCCGTGTGTTCGTGAGTTTAACGGATCAACCCGGAGCTTCTCCACCTGCGTCCTTGCTGCTCTCCTCTCAGCAGGGGAGCTCCGGCTAAAAGCTTCGTGCCGCATGCAAACCGAGCCTGTTGCTCAGCACGCAGGCGTCGCATCTCATTCTGCAGGAAACGCACGGAGACGAAGGTGTTGATGAGTCGACCCGGCAGCTCGGCTCAGCTCAGCTCAGCTCGGCTCACCGGTGCTGTCTCATTAGCATTACAGCTGCGTCGCCGGTGTTGACAGAACATCACACACCAATTTGGCAAATCTCAGAAGTATTTGCTCATTTCCTCAGACTGAAGTCAAACCAGGACCCGTTTCTCTGAAAAGACGAGTAGAAACGCAGCTTCCTGTCTCCACCAACAGCTTCCTTCCTCCTCTGTTTATCTTTTCTATAAGAAAATGTTCATTTTTAAAGTGTTTGTGTCTCATCAAAATACTCATTAATACAAGTTTGAGTTTAGAAACTACAGAAGCTGATTGCTCTTAGATGGTCTCATCCACTGGATCACCTGTGGATCACCTGTGGATCCACTGAAGCTGCTGACTAAGCAGAACTTTTAAAGATTTAAGTGTTTAAACTTTTGCCTTTCTGTGGACTCGTGTGACATTTTTCAGCTCGTTCGATTATCAGCTAATGAGTTCACTGATGCATGCGTGCATTTTTTGGCCTTGTGTTTTTCTGTTAAAAGCTTTTTCCATTGAGCTTTTTCAAACAGGCCCAGAGGAGAAGATGTTACGGGGTTAAAGTGTCCTTCGCTCAGATTTTGGCTTTTGTTAAGCTGCAGAAACCGTTTCTCCATTCTGCTGAACACCTGGTGACACGGACCCTTTCTGCTCGGAGACGAGTCACACCTTTAACAAAAGACGACTGATAGAAACGGTCCATGAAGGCAGCAGGAAGCGGAGGAGAAGACCTCCGTGACGTTAGCACACATTAGCACCATCAGTCAGTGTGTTCTGACCTCTGACCTTCAGGACGAGCAGACCGGTTTAACAGCTCGTGACGTTTTTCCTCTCAGGACTCGGTTTCTTTGTCACACAGTTTTACATCACTGAGGCTTTTTCTAACATTTGCATATTTCTGTGTGTGTGTGTGTGTGTGTGTGTGTGTGTGTGTGTTGCAGAGCCCTACAGCCCGGCGGTGTGGGTGATGATGTTCGTGATGTGCCTGTCGGTGGTCGCCGTCACCGTCTTCATCTTTGAGTTCTTCAGCCCGGTGGGATACAACCGCAGCCTGCAGAGCGCCAAGAGTAAGACCCCCGCTTCCTCCAGTGTCATCAGCCCGCCATTGCAGCCCGCCATTGCAGCCGCCGCCGCCACCACCGCCGCTCATTTCACAACATTATTAAAAACTTGTCATTCCGTCAGTTATGTAAGCAGAGGAGAGGGGGGGCTGATTTGTGGAGGGTGTTTGCTAAAATTATGCAAATTTATTCCCACTTCTTTTATTTTATTTGTCTGCACACGAGTCAGAACGACCCGCCCCTACCCACAATGCAGCTTGTTTCTGTTTAATGAGGGTTGATTCTGACGTTTTTTTTTTTAAAGAACTCGTCAGTTCATCATTTATCTCAGATGTTTATTGGCTGCTTCTCTGTGATGCTGCGTTCGTTTTTAAACGATCATTTGGAAATGTTACTCATCACTTTCTGAGAAAATGACACACGAGGAATAAAAACGAGTGAATCGGACGAGAACATCTGCTTCTTCTTCTGTCTTCATCTTTCCAACGCAGCGTCTTTAATCTTCTCCCCCCTCGTCACCTCGTAAAATCATGAAACAGCGTCCGGTTTAACGGTCAGAAAGTCTTCCTCTCCAGGTCTCGTTCACTAAAAGACACTTTTTCTGGTTTGGATAAAAAGAATAAACAGAAGAAAGAGAAAAACAAAAAGCCCGTCAGTTTAAATATCTTTAATATTAAAATCAAAGAGAGTCGATGAAGCAGAAGAAGATCATTTACAAGTTCGTCCTCACAGGAAGTTAATTTACAGCGAAACAGACGAGTTCTCAGGCTGCGAGCTTTTATCAACCAGAGAAGACGCAGTTATTAATAATATTGAGTTCACATCACTTTTACAGCAGCATGTGTGTGAGGTTTTAACAGAGACTTCAAATAGACTGCGAATATTCAAAAAACGTGTCTCATCACTTTAGAGACGACTGAAAACATCTCCCATGCAGAAACTGAGAGTTTTCAAAGGGTTAAAAGCTTCTATAATTAAGCCCTT
>JAPZDV010000008.1:1695444-1707729 GCA_029814665.1 Acanthurus lineatus
GGTTTGGATAAAAAGAATAAAGATCATTTACAAGTTCGTCCTCACAGGAAGTTAATTTACGGGGAAACAGACGAGTTTTCAGACTGCGAGCTTTTATCAACCAGAGAAGACGCAGTTATTAATAATGTTTGAGTTCACATCACTTTCACAGCAGCATGTGTGTGAGATTTTAACAAAGACTTCAAATAGACTGCGAATATTCAAAAAACGTGTCTCATCACTTCGGAGACGACTGAAAACATCTCCGATGCAGAAACTGAGAGTTTTCTAAGGGTTCAAAGTTTCTATAATTAAGTCATTTAGAGACCTCATAATTAAGTAATAAACTGACTTTACGGGCATTTTATCCCGTTGTTGTCGTGCAGCAGAAACACAAACATGAAACAGAGTGTGATCAGCTGATTTTATGGATGCAGATGCATTAAACAATAAAAAACAGGTAGTTTTCTGTTCCGTGCTTACATTTGCTGCAAGCTGCATGTTAAACATCCATTCTGAGGAGGCAGAGGTCAAAGGTCATCTATAGGTCAGGCTGTAAGCATGCTTTGACCTCCTGCAGGTGTAGCTGATGGAGCAGAAACAGGCTGGTTGCATCAAAAATAAAGAAACTGTCACATGATGAAACTGTTAATTAATGATGTTTTTCTGCTTTTCGTCATTAAAACTTAACGTCAGCTGTGTTTAGTTTAGAGAAGAAGATCAAACTCTCTGTTTTACTCAAACGTCAGCAGCAACTGAGGAACTTTTAAGGTGGAATATTTAGTTGCATGTTAGTAATTGCATGCATTTACGCCCTGAATCAGTTGACACACCTTAAACATTAATAAGACAACTTCTATTTCCTTTTTGTTCTGGCTCTTTTTCAACACATTAACACATTTAGAAGGTGATGATGATTCTGGTTCACGTCATCTTCTGCTGTTTGTCTCAGTATTTAATACCTTTAAAGGTCAGCTGATCTATTTCAGGTGTAATTTCTCCAGGTTTTGAGGAATCTGTCTTGGATTTCTGCGTCGGTCCTGTCATAACGGAGATGAACGGAGTTTTAATTGTGACGTTCTCCTGCTGAAGGTGTGATGACCTGGTGGTTTCTCACCGAGTTAAACCATCAGCAGATACAATCAGAGCGACAGTGAGAGGGCAAACTGTTCGCTCTGCCTTTCATCCGTCTCAGCTTTCAAAATTTTATGAAGCGTTTTCGCTGAAAATCTATAAATTCTGCTGTTGGCTTTAATAGATTCTTCTCCTCCGTCTCCTCCCTCCATCTCTTCATACATCCACTTTAACTGCCCTTTTTTTTACTGCCGTGACGTTGTTCAGACTCTCGTATTCGGTCCCGAACCGTCTCCTGTGAACCCTCCGAGTGTGAGAGAGATGGACCGCCACCTTTCATCCTCAACAGCCAATTAAATCCCTCCGTCGTCTCCGTTTTGTCTCTTCATCCTTCGTTCCTCCTCCGAGGCTCCACAGTTTGATGCTCCTGCATCGAACGCCAGGTGCCGGGTTTCATCTCTAACAACTCCAGCAGGTCTTTCCTCTCCTTCCTCTTTAAGTAAATCTCCTCTGTTTGAACTTTGAGCATCAGACACTTCTTAGATCACCGTAAGGCACTTTTTTTTTTTTTCCCAGCAGCCACTGCAAACCGACATCAGGATGAATCTGAACTGTGAGGCCGAACGTACGCTGCAAACACACCTGCACAATTTTCATGGCTCGGGGTCAGTTTTGGTTGAATAAAATAAAATTTCAGACAGAAATGAAGCAGCAGTTTTTAAAAAAAGGTACTTTTTGTTTAAATATGTCAGCGCCTTCATGCAGGAAGTGAAGCTTATGAAGAAAAAAGGTTTTAAGTTTGATGTGAACTCGAAAGAACTCGACTGTTCTGCAGATCTGAACCTAATCCAGCGGCTGAAGGATGAACTTTAACACCGACTGTGAGTCGAACCTGCGAAACCTGGAGCGAAAACCTCTGCAGCCGGGTTCAAATGTCTGCTGGAGAGTCTGAAACGGAGGATTTAAGGCGGTTTTGTCTGCAGAACGAAGCTCACGGTTTTAAAATGTGACTCACTGAACTCACCAACCTTTTCTTCATCAACATGCAGTTTATTTTAACGCATGTGTCTCATTATCCAGCTGCGGCGCTGCAACATGTGATGCCTCATCCATTATCACTCAGCATGCGTGTGTGTGTGTTAAGTGTTTTTAATCTCAATATATCACACTGTAACACACACACACACACACACACACACACACACACTTCCTGTCACATTCAAATGAGCTTTATTAGCATGAAAGTTAAAGTCACACTTTTGTCAAAACTTAAAAGTGATGTCACTGTTGTAATCCATCTGTCTGTCTGCCTGTCTGTCTGTCTGTCTGTCTCTAACTGTCTCTCTCTCAGAGTCCGGTGGGTCAAAGTTCACCATCGGGAAATCCGTCTGGCTGTTGTGGGCGCTGGTCTTCAACAACTCCGTTCCTGTGGAGAATCCCAGAGGAACCACCAGCAAGATCATGGTGATCACTGAGACCGACCGACCGACTCGCCGTCTGACTGCCTGACTGACTGACTGATCAGATAACTGACCGGCTGATTGCTCGGCTGGACGACGACTCATCATCCGGAAAATCATTTCAACCCTTTTTTCCACCGGATGAGCTCTGAGTCTTGAACCAGTTCTCAGGATCTTTAGAGCCTTGATTCTTTGTAGGAAACCAGTTCACATTTCTTCTGTTTTTCAGTGTCAAAGAGGTGAAGAAGTTATTAATATAAATGAACAATTTGAAGCTTTAATTGGCTGTTTTATTAATTAAAAAGTGAAATCACAGGTAAAACATATAATACAGAATAACTCCACTTCAAACTTTATAATTTTTGAACATTTTCTGTCCACAAACTGTCACATCCTTGTTTGTTTTTTCAAGAAAATGCTCAAACTCGTGAGTTTACGAGCAGCTTCAATCAGTTTGAGAGCGTTGGTTCACTCGTTTCAACCCCCCCGTGGCCTTTTTAATACCTATTGTTACTGTCTGCCCTCGTGACACAGGAAGTGGAAATCAGTGGAAGGTTTTTTGCACCTCGGCGCTGCAGAGCGAAGAGCTGCAGGAGGTTAAAAGCTCGAGGTGTCGCTTCTCTTTCTGCTCGAGTGCTTCAACAATAACCTCAATCATCTCGAGAGCTCATTAGCTGCTCAGCAGGCGTCACGAAAGAGGTCAAAAAAGAGAGTTTTACTTCTTTTTTCATCTACAAATGTTGTAGTTTTTAAGATGCAGGTGGAGTAAGATTAACGAAACTGTGGCACGTTAACAAATTTGCTAAAAATACACAAAGTGCCTTTAAGAAAAGTTCCTTTTTAAGCACCAAATCTGGTCTCTTTTCATTGCAAACACTTAAAATATCATTTCACACAATTACAAATACTCGTAATCCTCAACAAAAGAAGAAAATAAAGATGAATTCAGTCTTTACTGAAGGTTTTTCCTTTAAATGACCTCCAAAGGTGGTTTTTCATGCTTTCTTAAGCCTCTTCAGGGTCGTCAGTGTCCTAACAGACATTCATGTATTACTGATGCTATACATTAAAATTGTAATAGATTACTCTGACCCGGGGGTCGTTAGCACTCGTCAGAGGAGCCGTTGTAAGTGAGGCGTCCGTCCTTCGATGCTCCTGCTGAAGCATCGTTGAGCAGAAACGCTTAATCCTCATTCACAGAGATTACTACTCTTTATAATGAGGCCTCGGCTGCCGGAGCCGCGAGTACATTTTTCATCTCATTCATTAAGAAAATTATGCAAATGAACTTTTAGCGTAAACACGGAGTGGCCTGGAAGCAAATAGCCCCCGTTCATTACCGGCTACGAGTGCAAAACTCAGTGGTAAAACTAATCCACGTCTGTCGCCGGCTTCCTGGCAGGAAGTCAGCAGAGCAGCGACATAAAGAGACGCTTCTGAGCGGCTGAACGTCGTCAGGCCGAGCTGATAAACCGCCATCACACCGTCTGCTGTCTGTTTCTGCTGCGATGTGGGTCACACGGTGGAAATTTAACCCATGAATCTGTTGAACAAAAGTTAAAACCACAATGTAAAAGTGCTCAGTTACAGAAAAAAGGATCCTGTTCTCAAAATTTTACATTTGTAATAAAAAATAATGATGTTTCTTTATTTCTATTGTTATCAGCAAATTCCTTGATTTTTTTCTTTTCTTTATGCAGAGTTGAGCTGAGATGTGAGTGATGTCACTTATTTTCCATTTTAAGAAGTTTAAGAAGTAATATACCTTTCAAATTAATGTGTGTTTGCCTCCTAGTTGTAGTGGAGTAGAAATATAAAGAAGAATAAAACGTGATTATCTACAAATATCTGCTTACAGTAAATGTGCTCAGTTTATATTCACATATACTAGATAACCAACAGATGTATAAGTGAGACAGTTAAACTGTAATAACGTGTGATGATGTGAGAAAAAGCAGATTTCTTCACACGTCTTCTTCAGTTCAGTGGTAAAAGGATGGACGCAGACGTGACTTATGTTTCAGATGTTTAAGCGTCATAATGACACATGAGTTTTCACCCCCCGGGCGAAGAAAAGAGCATCAGCTGTGTGTTCAGCGATGAAATGTCAGGAAAACTTAAATTCCCTCCTGAGCTGTCAGACTCACTGACTCTGCTCCACCTGTCTCCTCCCGCAGGTGCTGGTGTGGGCCTTCTTCGCTGTCATCTTCTTGGCCTCGTACACTGCGAACCTGGCTGCCTTCATGATCCAGGAGGAGTACATCGACACGGTGTCAGGGCTGTCAGACAAGAAGGTACCGTCTGGGTGGATGGATGGATGGATGGATGGATGGATGGATGAGGTGGATGACAGGAGAGACTGTTAGATGAAGAGATGACCAAGAAATGTAACTTTGCAGCGCTACAGATGGAGGTGCAGGTTTAAATGAAACGAAATGAAGCAGTCAGCAGGGCGGGGGTTGCAGTCAGCAGAGGGGGGGTTGTTCCATCTCTCCTCGTCCTCCAGCAGCTCGAGTTAACAGGAAGAAGTTAAACGTCGTGTGTTTTTCTTCTCCCTGTTGCCTCCTTTTTTTATTTTCTCGCCGTTTCAGCACAAAACTGAATCCTGCTGCTGTGACACTTTAAAACCTTGTTGTTTTATCGGTCGCCCCCCCCCTCGGCTCTGCAGAAAAACCCGAGCACAGAGGTCGTTTTCTGAGTCTTTGCAGCGGTTCTCCACCCGCCTCTTCTTCTTCTTCTTCTTCTTCTTCTTCTTCTCCTCCAACAGTTCCAGCAGCCGACGGAGCAGTACCCGCCGCTGAGGTTCGGCACGGTGCCGAACGGCAGCACGGAGGAGAACATCCGCTCCAACTATCCCAACATGCACCAGTACATGATCCGCAACAACCAGAAGGGCGTGGAGGAGGCCATCGACAACCTGAAGACCGGGTGAGGAGACAGGGAGGAGTAAACAAAAAAAGCTGAATGGTGCTTTTATTGTTTTATGCACCTACAAAATAAGAGCATGAACAAACAATATTCTCTGAATCAGTTCACTCAAAGCAGCTGCACAATCTTGTGATTTTAAGGATCAAATTGATCATAAAGATCCTTCAATAAGCACATTTCTCAGCTCTCTCCATCCTGATGAAGTTATTTCTTCAGTGAAAAAGGAAAAAAACAAATCAAACATCAGGGGATCTGTGTGTTTTAAATGTTTCCCTGTGGAGGAAACAGCTCAGCAGGCACACAAGACTGAAAAAAATTAGCCTTGGAGAGTAAAAACGCTTGAATCTGTTGGAGTTTGTGATGAATGATTGGATAATAGGAGCAGAACATCACATGAAACAGACGTCTGAAGCGCTTCAGAAGCACCACCGCAGCTTCGCTGATGGAGTAAAAGATGTCAGGCGCCGACTGGAGGCTGTCTTGTTAACAAAAACTCCCTCTGTCATCCACTTTATGTTTTTTAGCTCTCTGTTAGATTTCTCCCATAATTCTCGAGTCAAAGCTGCACATTTCTGACTGCTAGCTCGAACAGAAACCACCTTCTTCTTCTCCACCTCTTCAGTTGTTTTCTCTCTTTTATTTCTCTGACATCCTCGCCTCGTTTTCAGTCTCCGTCTCAACCTGTTTGCTGCCCGCCGCCGTCACGCCGGAGTCCATGCTAACAGTTGTAACCTGTGCAGCCTGATTAGCATCACGGCGGCTAATGCTAATCGGGCTGCACAGGTTACAACTGTTAGCAGGGGGGGAGATAAAAAGAGTCACTTTTTTTAAATAACATGCTGCAACCGCAATGCAGGGAGGGAAATCCCGCCACCTCAGCATCGGCTGCCACTCAGGCGCTTCCTGTCCTCAGTATGGGGGGGTGGAGTGGGGGTTATTATCCGCCCGTGGGGGCAACAAAGTACACAAAGCACTTGCAATAAAAAACACATTTGCTCATCGAGTTTTGAGTGGGAGGGGTGAGGTGGGGGGAGGAGGGGGGGTGCCAGCCGATGCTAATGAGGGTTCAGATGTTTAACGGGACGAGCGAACGTACACAGAAAACAAGCGGCGGCCGCAGTCTTTAGCATGTTTGACGTTCCGTGTTATTAAAAGGCGCCGTGATGCATCTCTCTCTTTTTTATCATCATCTTTTCTTTCTCTTCCTCTCTCTCTCTCTCTCTCTCTCTCTCTCTGTCATTATCTCTGTCCACCACTCTCCTTCCTTTTACGTCTCATCCCGACATTATTTACAGAGGAAATGTTGGTTTACGCCGTCAAAGTGAAGTGGAATTAAGTTTCCTGTTTGATTTGTCTGCTGAGGCGACAAACATCACCTCTCCATCTCCGTCTCATCTCTTCTTCTTCTCTCCTCACTCACTCTTTTCCCTCCTTAACCCTTTTTTCTGTGTTATCACTGCCTTTCTCCTCCATCCTCCATCTCTTCTACTCCTTTTCTTCTGCTTTGCACCACCTTTTCTCCTCTTCCTTCCTTCCAAACATCATCTTTCCACCTCCTCCCCTCCTGCACCATCTGACCTCCTCCTGACCTCCTCCTGACCTCCTCCTGACTTCCCGTCTCTCGTCGCTCTCTTCCTCGTCTCTCTTTTCGGGAAGCTTTTGGTTTCACAGTGCAGCTTCCTGAGTGTGTGAATATAAATGAACGTAGTAACAGAATCCGTCAGATGTTTATCAGCAGTGTGAGCTCGGCTGTGACTTTTGTTTCAGCTCGTTTTTTGGTGTTCAGACACTTTTTCCTCAGCCTGCTTCTTCTGCTTTTTTTTTTATTTAAACAAAAGCAAATAATGAACCGATCACTCGAACACTGAGGTTTTACTGGAATATTAATATTAATATTAATGTATGAAACCACAATTTTTTTAGAGCAACAGTCACCTCATATTTGGTATTTTAGTCATTTTATTTTTCCCTTAGTCTCATCAGGTAGATTTCTGGCTCTCCGGTGATGAAGAGAACATCTCCCATGATCCTTTGCCACTCCAAAACGTCACCAACTGTGTGTTTAGTTTTTGTTTAGATTGAGAGACCCCTAGTGGCAGAAACTTTTGTGTTTGAGAAACAGCATAAATTGACAAAAGCTCTCAGAAGTTGTTTTTATAATCTGGCAGCTTTCACCGCTGCAGCTTCGTGTCGCGGTCGATCGAAGCCGTCGCAGAGCGAGAACCGACATCTCTGCCTGCGTTTGAGATAAACATCTGTCTGGTGAAAAATGGTGTCGAGAAAGAAGCTTTTCTGCTTCTTCAGGTGTCTTTTATTTGAGCGTCACTGTCTCAGCGTTGGTTTATCCATCGTCCCTGCTGTTTGCTGCACTGGTTCACTTCTGTTGTCATTCAGCTTCAGGTCAGTGATTTCCATTCCTCTGTTGTAATTTTCCTGCTTCCTTCCTTCCTTCCTTCCCTGCAGGAAACTGGATGCCTTCATTTACGACGCTGCGGTGCTGAACTATATGGCCAGAAAGGACGAGGGCTGCAAGGTAAAAAGAAAAAAAGAAGAAATGGATGTGTGTCATTTCTCAGCTCTGCACGGTGACACATTTCACACACGGTGGCGGCCGTCGTGGAAGCGGGTGCAGCAGCCTGCAGCTACAGAAGATCATCTTCGGCGTGTTCGGCCTCGTCTTGTGGGGAGAACAACTGCGGCAGAAGCACAACGAGCATGCCAAATGAGCGTTTGTACATCTGCATTAAATAAATCAAACACATCTGATGCGTTTACATTCGTCCCTCGTGTCCCGGAGCTAGTTAATATTGTCATTTTTTTGGACGGAGCCGGTGTTGATTTATTTATGAGTCTGCACTTGATACGGCTCCCGCAGCGAGAATGAAAATTGCACCCTGTGATCATTTGGAGTAACGTCTGTGGGAGGCCTGATCTCCCAGCTGCCTCACACAACAGCCACTGCTGCAGTAATTATTACAGCTGATGTGGATCTGTATTAATTCCTCCTCTCAAACAATATCCTGCACTCCGGCTCCGGGATTTCTGGAGATTGTCGATATTCGAGCCGAGCCAACTGTTTTTGCACGAAGCAGCGACAAAAGACGGAGAAAATTCCTGCAGAAATTAAGATAATTTTCCCATTTTGCTGCAGATATTCTCTCTGAATCTGAGTGCGTTTAGGGATTCATGTGTTTGTATGTGTGTGTTAATGCGTAGGTTAACAGGTGTTAACTTGTGTGTGTTGTATCCCACCAGGTCATGACCATCGGCTCTGGTAAAGTGTTTGCCACGACAGGTTACGGCATCGCCCTGCACAAAAACTCCCGCTGGAAACGGCCGCTGGACCTGGCTCTGCTGCAGCTGGTTGGAGACGGTAAGGCAGGAGGGTGGAAGGTGGAGATCTGGGGAGGATGAGGATGACAGATGAAGCACAAGAGTCAGAGGGAGCTCCTGAACATTTGGTGGTTTCATGGCAGAAATGATTGTTGGAAAAACACCAAAAGGCCCATAAGTCGCTGTTTTCACACTGTTTTGTGATTTTCCTCGTTAGCATAAAGGTTCCTGCGATCCTGCAGTTAATTAATGCATTCTTCAGGTCAATGATCATGTGACTTTAACACTCCGACCCCTGTGATAAATCAAGTCTGCAAAAGTCAAAGAAGAGCAGCTGCATGCGACCGAGGTCGACTGTACACACAGACTGCACACTGCAACCAAAACACACACACACACTTTAAGAAAAATGACTAAAACACTCATAAGGATAGAAAACACTTGATAAAATTCATTTTTTCAATAACAGGTAACAGGTTATAACTTTGTTTTGCAGCATAGTTACACTCATTGGCCTCATTTCCCGTTTGTGATGAACAAAGTGCAGATAATGTGATGAGAATCAGTCAGAGAAAGAAGGAAAAAGGATGAAGAGCAGGAATCATGACAGAAAAGCAGGAGGTGTCGAGGTGCTCAGAGACACTTGTTGTTCTTTTTAATTGCACGATTAACTGGATGACATTGTTAACTCGCCTGTTTGTGCCAGTTTGTCTTGATCGTCGAGGCTCTCAGTCTTCACGGTTTCGGCTCCTGAC
The DNA here is from genome assembly GCA_029814665.1 of Acanthurus lineatus. Lineage (NCBI taxonomy): Eukaryota > Metazoa > Chordata > Actinopteri > Acanthuriformes > Acanthuridae > Acanthurus > Acanthurus lineatus. The sequence goes on from JAPZDV010000008.1 coordinate 1,704,974, forward strand.
GCCTGAGAGAGTCTGGAAGAGAGAAAGCTGGAAAGAAAAGGATGAAATGTTGACAAAAACAAGAGAGAAAAGAAACCTGATCCTTTAAAAAGCTTTTTTAGCAGCAGCTACATGCAAAGAACCGAGCAGTAAATGTTCATTAAATCCCACAGATTGTCAACAATCACAACTCTGAAGTCGAACCTCAGAAACAGAAACACGAGAACACAAAGTCACATTGTTGCAGCCACATTAGAACATTTAAACCTCAAAATATATTATATTCAAACACTAAACGACTGACAAAACGTACAAATAGCTGATTTCTGGGCCCCTGATGGGAGAGACGGAGATAAATTTGTCTTATTAAAGTAATTAAATTCTTATCCTGCTGCTGCAGCCGACTTCTAAAGCAAAACGTAACGTTCTGATTTCTTTTTCATTGACTGAAATGTTTTGGCAATATTCCCTCTCGTCCATTCATGCCAGAAGCACTTTGTGAGCAGAACAGGAGCCGCCGAGAGAGCGATGGTCAATAACTTTTACACAGCGACCTTGACGGGCTCCAGTAATTTGGTTTGCAGCCGCTCAGAAAGACTCACAATATTAAAATTACAGGCTTTTCTTTTTTATGTTGTTGGAACGACAGCAGCTCTTTAGTTTCTGTGAACGAGCACCAACATAAGGACGTCAGAACTCCTGCGACGCCGGTTCAAATGAGCTTTTAGTGACAAGAAAAGTTGATTTCACAGAGCTGCAAAACAAAGTCAAAGTGACTGAAGGGTTTTCTGTGTCTGATCTTTGTATTATTGGATGGTTTTTTCTTGCAAAACTAGCAGCACTATTATGTTACATCAGTAATGTTAAGACAAAGGGGCCGTACACTAATAAGAGAAGAAGGACAGAGAAGGAAAAATCAACTTAGAAGCACCGAAAAGGGAGTAAAACTGTAAAAAAAAAAACTGTGTCAAACTGGAAGCTGCGCTGCGATGGAGATAATTGGGGCTGATAAACCTCCCACACACTGAAGCGAAAGTGAAACTCTGACGTTTGGGAAGCAGATAGAGTTCAGCTGCAGCCGAGATAAGTCAGCGGGTGCAAAGAGATGACGGAGCGAAAGAGAGAAAGTGGACAGAAATCATCAAAAAAAACGTCCGCAGATAGAAGAAACTCTGATGGAGTTCTGATCGTTTATCTGCGGCTCGGAAATCAACTTCATGTTCCACATTTAACCGACGGATCTGTTGTGAGTTGTGTTTTTACATTTTGGTTAAATATGTGTAGTTGAATTAATTCTCTTTATTCATTCAGAAACTCACACACACACACACGCACACACACACACACACAGCGAGGCCCTCTGCAGGTCCTGTAATTGTTCCTAATACCTTTTTGTTGGAGCGTCGTCGCTTCTTTTTTTAGCTCCACCGGTCAGTCATCAAATCGGCTCCTCTGGGGAGCAATTTAGTCTGTTCGCAATTAGCCAGAGAGTCGAGAGTCGGGCTGGAAAATGCCTCAGTGCCGGCGGCGATGGCGCCGGCGGCTCCCAGAGGGCGGCAAACACTCGAGGCCGACGGCACGTGGAAGCTGAACACGTTCAGACCCAAAACTGTGAAACCCAGTTTCTTTTTTTTTGTTCTTTAAAATGAGACATCGTGCTGTTTGATTGGGCGACGCCACGATTACAAAGCTGCTGATTGTTCCTGTTTCTGCTTCTTGTTCATACGAACTCTCCGTCCTCATGAATTAAGGATAATGTGTTTTAATCTCATTGATCCCATTCATGAAATACTCATGTTCTGCTCATTACTCTGCTGCTTCTTATTCACTTTCAGTTGCCAGTGAATCTCAACACTTCCTGCATTTCCACCTTAAGAGCCTCTCAGCAGCTCAAAGGGCAGAACTTCTCTCTTATTGGTGGTTTTTTATTGTTGGATGCAAGCAGGAAGTGTTGGTTTCACAGAGAACGTTACGTTTCATAATGAGGTCATATAATATTTCTGCTTTAAAGCTGCACAGAGAGCAGCAGAGCGGTTCATAACGCCGTCTTTCCTCCTCGTTTTAATGCAGAAATGATTCTGGATTCAGCATGTGATCATTACAGAACGACTCATTTCTAATTCAGCTCATTTCTGTGATAAAGACGTGCGATTTTCCTTCAGCTTATAATCACTGCAGTCCTTCCAGCCTGTTGAACTCTCATTTTAAAGAGCTTTAGATCCTCACACACACACATTTTCACACACACTCTTCCTGAAACATGAAGCAGAGACCCGGTTGGAGAGCAGATGCTCAGCAGGACGTTTTGATAAAGTTAAAAAAACCTTTTGAAGATGTGTGTCAAGTCCCACTTCCAGGACGTAAATGATCTTCAAAGCGCCGAGTTTTGCAGGATTCTGCGGTGAAACGGCTGCTGATGTTGCTGCCGGACTCACCTGCGCTCCACCGCACCTGTGTGTCACTCACACTGATTGGCTGCGACCGAGCAGAGCCAATAAAACACCTCACACACACACACAAACCACACACACACACAAACCAGCGCTAAAAAAAGGAGATGTGAGCAGCTTTGGGCTCCGTGGGAGGAACACGCTGCAGCGGCGCCGCACACCCTCGGGTAACCGATTTCTTCTTTTCTTCACATCTTTTTTTTTTTTTTTTTTTTTTAAGATGGGTTTTAGTGTTGGGAGAAAGAGATGTAGATTTTTTAATTTTAAAGGGTTAGAATAAAAAAGCAGATATTACGATTAACCAGCAATTTTTTTTTTAAGTTAAAT
>JAPZDV010000008.1:1712521-1734049 GCA_029814665.1 Acanthurus lineatus
ACACACACACACACACACACACACACACACACACACACACACACACACACACACACACACAGAATGAACACACGCCTGTTTCGGCGCCTGTTGTCTGGATGTGTCCGGGGTCGATCGAGTCGAGCTTGGTGTGATTCAGCTGTCAGAGATGTTTGAATTCCTGCACATGAGCGATGGGGAAGTGAAATGTGGCGCCCAGCGATTCGCGCCGGAGTGAGATTTGTGTTTTGTCTGAGCGGATTTGACGTTTCAGTCAACATGCTCGAGTCATGTGGGTCTAATCCGAGTGGCGGGTTTTTTTTTTTTCTCAGACAGCGTTAATTAACCCAGAGGTCGATTAATATTGTAACTGTGAACGACTGGGGATGGGATCTTCCTTTGACTGGGCCATCTTCAGAGGAGACACACACACACACACACACACACACACACACACACTGTGCGACAGTGTGTGTGAGTGTGTGTGAGCGTTAAAAGTCCTCTGAAGCGGATCAGTGTGTATCTGTCTGCATAAGTCTCTCTGTACATCTGATCCGTCGCTTCCCTCCCACCGCCTCATTCTTTTTGATTAACGCATTAATGGCCGGCGCTGAAAGTCCCATTACGCTGCAGCTCAGAGTGTGTGTGTGTGTGTCACATGTGTGTGTGTGTGTTTGTGTGTAGTGTTTCCCTCTTCGCTTTCATCTCCTCGTGCACCGTGGCGGCGCTCTGCCCTCGGCGTGGCCGCCTCAGACTCCCGGCCATTTCACCACCGGCTTCAAAGAGCCGCTCTCGCCTGTAATTCCCACTTTCTCTTCTCTCTCTAATGACTTTCTCTAAAAAATGGCCCTAATTTTTTCTCTCATGCAACTCTTTTTTCTTTCTTTTTTACTCCCATTTCTTTATAAAAACTGAATCATCCGTCGCAGAAAGACACAGGCATGTTCTGTGGACTTCATTAATCTGGCTGCAGCTGGTTTGAACTGAAGCTCTGCTCTTCAGATCATGTGCAGAACTTCGGTCTTATCTTCATGTTGTGTTTCCTTTTGTTCGCTCTCGTCCATTAATTTAATTTTCTCTTCTGTTTTAACATCATACCAACGAGGTTTCACTCCGTCCTTTTATTTCTCTCCCACTCTTGTTGCATTTCATCACAGTGGAAACACAACAGACTCCATCTTGCTCCATCTTCTTCCATCTTCTCAGCTTTTATTCTCTTGCTTCTTCCTCTTATTTCAACAGGGTGGTTCGATTTTCTCCCGTTTTACCTTTTTCCTCTTATTAGTCTTCTTATGTCCATAATTCCTTGGCTTTCTTTTGTCCCTCTGTTCTTTCTTCACACCATCTGAAGTCTTTCTTGTCTCCATGTTGTCTCTTGCAGATGAGATCGACATGTTGGAGCGTCTCTGGCTGTCGGGTATCTGTCACAACGATAAGATCGAGGTATGAAGCCTTATACGTTTCTTCCAGCTCAACCGTCAGAACACAATGTTGGTATTTGTACGTTTCTTTAACAAAAAGGCATCATAGTGACCTCAGAGTAGTCAGATTACATGTAATAGAGTGTTTCTAAGTACGAGGAGGAGGAGGGGATGTTCGTGGACCTGTTTCAACTGACAGAACTGAGTCATTTAGTGGCCGTCCTTGTTTTATGCAGCCCTGTTTTTGCTGATAAAATCATGTATTTCTAAAGAGACTTTGGAAAATTATCCAGACAGTTTTTAATTCAACAAAACCTGAAGATTTTTTGCAAAAACATAATGTAATCTGATTCCTAACCTTGTGGTTTTTGTGCCTGAAACGAACCGAACCTGAAGCACAGTGTTGTAACGATATTTAATCAAAAATTTAAGTGTTAAATTTAGACAAATTTGTGGTTAGTAGAGATTTCAATGCTAATGTTTGTTGCAGCATTTGGTCACTTTCTGCACTGATCTCACAAAGAGCGAAATGTTGACCAACCTAAACCTGTTTAGAGATGTTTTTCATGATGTTCCAGCAGGTTACAATCATCATCTTTATTTCCTTTACACTCTGAAAAAGCATCTTAGATTCCACATCATAGAACTGAAGAGCGAAACTAATCTCCAGGTTTAAGGTGATTGTACTTCAGTGTGTGAAGCCAATTTTCAGTTCACACTTCATTAAAAATGTGTCTTATTGTCGACAAGAGTGGTTTTAATCCTGTTCCCCGTTCGCCACACCAAATTAAACCTGGCTGATGAACATGACGCAGATATTAACGAAGCAAACTGTATTCTGAGTCTTTAAAGTCGTCACAAAAATCACAGCGGAGTTTTGTTGTGATTGTCGGCGCTCGCGAACCCGCAGCGTGTGAGCAGCAGTTACGTGTAATCCAAAGCAGTCATCTCACCCAGGTCTGAGATTTGTTTCCGTTCCGTGTGATTACTCGTCCACACTCCGGCTCGCCGTCACTCCATTTCGCTCAGATTGCTCAGATTTCCAAGCACGAGTAAGTGGCGCCTATCAGACGTCACCCTGCAGTTTGTGGTCGTTATGTGCTGCAGGTTTAGATGACAATCGCACACACTAACAAAAATTGCACTTCAGCTCTTGTAGAGGAGGACCGAGGCTTTCCATTTCAGGCAGGGGGGGAGGGTTGTTATTTGGTGTTATACAAGTTCAGATTACGCTGTTTTCACACAGGAGAAGGGGGGGGGGCAAACAAACCAAACTTTGAGGATACAGTGCTGATTTCCAACAAGCTCTCTGTCGTTACAATGTGAGAAGTCTGCGTGCAAATGAACGTTAAACTTCCCCAAACAAACAAACATTTTCCGTTGGGACGTTGCACTGAGCGTCATACACAAATGAACAGTTTGTGCCCGTGCATACGAATGTGATGGACTAAATTTAATCACTGCAGTGACAGCGAGTTAAAATGTTTGATATACAGCAATAATAATCATTGATTAGAGAGTGAAAGCAGCCCGGCTGCAGACGAACACGATTAATGTAGAAAGTGAATGAGATAAATGGCCTGAAAGCGCTCTCCTTCGATGCAGGCCCTTATGTTCTGTGGTGACTGACATGTTTTGGTCTTTGCATCGGCGTCCTGAGTGCCGCAGCTCTAAAATATCACAGACGGGGGCTCTTACATCCGGTGACAGCAAACGGTTTTGTATTGTACTGCTGGTTGTAATTAACTTTTTATCTGCTGTCTGGTAGACAAATTGGCCCTCATTAGTAATAAATACTCTCTCCTGGCTCATCTCTGCCCCTCCCGTCTCACATGCTTTTCTTTGACCTCTTCTGTATTTCTTCTATCATCTCTTCCATCACTCTTCTTATCTCCCACCCCCCCTCCAGGTGATGAGCAGTAAGCTGGACATCGACAACATGGCGGGGGTCTTTTACATGCTGCTGGTGGCCATGGGCCTCAGCCTCCTCGTGTTCGCCTGGGAGCACCTGGTGTACTGGAAGCTACGTCACTGTGTGAAGCGATCTGGTGGGATGGACTTCCTCCTGGCTCTCAGCAGGGTAGGTTGAGACAACAAAGGGCCACATAAACCCAGAAGAAGCATTTGGGGTTATTGACGCACGGTTGAACAACATATTATATATAAAAACCAGCATATCAGTGTTTCTAGATTTGATGACGTAGGCGGAATACAGTGGGATTTAAAAGACTAAATTAAACATGTTAAACAAAAATTCTAACATTTATGATAAAACGGACAAATAAAAATGAAATGATGATTCCCACTGCAAACAATGTGTGTTAGCAGCAACCGATGAAAGGTACAAACTTAATGGCAGCGTCTGTAGTCAAAAAAGACAGGGTACAAGACATGAGCCCAGAGGCACACCCCTCTGAACAGCTCACTCCTAACATTAAGTAAACAGTATGTGTACTATCTCACATGCAGCCATATTATGACATGGAAAGATATGAAATGAGACCGTAAGAAATAGAAGCTTATAAAACCATAAACTAGAATGCATATTACACCTTTTCGTACACTGAACGTGGTTTGTACGTTTCCATTTCAGCCGCACTCTTCAGCAGCTGATCTCACTGATTTGCACATCCTCAACCTGAGAACCAATCAGTTCAATAACCTGTAGATCTGTAACACAGGGGTTAAGCAGCATTAGTAAATTATACGCAGAACCAGCAGTTATGACGGACAGGAAGATGTAAAAACTTTTAGAATCGGCTCAATATAAGGAAGCGGATTAAAAAACGAAAACATATATATATATATTACACTGGCTGCAGCCAAGAAGTCCACTTTATTTAAGGCAGCGCAGATATAGTGGGAGCAATTTTCAGATACAATCAAGATATAGATCGCACAGAAGTAGATTACACTCAATATTGCTTTCTGTCACGTAGCAGCGGAGAAGGATTCAGAGCCAAAATAGAGGAGTTTCTCTGCTTGGCATCGCACCAGGAGAAGGCCAAAGGGTCCGCGGCAGACTGATCACTTAGCTGTCAACAGCTATTTTCTTTTAGAGACACGCAGCTTCTTTAAGTTTGGCTCAAGGTTGTGAAAAAATGTTTATTATGAAGTCCGGAGAAAGAATTAAAGAGGTCAAAGTAAAAAAGAAGAGGAGCTTTAGAGCAAACAAGAAGCAGGTAATAAGGGAAGTGACGGGATGAAATGGCAGAGACAGGTATCAAGGTGGGGGGATGGGAAAGAGATTAACTCGGTGTTTTGGAAGGGAAAGTGAGGAGAAGTTGGAGGGCAGGGGAGGGAAAGTTGGAGATAAGAGGAGAAAGGAGTCGGCCAAGGCAGCAGCTGTGGGCTTGGATGGCAGAGGCAGTGGAGTAAAGCAGGTGAAGGGGGGGCGGGAGGTAGGTGAAGGAGAAAAGAAGCAGTGGGAACAGATAGGAGGAGGGAGGATGGAGACGAGGAGGTGGAGGAGGGAGGAGAGACTGTTGGATTGGAAAACAAGCTTCATGGAGCACAGGGGAGATATTCTCGTTTGTCAGAAGATGCTGTGATGGAATGCTTGTTGTGTGAGTGCCGAGGGTTGTAAGATTTACACCGTTATGCCGGAACGGCGACAAGAGATTGTGATTTATTACCTCCTCGTGTCTGACTTTGCAGAGAAAATCGCTAATTAATTCACAGCAGAGGAGAGCTCTAATTGCACTATAAAAAGGAGGGAAAGAAAACAAGCGTACAACTGTTACCTCCGACTTTGTGCTAACGACGTGTTAGCGAAGGGTTTCTCCAGTGTAACTTCACAAAATAATTAAAGCTCCATAAACAGAATTGTTGTTTTTTGCACATTTGAAAGATCAGAAATTCAAACTCTGTTCTATTTAGAAACTCAGATAAGAATTTAAAGAAGCAAATTCTAGTGTTTTAGCTATGTGAACATTAATTTAAGTAAGTTATGTTTTAGAAAGTTGATAAATGAAGAGAATAAAATACAAGAAGGTACAAAAACTACAAAGAGTAAAACAATGACAGTGCCTTTAGTTCTTGTTGCTATACTCATAAAAGGCTGCATCACCACCTTTTTATTAATAATTAGTGAAAATCATTTGTCTCCCTCCAGACTCTGATATCCAGATTTTTCCTGGTTTTTCCTAAAAATCTCTTTAGGATGCAGTTTCATTCCGACAGTACTTGCACATTTCCTTGCATGAGCACACTCGACTTTTATCTGTTGCATTTCTCATTTTAAGAATAAAAAAAAAAAACATCAATTCCATGCAAAGGGCGCCCACAAGAGCCGTTAGCTGCTATCTCACATGCTACATGCTGTGCTTGCAGTCCGGCCTCTGTGGCTCTGCTTTAACCCAATCAGTGACTCACCCAAGTTTCAATTTCACAGTGGGCTGCGCCTCGTGCTCTGGGGGCTGTGATAGCATTTCTGCCGCTGGGACTGCTGATTCATGAGTCCGGAAGGGCCTTTTATTACAGTCTCTCCATCAGATGTGTGTCCCGGTGGGGAGCAGAGATTTACAGGAGGCCCCACACTTTTACTCATTAAGATGTGACAGATATCGATGGATATTATGAATCATGGTATAGAGAATAATGGTCTTTTGTGATTTACATGGCTTCCCTCAGTACTGCTAATTGAGTCCCATCTATCTACAGCGAGGTGTAAATAAAGTTTGGGTGGGGAAAAAAAAAAGCACCCAACACAGTGGAGATAGATTTTCCCATCTGACACAATTTATGACTGACTGATTCTGCTGGAGGTTTAAAATTTAAAAAGCTGTCACAAGGAGCTGGTAATCTACTCACATTTTCGACTCTGTCGTTTCATGTTTTATTCATACGAAAGATTGGCGAATGCTGCTGCCGGGATGTAGACAGACAGAGTGGAGCGTGTTTGGAGCGATTCATTAAAACCAAATGAGAACAATCTTATTTAAACTCAAGTGGCAACAAACAACAAGAAGAAGATCTGTGAGAATAAATGTGTCTTTCCCCATCTGTTCTTGTCAGAACCGAGCAGAGCCGCAGAATCAACAGAATATTTATCATGAACACGTTTTAACATGATGAACATGATGAACTGTGATATTAACATTTAAAATGTGTGGGAACTGTTAATGAGCACCGGTCAGATTTTGATTCAGAGATCTTAACATTAGCAGAGACGTCGCAAAACATGGAAGTGAAAGTACTGATCAGTCTGTTGAAGCGTAAAAGTGCATCATGATTATCATTTTGGCCATAAACATGCAGCTCGAGAACCGAGTGCTGGAATAAATAAATCATTCATTGCAAATATCGTCCTTTTAGGCAGTTTTAGCCCTTAGATGCCTTTTTTTAAAGAGTAAAATTAGAAAATAAAATAGTTTGTGGGGTAGACAGAATCAATTAACACATAACAAGCATTGTGTTTCTAACATTAGGTTTATTTTCTTGATTCTAAGACTTGACCAGAAGATAAAATGTTGATTTCTATTGTGAATGCACTGAAATACTCGATCGATTTTTAGCTGAGAGAAAACAGGGTGTTTTTGAAAAGTTTTTTTTACAAGAACAGCAGAGAGAATCACTTCAGTGGAGGACTGCAATCAGCTCTGGTTTTCCACTGCCAATAAAATCTCTAACTTTGTGTGAGGGGTCGAAGTATCTGCTTGAGCGAGGACCATTGATCATTATTTCAGTCTTAATTTTTGCACCAGGAAATACAATCGAAGGAGACATTAAGGTGCACTGACTTCTAGTAAAGTAAGCGAGACTGCAGCCGACAGGAAAGGTTCCTCTTTCAAAAGCAACGTCTGTCACCAGTTTTTTTTATTTGCATCACAACAAAACAGGTTTTTCGCTTTGCTCTCCAGAAGCTCTATTCCTTGCACATACCTTCCTCTACAACTACTGTTTTTTACAGTGCGGCTGAAAAACAAAAACAGTCCTGTTTCAGCTGAATGATGCCTTGTTTGTCGAAAGCTTTGTTCGGTTTGATAGTATGAAAACTGACACTCCAAAAAAACTTGGTAAACTCAGTCCAGAGTTCCTGCAAAACTCTTATCAATATTTAATTGTCAGTATCCCTGTTGTCTGTCTTTATTGCCACCCCCGTCTCCTGTGGAGACACAGAGAGCCTGAGGTGGAAGGAAACCACCTGGAGCGATTTCTCAGCACGCTACGAGAGAAGAAAGATTATTTTCTCCCTTTCAAAATATTTTTGTGAGACGCGTCGAGCTGACAAAGTTACACAGTCAGTGGTTATGCAACACACTGAATAAGGATGAAGGAAAATAGGGGGGATACGGGATGAATAAAAATACTCTGGTTGTAACTCAGACAAATTTACAGCCTTTCTGGATGCAGCACTGGGTGGATAACTGGATGGTAAACGGTCTTTATGGTCGCTGTTTAATACTTATACAGTGGTACAGCAGTTTGGTGCTACAGAAAAGCCCCATGTGTTGTTTTCTATCTGGATCTGCAATATGAGCATTATCTTGTTTTTTTATAGCTACTGACTTGATCAGTTTTATTTGAGGAGTGGGGTTATTATTTGTCTAAGCAATAAACCAGGTCGGGTTTAACAGCATAACAACTGTAGAAAACAAATGAGACTTACGTAATAAAGTTCTTTCACCTGCGTTTTCCAAAATAAGTTCATACAGTTTCTGTAAGTGTTAGATCATAACTTGGGTATTGGTTTCCTTGCTAAAATTGAGGATATTGCACTCTCTTTTTCTCTGTCTGTCTGTCTCACACACACCTGCACACACACACACACACACACACACACAGAGTTCATTCTTATCAAACTTGGCAGCCTGCTGGTCTAATTACAATCTTTCTTTTATCTCTCTACGCAGGGGATGTACAGTTGCTGCCAGTTTGAGGATGAGACAGCACCTGGAGGGAGTAAAAGCTCTTTACCCCAGTACCACACCATGACCGCTATGCCTGCGGCACCCCAGCAGCACCTCGTGACAGCCACAATAAATAACACCACAGCCATTGCAATGGTGCAGCAGCAACAGCAGCAGAAGCACCACCAGCAACAGCAACAGGGACAGACCTATAACACCATGCTACCTGGGTCACCGCCAACTACAGGACACTCAGCGATGGCTCTGGGACCCTCAAACAGCCCTTTACTGGAAGGCCCCATGCCCTGTTCTACCTTCTTGCCTCGACACGACCGCAGGCTTGCTGTGGTCGATCGCTGGAACAGGCCAAAGCCGGAGAAAGTCATGAGTGGAGGCAGTAGCACAGGAGTGGGTGTTGGAGGAATAGCTGGAGGGATCAGTGAACTCCAGGCCCAACAGCAATATCAGCAGAATCTTGGACAGCATTGGAACCTGCCAGGAGGCGTTGCAGGTGGAGAAGGTGGAGGGGGGGACACAGGGCTAGATGAATATAAGCGCTACTATGGTCCGATAGATCCAGAGGGACTAGGAGCTAACTCGGACCAGCAGACAGGCCCCCAGCAGACTCCCAAAGCTAATCCTCGAGGTCCTAAAGCCTCTGGGATGCCACGTCTGCCTCCTAAAGGCCCCCAACAAGGGCACCTAATCCCCAAACCACCTCCACCCATTCCCTCTTCCCCACGGCGGCCTCCTTTCTGGAGACGGGGGAGCCTCGTCCAGGCCAGGAGAAAAGGCTCAGGAGGTCCCTTGTATGAGAATATACTCCCTCTGGGGAGACGGGGAGGTGGGAGGTATGGAGCAAGTGATGGAGGTGGAAGGAGAGGGCGACGTCCTCCACCACCTCCTCCTCTGCCTGTCCCTCTTTCCTCCCCAACACACACCCCTACAACTCCCTCCTCCCCATGCCGTTTCTACTCCACCTGCTCCAGTGCCTCATCCTCTTCATCTTCTTCTACATCGTCCTCATCCTCCTCGTCATCCTCCGTTTCGCTGTCCAGATCGAACTCCCCCTCCTCTTGCTCCAGTGACAGCTCCTACAACTCCTCACTGAGTTTCCGGTATCGAGCAGGTGACAGGGAGTTTACGGTGGAGGAAGATTATGACTCAGATCTGCTAACCGAGGAGTCCAGCCTTCTCCTGGGGTCACGAAGGAAGATTCGTTCCCGTCGAATGTCCTCACGCTCACTGCCGTGCAGCCCGCCACCTCCACCTATCCCACCGCGAAAGCCACGCCCCCAGAGAGATTATGGCAGAGAAAGAACAGGCAGCCAGCTCGCCCAACTGCAGGAGTGGTGGGTTTCGTGGGGTGACAGAGAGCGAGGGAGAGGAGGAACAACAAGTCGCGGTGATGGAGGAATGGGTAGAGAGGAGAAGAGGCACAATAAAGAGAGGGAGCGCGAGAGGAAGAGGAGGAAGAAGGGCCGAAAGAAGAAGAAGAGGGAAGACAGGGAGCGAGAAAGGGAGCGCAAGCGCCGCAAAACAAAGAAGAAGAGGAAGAAAGAGGATAAGTTAAGAAAGAGAGAGCGGAAGAGGTTAGAACAGGAGGGGGGAGATGCTGAAAAAAGGGAGGAACTCAAGTCAGGGACACCAGACTACACATCATACCCACCTCTGAGACGAGAGTCTTTTCGGAAAAAGAGTGAAAGCTCAATCAGAAGCTATGGATGGAACATCCCAGGTGAGGACGAGAGGAAGGAGAGAGAAGAGAAGGAGAGGGACGATGGGGAGGACAGTAGGGGTAAAGAAAGACACCATAAGCGAAGGAACAGTAAGCACTATCAAAGCTCTAGCAGTAAGCCTTCTTCATCCGTCAAGTTCTGGGGAGGGGGCAACCCATCCTCTGACACTATTCCATCTGCCTTTCTGCCCTTGTTGCCTGTCTCCTCTAAAAGGAGGAAGAGTAAAAGTTCAGACAGGGATGCTGTAGGAATGGAAGGAGAAAGGAGGCCATTGCTTGGACGAAACGGGAGAGGGGAGATGCACTCCAAGGAGGGGTTGTCCTTCCACGAGTGGGAGTCCGAAGTAGATCATGACGAGGAAGATTCTGAGCTTGAGAGAAGGAAAGCAGAGCGAGGGAAGAGGCGTGGAGGAGGAAGGACAATGTCAGATGAAGAGCGGGAACGTGATAAGGTAGCTGGGATATATTCTGACGATGATGGTTCTTCAGGAGAGTTTGGGAAGTTCGAGAGGTACTGGGAGGATCATGAAGGCAGGGCAGTAGGGGGAATCGGAGGGGGAGGTTGGTTTTTTAGCACCTACCCCTCCAGGGATAAAGCTGGCAGCATCAACAGTAGAGACGACCTGTTCCTGGAGCGAGGAGAGAGGTGGGGGACAACAGAGAGTGGTTGGGGTTCCAGTGGAGGTGGTGGAGGGGGAAGAGGAGATGGAGGAGAGAGGAGTTGGGGATCGGGATCACACTGGCCCCCGCCTCCTCTCACGCCACCACCTCCTCGACGATACTGGTCGGTAGACAAACTCCACATACAGGACGAGAAGAAGAGTAAACGCAAGTCGAAAGACAAGGGAAGAGGACACACCGCCTGCTCCTCCTGTCATTCCCCCCGACACCACCCTCACTCCCACTCCTCCAAGTGGGCACGCATAACTTCTAGAAGCCAGGAGGAGCTGTATCAACACTGCCAGAGTTTTGGTGGTCCTCTTAAGCCCAAACATGACTCCTCATCTTCCTCTAAGCCTGATCGCTCACAAAATCCATCCAAATCTGGCAGCCAGTTAAACCTCAGTATCCAGCAGCGAACACAGAGAACAGATAGGGATCGAGATCGAGGCCGGCAGTCACCCCCGTCTCAGACCCTCATACCCAATTTGCCGCCCCCACTCCCGGCCCTTCCAGCTCCCCCGCCTTCATCTCACCCTATCCACGTTCCTCCCCCTACCTCTTCCTCTTCGGTATCCTCTCCCTCTGTGGTCTCATCCACCCCAGGGGCCCCCCAGCCCTCCTCCATGGCTTCGGCAAGTGCCAAACTACAATATCAGAGATTGCGCTCTGTACCTCAGCCCCAGAGGTTTCCTCAGTCTCCTCACCTACCACTCAAAGCCAAGAGCCTTTGCTCACGAAGAGGCTCAGCCCATTTCTCCAGCGTGGAGAGTGAGGTCTGAAGTTCCACAACAAATGATCAATTGTCATGAGAGAGCCCTGCAAGGCTGAACCTTGTGCAGGTGATTTGGATCTGAATCTGCCCGGCAGCGAACCTAGCTGCGTAGCGAAGTCAGTACAGAATACGCACTGAGCCCTTTCCTAAAGTTCTGCACAAACGAACAAACCAGAAAGCCAAACAAACCTACTGGGGTAGGTCTAAGGAAAACAAGAGCGATGTTTTTGCTCACTAATGTTTCCTTTCATTCCTCTCAGTATGTGAAAGACTACAACCACAGCGACAACTTGCATTATGAACTGCGTTAACCAATACACTAGGAGCAAACCAGACATTAAAAAGAGGTACAACCGAAGGAGACTCCTTTGCTATAGACAGTGAAGGGCTTTGGATGTTGAAGCAGAGCAGTAGTTTGTATTCAGACGATTCTTAATGCTTACTGAGGGCTCAGGAACTTTGTAGTACTGTATGCCTGCTGCTCTCGGAAGCCTTTAACACAGAACAGTGTTCTTACTTGTTTTTTTTTTCCTCTAAACAAATTGCTTACCCCTACTTTCCTTTTTCCTTAACAAACTGTTTACACCCCCGCAGAACTGTGACGCCCTCCCGAGGCACGTTTGTTGTGTATGATCAATACCTTCTTGTTTAGAGGAAGAGGAGGGTGATAACCACCTTGTCTTCTCTGTTATCCATGCACCCTCTTTTTCTCTTCTATTTCGTTCTTTCCTACCCCCCCTTTTCTCTGCTCTCTCCTCTCTACCCCCTTATTTTCTATCTCTATTTTTCTCTGCTTTACCTCCTTTCCCACTTCATTCACACGTCTATCTTCTCCTCATCTCCCTCGTCATCTCCTCTCCTGTCCTCCCCTCTTGGCTCCTCTCCTTGATGTGATTATTCTGTGTGTCTGTGCTTTTCTGTGTTTGTATTCTTGACAACAGGGTAAGTCAACTGTGACTGATATTCTACTGGCTTAATGAAAAGCTGAGTGCCAAACTTAAGTAGAGCTCGACATCAGTCTGTACAACATTAGCTGCTGTGTTTCCTTTTAACTCGTTAAGTATTCCATCATCTTCCAAACATGTACATGTGCAAATACACACACACACACACACACACACATACATGACACACATGCACACACCGGCATACAGGCAGTTCATCTTGAGCAATACATTATTCACTCTCTTTTCGTGTTACAGTTTTATGCTTTGAAACATTGAGTTTACTTCTGTGTTGTAGTTGTTCTTGTTGTTATTGATGTTGTTCTATATATCAAAACTTGTATTAAGTCTAATACAATGTAAGCACTGTGCCATTCTACTCAAGCTGCACATGAAACATTCTCTCGACTACCTAACAACGACATCGGAGGCAGTGTCTTTTCCCTTCCTGTATCTGACTGAATGTAAAGTCAGCCGCCGACAAGTGTGCTGCAACAAAAATTAAGACACTTGGAGTTGGAAATTGTAGCATTTACGATGTTTAGCGTGTGTGGCTAAGTGAAAAGATATGAAGAGAGTCGAATACATCTCTTTGTTGATGTAGCCTGACGTAAGCGACGTCATGCTACCCTTGCAGCGTAAGTGCACAGTCATTGTTTTCTCTTGCAAGTGGTCCGATTTGTGCCAAGACTATGATACAGCGAACATTTGCAAAACTAAAACTAATCAAATCCAGGTGCTTGCTGTCAAACAGGAGATATGTGTCTAACATGCTAGATGGAGCTACTCAGTGTTGTTAGACAAAGTGAAAGCTTGTTGCAGGGAAATAAATATGAATAGCCTTATGCTAATTGCTCCTGCCATATGTTTTGTGGTTTGAGGATGAAGGTATGTATTTTAATCAACGTGACAGGGGGTTAGCCTCTTGCTAACGAGACAGTCTGAGCGGATGTGAGGGATTTTGACTGATGTGAAATTAGATCCAGTACGAGTGCCGTTTTGATGTCAAAGAGACTGTGCCTATGTTGGATGCTAGCTAGTGGATGAGACACTATTGACAAAGTTCTGGGTCTGAGTTGTGGTGTATGAAAGACACAGTAGCGCCTCCTGTGCAATCTTGTCTTTGAAAAAAGGTAATTGTCACCTTGTAATTGTGTAACCAAGAGCTATAGCTTTTTAATCCATGACCGAGCTGACACCAGCAGTTACACTCAGATGTCAATTAGCTAGAGTAGCTAGTTATTTCCATCAACATTAGGACTTAGCATCAGGACACTGGACGTCAGTGGAGTTTTAGTGATGACTTAAGAGCCGCTGGTGCATCACTGTTTGTGTTTTTCAGTCGGTCGAAATGCCTGAGCCATCTTTGCCATAATAGTCTGGTCAGCTCTTGTTGTTTGCCTGGAACTGCATCTGAGCCATAATTTACTTCAGCTAAAGAAAACAAAAAGAAAACATAAGTTTTTAACATAAACTTATTGTGTAGAGTTTGTTTGCCTTTCATTGAGAAAAAAAATCTATATATATATTTATCTTATATATATATATATATATTTGTGGCGGTGGGTAGCCTTAGAGAAAACTGTTGTTTAGCATTTTGATATTTGGGGATATAGTTTCTCATTCCAAGTCCATCACAATAATAAAATAAGTGTTAAATGTAAAGACACATATTCCCTCCTATTCACGTAGAACAGGGAAATTATTTTGTTGTAATTCACTCTTCTCATAAATAATTGGCTTTTATTATAAACCAAATTGGAGGCAGTTCAGTGCTTTGTTTATATCACAATCAGAATTTGACAGCTCATGCAAATTTTCGTCAAACCTGAAAAGCGTGAAGTAAGTGTGACATGTTTTTTTTGTGCATTCACACCACGAGCAACTCGAGCCTGCTGCTCCAAGTACAAACTACGTCTGTAATTGTAAGGTAATTGTACATCAGTGCGGCGCAGCAGCTGCTCGCAGTGTGAACACAAAGCTTTGCGTGTTTCATCAGAGAAATGAGCCACCGATCTTTCCTCGTCTCCCCTCGCCTCTTTTTTCCTCATGTCTATCCATTGTGTTGGTGCGTGTCTGCTATTGTAAAGCTGGTCTGTTTTTTAAAAAACAAAGAGTATCTGTGGATATATTTATTTCATCTAAAAGAATTGCTTATCTAAATATCTATGATAGTATATTTCAAGGCGCTAAGATCTATGTTATATAAGTTTGTCTACTAAATTTCCACTATTTATCTTAAAGAATATGTCTTTTTTGTCCGTCTGTCTCTCCTCGTCTCGAACCTCCTGCCCAGCTCCCTAACCCCTTCAGCGGAAACAGAGACCAGTACGTAACTGTGTTTTTGCTCACTTAAGACCAACCATCCGCCTCCATTAGCTATCTAAAGTAGCTAACGCTGAGATTTTCAACAAAGTGACAACGTGGAGGGGTGTGCAAGTGTCTTTTATGACCGTGTCACTGTAGCAGTGGCGGCGTGTGTTTGTCCACCCAGAGGGGCCTTTATTTTTTCGGTTCGGGCTACAGATTAAAGACTAATTAAACCTTTTATGGATTACAGCAGCTTTTACCAGAACTCTCACTCATGCAGGGGGGGGTCACGTTCTCGACCCTGTTTCAGGTTCACGTCGAACCCTGAAGTTTATACTGCAGTGTGGAGTACGGTGACCTCTTTGAAACTCAATAATGTAGCGAGCAGCACAGGCTTTTTTTTTGTTTTATTTTTATTTTTAAGTTTTTTTGCATTTCTTAGTAGCTGTATTACTCTACAAAACATGCACAGCTACCCCTGCCAACCAACATATACGGTATTTAAAGACTTTGATATACGTAAATAGTGTGTGTTATCTGCCAAGCTGCTGTGCTGTAAAATGAGAAAATAATGTACACAACAGACACACTGTTTTTCTTTAAAAATTTTACAATACTGGTAAAGCTAATCCGACACCTGTCATGGGCGGGGTTAATTCTGCTCGCTAGTGTGATTTCCACTAAGGCCAAAAATGAGCTTTCTTTTGCTGATCACATGTTCAAACAAAGAGGAGTCAGCATCACCGGCCTTCTGTGGACGACAGTAATTGTGCACACATCACTGAGAAGAACCTGGAA
The DNA here is from genome assembly GCA_029814665.1 of Acanthurus lineatus. NCBI lineage: Eukaryota > Metazoa > Chordata > Actinopteri > Acanthuriformes > Acanthuridae > Acanthurus > Acanthurus lineatus. Next base: position 1,727,998 of record JAPZDV010000008.1, read on the forward strand.
ACAACACTGCCTGAGATAGGAGATCGCCCCCTCCTGGCCAACATGCACTTTTACGTGCTTGTGACGCATTAATGTAAATCACTGTAGGTCGTAAGGTTAATGCATTTTCAGCACTGGGATTTCTGAAGCATTTACTGACCCTGAGCCCTGGCGAGCCCAGTTTTAGCCTCCAGTGGAAACACATTCACAGTTTCTGCCTGTGCACCTCCGAAAACGTCTCAAGGCCTTGTATTAATACTGCTGTATTGACTGACTGTACGAGATGGCGGCTAGTTGTGCTACACTTTATTGTCAGCACCTCACAAACACACGCTCACACACACATGCAAACTCTGACAGATTCACATGACCACACACACACACACAGGTCAGGGTGGTCACATCTGCCACCAGTGAGGGCAAAGACGATACTGTGCTGTACTGCAAGCAGGACGGAAATAAAAAGATGATTTTAATAAAGAACTGAAACTAACGCCTTACTGTTTCTCTGTTTGTTTGCTTGTTTGTTTGTCTGTTTTGCTGGCTGGTTGAGTGGGTAAAGAGAAATAAACACAGTTTAGTTCCATATAGGGCTCAATTCCCCAACCAGGATTATTTCAAGGAAAAAAAAGTGGAATTGGCGAAGTCTGCGATTTAGAGACAGTATGCAGAACACAACTCGATCATAAGTGAGAGTGACAACAATCTGTGTTTTAACTCTCTGTAGATAAAACTCTACATAATTTACTACATTTAGATATATGTAAGCTGTTTTTATTCACTAATACAGTGAATTTATTAACTAATACAGCCCTTTTGCCTCAAAGCCTTAAATATTCATCAGTTTCAGTTTGACACCTTCAGCCCAAAGCTATTTCGTTATTTTTTAGGGAAAGATTGTTGGTTCTTATTAGCAAAGGTCCTGTTTGTGACCCACCTCGACCTCCACCACATGAGGGATTTTGTCGATCTTCTCGATGTGCACAGGGTCAAGAATAAAAGCTGGAAAAAGTGATTGATCATGTTGTGTCAAAATTTGAATCGATGTCATTTACTTTTTGCCAGTTTTCATTATTTTTTTAATAAGAGAAATATTGTGTCATTAAATTTCTTCCTATGGTTTTTTTGGCTCAATTATATTTTTTAAACAAATAGTGGCCTCATTAGAGTTCATGAGCCTAATTTGTGTTACAAGCTCATGTATTTTACAACGTAGCCAATAAAACTTTGGCTTGATGCCTTAAAAAATCTCCAAAAACTTACAAACAGTGTAAGTAAACAACAGTGGGAAGTCAAATTTAAGCCGTGTAGGCCGAGAATCAAGAGGAGAACGATAAGGCTCAAGCTGCTCAATAAGAATAAATAGAAAAGAGTGTGACAAAAGGCAGAAAACTGAATGTGAGATAAAGTGAGGAAGAAAGAGGAAGAAACAGAAGGGGGTGAGAGAAAAAGAAGAAGAGAGGAGCTGGATGAAGACGGGGAAGCTGAAAGTTGGAAAAGAGAAGACGGCGTTCGGCTCTCGTGACGTCTGCAGGGTGAGATAGAGCAGCTTGTCGTTTCTGCCAACAATGGCCACCACAGAGCGCCGAAACACTGCAGATATGGAAAATCTCACACACACACACACACACACACACTTTTCTTTCTTTCCATCTTTCTCCCCCTCAGTCAAACGCCTTGCAGCCACATAATCAGCCACACAAACAGCCTTTCTCCCTGTAACGCAGCAGGAACTGTCTTCTGTCTGCCGCCTCATGTTCCTATAATTAGACGGCAGGTTCAGGAGTTCAAACGTGTCGACTCTGAACGAGCTTCTACCACAAAGCGATCTCTAGAAAAGGCAGCTCGCTGATTTTCTTTTTTCTGCTGCGTGTCCTTTTTGATAAATGTCTGCTCTGATGTCCCTGCTGGGGTCTGAACCTGACAACATAAAACCTGCAGCACAGCTACAGTCTCATGTAAAGGGTAGTAAAATATCAGGGTCAAAGGTCATGAGGATGGAGTTTTTTTTCCTCGAAGCATTCAGTGATGTGTTCACGAGACGACTCAAGCCGATGTTAACCTGCTTAATGGACATGGTGTCACGTGGATAACGGACGGTCTCTTTTAAGTGAACATGCGGTAAATGCCACCATGTGATGATGCTTCCACCACTGACCTTAGCAGATGTTTGAGAACAAAGAACACACACCAGTTTAAAAGAATTACATCCTTTATTTCATCAGTTAAAGAAAGACATAGTGCCGGTTAAAGGCTTCTACCTGCTCAGGTGTTTTTCCATTTTATGGATGCACAAAATCAGACACTGAAAACAGACAAAGAAAAATCTTTTGCGCCAAAGCAAAACAAGAACAGATAATTTAAAAGTTACTTACAAATATAAAAAACAAAATATTTGTAAGTATAACATGAACACAACTTGACCATTACTGGTGGATTCAGTCGGTTTCAGGTGTCACATAGTTAGCTTAATAAGAATCACCTGTGTGCTGTCAAAAACTGACAAAATACATCAGAAAGCTCCAACATTTGTTCTTCATGTTAAAAATACTGATAGATTTTTTTAAGAAATGCAAAAGACAATTAAAAAAAGAAAGTTTCTAACTCTCCTGAACTGGTTTGTTCCCTCTCCAGCTCTTTAGTTCAAAGTAAGATATTTTTTATTTAAAGCAATAAGAAATATCTATTAATATGTTTTATCTATTTATAGGATGAAGTACAAAGTCATCCCCATTTTATTATTACACTTAAAAAACCTTATAGTCTAACCAAAAAATGTTTTTCAAATCTGTCCAGGAATAGTAGTAGTAGTAGTTCCATAATAGTTTTGATTATCCACATGAGTGAAAGTTGTCTACATTCAGCAGGTTTTAATAAGTGGGCACAGGTCCATTAGCTGACTGAAACTCGTATATTTAAAAAGAATAATGCACAACTTCAGAAACCTGCAGAGGAGTCACTTGGCCCTTTTTAAGTAAAAAAAAACAACAACAACTTTTACTTCAAGAGAGGAAATGTGTCACCAAATATATAATATTATTATATAATATTAAGCAATGCATTTCTAAATATGTATACATATAAATTTTCGTTCTTCCTTGTAACAAGCTCGTCAAAATGAGGTTCTTTGGTTATTATTTAATTATCTAGGCCAGGGGTGTCAAACTCATTTTCACTGAGGGCCACATCAGCATCATGGTCGCCCTCAAAGGGCCGGTTGTAAATGTAAGACTGTATAAACGTAACTATTCCTTAACATATCCTTAACACAACTGTCTCTGTATTTGATTTTTTTGTATTATTTAATTAAGTTAGAAATATTGTATATGCATTTGCATATATGTATAAATATTTAGCACATTTGATTATCAGGTTAAGAAACCCGCATTACTGCCTCAATAAAAGATCAAACTCTTGAAGAAAACAACAAAACATCATCAAACACAAGTTATCACATTAACTTCGTTCTAAACTTTTCTCACAGTCAGCATGGGAGCAGAAGTGTAGTTCAATAAGTAACTGAGCTGCTGAGAACATATAACAGATGTGGCATTATACAAAAACAAAGAATATATAATTAACTCAAAATACCATTAAAGGTTGTCTCATTTCACAGCGATATTGGTCACGTTTTGAGTGAAGTTGATAAGGTGATGCTGCTTGTCCCTGAACACACCAAGTAGATCCCTCCTCACTCTAAGATACCGAATCACACACCATCCTAATTCACTGATCATGTTCTGAAAATAAAAACATTTTATGTTTTATGCACATATTTGTTGTTGTTGGAAAACCACTGAAGTGGAAACACTGCTAATTGCCGTCACTTTGCGGGTAACAAAATCAGTGTGAATTGTGGGAGATGTAGTTTATGGTCAATGTACGCTTTAAAGCTGTATAGAATTAAAAAAAAATAAAAATCTTAAAAATGACATTACCCCTTTTTAAGCTCTCGCGGGCCACATAAAATGACGGGACGGGCAGGATAAGGCCCGCGAGCCTTAAGTTTGACATGTGGTATAGAGTATAAGGATAAATATCTACATTAGTTGTGTCGCAAGCTTGCTTAACGGATTTTGTCCTTCCTGCACGTTTTAATTTGATATCATAACATCTGCACACTTGGAACCATTTTACTAGACAGTCACATCAAAAAAACACTCATTTACTAACAAACAGTTCAGATTCTGTGGTGTTGCGGTTCCTTAATGTGGTGGTTTGCGTCCTTCTCTTCAAGCTTAGAACTCTCCTCTATGAGCACAAACAAACAAGAATCATAAATGAACAGCAAAAAGTGAAAATTCATTCTGAAAAGTCATTCTGAAAATGAGCCTACTGTAAATGTAGGACAGTCATTACTTACCCTCCTTATAGATGTAGGCTGTGAAGAAAAATAAAACAATTCTGAATTACAATCAAGTAATGAGGAAAATGAATATGATAGATTTTTGTGCAGACAGACACACAGATAGATGTATAGATACAAATCTGAACTCCTGACAGATTCAAATGAGCCTAGCCCATCTAAAAAGAAAAGAACAAAATATATATATAAATGTTTCCATTAATAATGTTAATAATTAGCCATCAGTAATGTAAATAAATAAAATCAGTCATTTATAAATCAGTAGTAATGTGAACATGCCTCATCTTCATAACTTCTCATAACTTAAATCAGTGTGTGTTAGTTCTTTTTGTGTATGTTGTAATTTTTCTCTGTTTCCTGACTGGTTGAATTCCTGAGTCAAAAGTTAAGATCAAGCACAAAACCATCAGCATGTTAGGTTTCCTCAGCCTGTGTTTCCTCACACAACAACAGCTCTGATCCTGATTCACTTATGATCAGGCAATCAGTAATTAATGAGTCGTTAGCTCTTTGTTAATAGTTACTTAGGAGCAACCCATGAAAAAAAATGGTGGACAGTTTGCTGATTTACTGATTAATAACTAATCAGTAGCCAATGATTCTAATGATCTCCCACTTTGTTTCTCATTAAAGATGAGGTTGATAATTCTGGAGAGTAACCAAAATTTGAAAGTCGCATCGCCTCAGAGCTCCATCTTAACCCTCCACCTGCCATCGGAGGTCCTTACAAAGACACATCCCACCTAAACAAGCACGAGCTCTGCAACTGCTTCATAACAGTTACAGGCTGTTACAAGTTACTGCTGCAGGGGTGATTTTTGTGTTTTATCTGTGATTTTTTTCCACTTTCACAATCTGGTGAAAAGCAACAAATCAAAATTTAACATCTAAGTGAGGAAAAAGAGCAACAGTCTCTCTGTCTAGATCTCTTACATTTCTTAGACTTCATGTTCTTCAAAATGATCCTGGCAATGGTGAAGGTGATAGTTGTAACAGCAGCCACTGCAGCAATGATGGCAGTCATGTGTGTGCGTTCCTCTGATGAGCAGAAAACAACAACAACAACAATAGTTACAACCTAAACAGATGAAACAGGTCAGAGGCCTGTACAACAAGCTCAAATACCCAGGATTTCTTATCATGCCCTGTAAAACTTGATCAGTGTCACTTTTAAACTTATTTTAAATGTATTATTTCAGGTGCAGCCTTGATGGTGTTAAATGGACTGGAATTCAAAAATAAATGAATGGATACACTAATTTACCAATGAAAAAAGGCTACATATAAAACCGAATCCAAAATGGTAACCAAGATGAACTTTCATATCGTATACATATTATATCAAGCCATGCAGCACATGCAGCAGCTGAAGGCTCCCTCAACTTCAGCATAACAAAACGAAAAAGGAGTAATCCTCTCATTTTTATTACTGAGAATTGTATTACTTATGACAGTAATACACTCGTCAGTATCAGAAAAGGAAGTGCAGCGATTAGGTTAAGTGCAGCGGACCTCGAGAGGATCTCTGCTCTTGGCATATCTAGATCAGACAATCAAAACATTCGGACCAGACTTCATCGCAAGTGGTGTAGTCGATCTAGGAAAAGAGGCAAAAGAGCCGGGATAAGAGTTAAGCTAAGAAGGCTTGGACCCAAGGCTGTTCCACTACCCAGCCTACTCCTGGCAAATGTCCAGTTGCAGGACAAT
>JAPZDV010000008.1:1753167-1765388 GCA_029814665.1 Acanthurus lineatus
AGCAAAAAGGGGGGAACCATGTATTTTATTATTATATATATATGTGTATATGTGTTTGTGCGTGTTTGTATGTTTATGTCTGTGTGTGTGTGTCTGTGCGCATGTGTGTGTGTATATGTTTATGTGTGTGTGTGTGTGTGTGTGTCCTCGCTCTATGTGCCTGTACTTTGAGGTTAATGTCGTCGCTGCTCTCAGCTCGCCTCTCTCGGCTCAGACCTTGTTTTCCTCCTGAACCTCCTGACCTCCATGTTTCTCCGCCTGTTTCTCCGCCTGTTTCACTCTTTCACTCGCGTCTCTGTGTCCCTGTTTTCCTCTTTTCATCCTCTCTCACCTCTCTTTTTAATCCATCCTTTCAAAAAACCCTTTTGTCCACCATCTCTCCGTCTCTGTTTCTGTCTGCACTTTTCTCTCTGTTTCTTTTTTATTCGTTTCAGTTTCTTTCTTTCTTTCCCTCTCGTTTCTTTACACATGCTAATATTTTCCGTTCTGCTCGTGACCCAAATATCTTCCTCTCATCTCTTCACTCTCTCTTTCTCAATCTGTTCCCCTTTTCTCTCCCTCTCTCAGGACCGGAGAAGGGCAGATGTGTGGCGTCAGAGTATTTCACCGAGCCGGAGATAGAAATCACAACAGAAAACACGTCCAACATCCTCAGTGATTCGCAGCTCACACACACACACACACACACACACACACACACACTCACACACACACGCACACACACACTCACACACACACGCACACACACACAGATCGTTCATTATTGTCAATACCATTAGTATTTTTATGTAAAAATTAAATAGATTCAAACAGTCTGTAAAAACTTTACATGGAGGTTTGTGGGCGTGTCGGACAGCGATGAGCTCTGCTCTGATTGGCCGAGCTTGAAGGCAGAATTTCCTCCAATCAAGCAGATGAAAATCACCTGAGTGGTGATTTGGTTTGGGTCTATAAACTGCTCGCTCTGCTTCAAGATGATGATTTGATGGCTGATTGAGATCTCTGTTAGCCTGACATGTTGCCTGTTTAAGAATTTGTGTGAGCTTTTGTATCTGAAAGTGGAAAATATGATGAGACTACATGCAGAAAAAAGCAAAAACTGAAACTCTAACTATCTTCATGCGACTCTGTTTGTTGTAGAACTTGAGTTTGAGTTGAGAAATTGTTTGTCTCTAAAAGGGGTAGGAATGTTTTCTTTAACAGCAGTTTCTCTTAATATTTGCCTGAAAAAGGGTCATTAGGTGCCAGTTGTGCAAATAAAAACACACCAGAATCCGCAAACTCTATTAAATCTGCAAACCTTCATTCAGCGTATTCAGGCTTCTATGCAAACTGAATGAAAGAGCACAAATATAAAGACATTCAGATGATTATCAGCCATGTGAAACATCAGAATCTAAAATGTGAGGATTAAAATAAAAAGCCTAATGTCAAAAAATCACCAGTGAAAAGCCAAAAACACCAAATGAAGAGGATCCGTCGGTGTTTTCCTGTCCGTCTCCCCGCCGGCTGCTGACAGGAGTGAACTTTGAGAGCAGTGAGAGTGAGACTTAATGGGGATCAGGTGTCATTGATCGTCTAATCAGGCGTCTGTCTGCAGCTGCCAGCAGAGACTCGACTCCAACTCTGTTTGGGATTCCAGTGATTCACCCAAAAACTCAATATTTGTCGAAGAAACTCAGAGTTTAAGAAACCCTTAACCCTGTGTTCAATAATGAAAGAGGTGCCTTTAAGAACCCTGGAGAAAAAAAAACTTTTTATCACAGGGATCAATAAAATCTTGTTTTAACATAAATTAACAAATGAAAATGTTATTTGTTGATTGTATGTTTATTTGAATAATTTGAATTTGCCGTGATGCTAGTGACAAAAATTGCCACATGAATGTATTAGAGTAAAAGTACATAATCTCCCTCAGAATCAGAGTAAAATGAAGTAAAAAGGTTTTAATACTCGAGTAAAGTGCTTGTACTTAATAACATCATTTCAGTTGATGTTCTTAGTTATTTTCTATCTTTGTCTTTTTTCTCTTTCTGAACTTCTCACAGTCTGCCTCTAAAAAATGTAAAGGTACAACTTATTGCTTTTCAGTTAAAAATACCAAGTTTTTAAATCATGCAACAAGAAAAAAATGATATTTTTAAGCTAAATAAACTTTACAGAAGCCCAATAAACTCTGAATATTCTCATTATTGTTGCACAAGCTGCAGTCTTTGGTGCTAAATGCAGAAACAGTGAAATTCCTTCAGAATAAAATACAAAAACTGTTTAAACTGACTTCCTGTAACGTCTCACACTCACACACACACCCACACACACACACTGGCTCGTCTCTCCTCACTCGACAAAGACTTAAATCAGCTCAGGTTATGAGTTTGTGTCGATAATTAAGTTACTTAAATCAAAACGTGATTTGAAAAATAAAAACACACACTGTGTTTGTTGAACTGAAGATGTGTCTTCAGATTATTTTCTATATTTTTCATGTCGCGTTCATGATGTGCAATCAAACATTTTCTCCACTAAAAAGTGAAAATGCACTGAAGATAAAACTTGTTCTTTTGAGTAAAAATGCAGACTGATGAGACGAGCAGCTCAAGGACTTTACTCAAACACACACACACACACACACACACACACACACGTATATAAAGCTGAGAGCTGATGCGGGACGAAGTGACGTTCTTTGCTTTCTTATAGAGAACAAAATGTGTTACTTCCTCATCAGTGTTTTTTAAGCTAAAAACATGCTAACGGTGTCTGAAAGTTGACGATTAGCAGGTGAAAGTGTGGAGCGTTAAGCATGCGGGTCAGATCTTCGTTCATAAACATTTTCCTCTCTGTATGACCTTGTTTCTAACCGTGTCTGACCTTCACTCGTCCCTTTCCCACAATCCCCTTTTTTTTACCTCCAGAAATGGTGCGGACGGCCACGCCCTTCCCCATGGTGTCCCTGCTCTTCGTCTTCACGGCCTTCGTCATCAGCAACATCGGACACATCCGGCCGCAGCGCACCATCCTCGCCTTCGTCTCCGGGATATTCTTCATCCTGTCAGGTACCGAGCAAGTTAAATGAGCGTGCACGTGTGTGTGTGCGTGTGTGTGTGTGTGTGTGTGTGTGTGTTTTACGCCCTGAAACTGCACAGACTTTGTGTTTGTGCACAGAAACACAGTTTGCAAATAATCAAAAAACCTCACAGAACACAAACTTTATACTTTTACAAAACATCCGCCGGCTTTTTCTCCTCATGGTTTGTTTCCAATTACTCTGCTGTGTGTTGCGGTCGTTGCAAAGCAGCCTGGGAGACAAACCTCAGCGCACAGCTGTCAGACAATCTGTGGACTGAAGGTCTGTGAGGAACAAACACGTTCTGTGAGAGCACAAAAGACGTCCTGCTCAGTAAGTTTCTGCCGAAAGTCAAATCAATCGAGATCAACCAAATAACGCCACAGATGTGTGAGGATTATTTTTCTGTTCCTGTCGTTGAACATCTGCCAGATGTTCTTGCAGGTTTACAATCAAATAAGTGAACTTGACCGTGAACTCTCCTCAGCTGCTCTCCGGTCGGTGTTTTCTTCATTTCCTTTTTTATTGCAGGCTTTACAGTTCGGCTCGGTGCCGGTGAAAAGCTTAAACTCTGTCCCGCTGTTACAGATAAAAGGCTTGTGAGAAAGTGTTGGAGATTTGAAAATAGCTGAGGTTCCACTTTCCCATATTACTTTCTGACCCGTCTGTCCTCAAACTGTTTATTGTCTTTTTTTTTCTTTTTACTTTCTGCAGCAACACAAACAGTCTGCAGAAATCAGCTTTTCTGTCCTTGAAGAAGAACGGGATTTATTGTTGAAGTGCAGACAGAAAAAAAACATCCTTTACAGACATTAAATCACCACAATATGTTTGCAAAGACGCCTTCTTGTCACTTTGCAAAGAGACAAACAGGAACATTAATCCTGTTAAGATGCATTTAAACGTTATTTAACATTGTCCAGAGTCTGTAGATTGAGAGGAATCAGTAAAGAAAGCGTTAAAGCTGCATGAACTTTACTGAAAGCCTTCACACTGCAGGATCGAACAGGCAGATCAGACCAACCTGGACTCAAAAACACCCCTCTGATTGTCAGAAAGGACCAGTCAGTCCAAAAAGAGAGACCAGTAGAAACAGTCGGTGCAGGTCCTCAGTGTATCAGGACTGCAGACGGAGACAAAAACGACCCGGGTGATGCTTCAGATGTGTGAGAGTGTCGACCCCCCCCCTCCTCACACACCAGCTCGAATGGGACGGTTAAAAAGCAGCAGAGCAGAAGAAAGAGCGGACGGCTTGTTAGAAGTCGACACTCTTCAAGGTTAATGATAAAAAAGACAGCTCGGCGGACGGAGGACTCACTCTGCAGCTCCTCTCTCCTCCCTCCCTGGCCGACAGCTTGTCAGACCTCACCTCGCTCCCCCCGCTGCTGGCTGGCTGGCTGAACGGTGAACGGGGGCCTAATTCCAAATAATTGCTCTCTCTGCAGAGGAAGTCGCCGGGCAGCAGAGATTTGATGTTTCGCTTCAGGCTTTTTGGTAAAAAAAAAACAACTTTCAACTTAAAAAGCAAATAGTCTGAAAAGTGACTTTGTTGGAAAGTCTGTAACGAGGAAGCTGGTTTTCTTCAGGGACGACACGTCGACAGTTTGAGCTGAATAATCCCCCAGCATCTCCCCCAGTGACCAACCTTCAGCGTGGCCCCCCTGCTTCACACGTCTGTGGCTGAAAGTGGAAAGTTTCTGCATAAAATGATGGATCATATTTATTCTTTTTAAAGATCCAACCTGTCCACATGTTATTATCCCAAATCTACATCAAACTGAAGGATTTTTTCCTTTTTATTTTGTCTATTTGCAAAGAAAAGACCATGTGACATGTTTCGCTGCCTCAACTCTGCATTTAAAAACTGCTAATTGTGTCTAGATGTACAATAAATGGGACGCTCCCCACGGCTGCATGCAAAACCAGAGCCATAAAAAATGAACTTCATTTTGAGCTTCAACTCATCAGACAGGAAGAAACATTCGGATTCATAAATGCAACAGAAGAACTCAAAGGACTCTCGTAGTGTTTTTTAATGTGAGCAGGTCCCGGTTTTGTTTGTATCTCGTGCACGTGCACGAGGAAGCATACGCACGTGAACGAGTGCGTGAGCATCCAAACGCGTCCTCTGCCAACGGCTTCCAACGTCTGCGGCGTCAGCGTGCCAGGAAAGCGACGAGCCAGCAAACGGCAACAGGGAGACTGTTGCTCCGATGTAAACACAGTAGGTCTGGAGATCATTTTTGTAAAAAAAAATGTTTTGCAAAAAATTTAAATAGGAAGTAACACGTTTGTTTGGCCTCAACGATAAATACACACAGGAAATTTAAAATTAGACACCAAACTACAAAGAAAAAGGATCTGCAGTAGTTTGTTTGGATGTATTTTAGATTTCTGATGAAGAATAAAGTCAGTCTGAAGATCTCTGGAGACGCTTTGAAGCTGACGGAGATGATTGTAACCGACATGAACTCAAATTAAAAACTGTTTTTAGTGAACAAACTCCTTGTAAACGTGTGCGACTGTGTTTACAGGTTTGTGTCCTTCACATTAAGAGAAAAGGACAAAGAGAAAAGTTTCTCTCTCAGAACAAAGTTTGCGTCTGTGATCCGTCTTCCTGCTTCACCGAGGATTAACATTTAACTGAACAAAGAGAAGGAGCCTTTCGCTCTGTTTTTTTTGTTCCATCTGTATCAGAGACGTATGGGGGGGAAGGGGGGGTCCTCTGCAGCCAGCAGGGTGACATCACTTCCTCATGTCTCTGCAGGACAGCAGGGTGACATCACTTCCTGGTGTCTCTGTAGCCAACAAGGTGACATCACTTCCTCATGTCTCTGCAGGACAGCAGGGTGACATCACTTCCTTGTGTCTCTGTAGCCAACAAGGTGACATCACTTCCTGGTGTCTCTGCAGCCAACAGGGTGACATCACTTCCTGGTGTCTCTGCAGCCAACAGGATGACATCACTTCCTGGTGTCTCTGCAGGACAGCGGGGTGACGTTTCTGCTCGGTCACCTCGACCACAGGGTCAACAATTCGCTGATGAAGTGGTTGTTGGGAATATTTTCGACCTCGTTAGTCTCTCTCTCTCTCTCTCTCTCTCTCTCTCTCTCTCTCTCTCTCGTTTCCTCTGAGCAGACAGGATGACATCACCTTCCTGTTTCATCCTCAGTTTTTTGTGCATGAAGGAGCTTTACCTCACAGATGCTAACTTAGCATGGTGGACTGCTGACTGGACATTTGGACGGACGTGACACCCATGATGTCAGAGGAATGTCACCGAGCCAGGACGCAGAAAAAGCTCATGTGTGCAAATGTTTCCGGTTAACGGCTAATTAAGAACGACAGAGATGTCGAGTGCGACAGAAGGTCAAAACGTCACAACACTCAGCTGGAGAAACACAGAAACATCGTACGAAGATGTGAGAGCGTCAGTCTTATTTTTAAAGATGATTTTGTGAAAAAACAGAAACCTTCACTGCTTTTTTTCAGTCTGTCCGACATTAAAAAGTCATTTTAACGACCAGTAACTGCTGGGAGGCTTCAGAGAGGAATTAAAAAGAAATAATGTTCCCTGTCAGAGAGATTTGTGAGAGATGGAGCACGAAGAAAGAATCGAGTCCAGAAATCGATGATTGCCATGTTCGCTTCTGCAGCAACACAATGGACAAAAAAACACACACACACACACACACACACACACAATGGATTTTTTTTCTCCACACTTGTGTTGTTGTTTACAACAAAAAGAGACTTTTCGAAGGCAGAAGTGCAGTTATTTTCCTCACAGCGGCCGAAACAGAGAGAAGCACTGAAATCTGAGGCACTTTGGAGAGATTTTGTAAAAAAAACACACACTTTGTCCCTGTCAGCGTGTGTGTATTTTTGTCTAACTGCTGGTCTGTGAGCGCTCGAGGTCACAACATGGCGGCTGTGAACCAGCTGTTTCCCTCCATTTCTCCTGTCTGTCCTTCCTCCTGTAATTTCTCTCCTCTATTTGTCTCATTTTCCCCCTCTTTTTGTGTGTGTTTGTGTGTTTGTGTGTGTTTGTGTGTGTGTGTGTGTGCAAATGCTCATGTGGTGAACACACAACTACGCCTGAGAGGCTGCTGCTGAGGTGAACATCCAGTTACAACACTGCCATCTAATGGCCAACAAAGGGAATTACAGCTGCCTCATTTCTCTTCTTTTTTTTTTAAGTTACATCCATCAGTCAGACTTTATCTCCATATTCATTATTAATAGAAGTCTCAGATGTGTGTTAGTGACATACAATCGTGCCGATAAAAGGAATTTCTTATATCTTTCAAAAGTATTAAAAATAATGAACTTATTTGGAAAAATGTAAGGAGCAGAAAGTACAGATGTTTACTCGAGTGAAGAACAGAAACCTGAAAACTCTGTTTGAATACAGTGACGAAGTCTCATGTTTTGTTACTTAACTTTTTAAAATGAGTGTAAAATTTAAAACCGAAGGTAATCAAAGTAAAAAAGATCAAAAATGTTCTTATAATGTGCCAAAAATGAGCTTCCTGCTTAATTACAGAGGCCTAACTGTCTGTTTGTTCGTCTTCCTCTTTTGGCCAAATCCAAAACTCTTGAGTCATGTTACTTTTTGTGCAAAGATTTACGTTTTTCTAGGAAATATAAAAGCCCCTTTTTAAGAATGTGGAGCATGAGTGCACAGGTGTCGTGTCTTCAGCATTTTTAAACTCAGCTCAGTAATAAATGAAAGTTTTGAATCCTGCATCTGGCAAAATTAAGCTCCTCAACAGCAGAGAAACAAACAAATACAAGTTTACTTTCTTTTCTTTCACTTCATTACAGCAGCGGTGAGGAAGAGGCTTCAGCAGGTCGATGAATAAACTTCACAGTGTCACTAAAAAGAGCAGAAATAATCTCCCTGCATGCAGAAAGTCCATGTGGCTGCAGACTGTCGGCGTCTCTGCCGCCGTGGTCCACATGTTGTATCTCTGCAGCCTCGACGTGCAGCTGCAGTTTTAAGGAGAAGCAACATCGAAGCTCTGCTGAGCCTCGGAGCCTCTGTGACACCCCGATGCAGAAGTCTAAATCCAGCTTAACACATTTTCACAAGGCCGGTGTTTGTGTTAAAGTTCAGGAATCTGTGATCATTTCTGAAAGAAAACGAGCTTTAAGGTGGATTTTTTATGTTAAAGAGGATCATGTTTTCTGTGAGGAGGTCAGCTGCTGGGGTTCGTCCGTCAGCAGGACAGGAAGCACCGACACACTCCTAACGAGGGCTCACTCTGTGTGTGTGTGTGTGTTTATTTGCATTCATGTGCACAAATGTGACCGCAAGCACTCGTACTTGTGTGTGTGTGTGTGTGTGTGTGTGTTTGTGTGTGTGTTTTGTCCCCTTTTTATCTCTTTTCCACAGCGCAGCCTGTTGTTGGGGTTTTCTCAGCCTATTTACAGCACAACGAGGACACGTTATCATTAGCTATTCAAGCTACAGAGCACACACACACACACACACACACACACACACTCCTCCATTCAGAGAGAATAAACCCCCGTTGACATGGGACTGGTATTACAGGGTAACAAGGGTAATGCAACATTAGCCTCGCTCCTCCCCGCTCCCCGGTTATTTGTCGGGCTGTTTGTGAAGGATGGAACGAACCAGAAGAACTAAATGTCACCGTGTTTTTCCGTTTTGTTGAACCGGTTCAGCATCTTCGCTGGTCTTTTCTGGTTAGTCTGTTTTCCCCTGAACACATCAAATCCTCATCTGACCCCGTTCGTGTGTCCGAACGAGCGCTGGCACGTCACACTCAGTTTGGTGAAGTTTCCCTCAGTTCAAGGTCACAGTCGCACCAACAAACTATGGACATTCAAATGTGTGTGTCCTGATTCTCTAAACCCTGAAAGCTGCACAGAAATAAACAAACACATCAAATAAGAACGTAAGGATTAAAAAAAAGTCTGAAAGTTATGAAAGATGTTTCTGCTGCTTATGATTCTCAGAGTGTAAAGGAGTAAAAAACATGTCTGTTGTCTGGTCTGAACTCTGATGCTCTGCTGGTTTTTTCTCCTGAGGGGAAAAACGAGAGCAGACTGTGATTTCTGGTGTTTACAAGCAGAGTCTGATGCTCAGAAATCAGAGGAGAGTCTGTGAAACAAACCTGGAAAGATTAAAATCTTCAGAAGATGTGCTTTTAGTCGCTGAAACACAAGTGGGATCAACTATCATCAAACTTAATGAGGATCATCCAGAGAAACACGGCTCGCTCACTCAGCTCCTGCAGACCCTCGCAGACCATCACACCTGTTGTCAGCTCCGCTCAGGTGTGAATAACAACATTAACGATGCTCATTAAGCGTCTCGGTGGGTGTCATCAGTGAGGGAGCGACAGCCCCGGAGGCGGCTCAGCCAAATGGAATGGTGCCATCAGTAACAGTGTGTATTTAACATGTGTTTTTCATCACGTATGTGGAGTCAGAGTGATGTCACAGCATCAGACACACACATGGATCATATTTAATACAGATGCAGCAGGTAAAAGTCTCCTCTGAAGTGCTGTATATGTCTGCAGAACCCTCTGTGATTGTAGTAATACAAGTTATACACTCTGTGTGTGTGTGTGTATGTGTGTGTGTTTGTGTGTGTGTGTGTGCGTGTGTGTGTGTGCGCAGGCCTCAGTCTGGTGGTCGGTCTCGTCCTTTACATCTCCAGCATCAACGACGAGGTGATGAACCGACCCAGAGAGCCCGAGCAGTTCTTCCACTACCACTACGGCTGGTCCTTCGCCTTCGCCGCCTCCTCCTTCCTGCTTAAAGAGGTAATCGAAGAGCAACACACACTAACAGGCATGGACACACACACACACACACACACACATGCTCACACACACACACTGACACACACTCAGATGTTGCTGTGCATGAGCATGAAGATGTATTGCAGACACGCAAACATGTAAAAAAATGCACCGACAGAAGCAGAAGCCTGAGTGCACATGACACACTGAATGTGTGTGTGAACAGAACACACACACACACACACACACACACACACATGCAGAGCAGTTTGCAGTGACACTAATATGTACTGATGCTTAACATTTACAGACACGATGTAACTGACAAAAGAGTTCATGCACACACACACCCACAAACTCACACACACACGCACACCCACGCGTACACACACACACACACGCACACCTACACACACACACACACACACACAGATTGTTTGGAATCAGTCTTGGATGTCGACCAACCGCCGTTTAGCAAAACACACTCCAGCATGTGTATAAACACACACACACACACACACACACACAAATGGCTTGCAGCTTGCAGAAATGCAGACTTACTCGGCTAAGTGCACACACACACACTCTTCCACACACACACACTCTTACACACACACAGTCTTACACATACACACATTAAAAGTGTGTGCGTAGGAGCTCGTCATCCTGCTGCATCAATATTCATAAATGTTAATAGCCTGAATACTTGAGGGCAGCAGCTCTTCTGTCGCAGCGAAGCTTCATATGCATCAGAATATTCCTCACTGGGGGAGCGAGGGGGGGGCGCTCTGCATATCCTCACTCCCTCTTTCCTCTTTTTTTCATTTCTTCCCACCTCCTCCTCTTGTTCCTTCCTTTTCTCCTCCTTTCCTCCACTCGTCTCTTTTCCTCTCTGTCCTTTATTTTTTATTTTGTTTCTTCTTTTTTCTTTTATCTTTGTTTCTTTAATCTGCTGTCGTCTCTTCTTCTCTCTCTTCTTCTCATCCCTTCTTCTCTCCTCTCCTCTTGCCTTCTGCTCTTTCATCTTATCTCCTCCATTGCTCCTCTTCTCCCTCTCTAACTTGTAGCTTCTCTCTCCTTTTTTTCCTCCATCCCTCCTCTTTTCTTTTATCTCATTTCATCTTTCTCAGCCTGACTCCTTTTTCATCTTTCACTCTTTTCTTCTTCTTTGATCCCTTTGTTCTTCCATCATTCCATCCTCACCCTCCTTTTCATTCACCTTCATCCTTCTTTTCTCTTCTTGTGTATCTTTTTGTTTTCGCTGTTGTCTTTTTATGCTGTTTTCTCTTCCTCCTCCTCCTATTTTTCTTTTTTTTTGTTGCAGCTCTTCTTATAATTTGCATTGAAGCTGCAAAACATGGGACTTTTCACACACACACACACACACACACACGATCGGTTGCAGCGTTCACGTCGTGGATGAAAAGTGAACGAGCTGTGAAAACATGAATACGTTTCTGATGACGCCTCGTTCCGCCCTTTTGTCAACTCTCTGCTAAATTACTCCGGATTATTTCGTCTTTCTCCACCTAATGTGTTGCAGTTCAGGGGGGAGGACGGAGCCGATTCTGACATTCTGTAAAAGCTTTTTGCATCTGAAACGTCTGCAGCTCGTTCTGATTCCCTCTGCTAAAACAGATCTCAGGGACGGAAACAGACGCAGGACTCTTCTGTCTCCATCTTAGTTTCTGCTTCCTGAAAGACAGTCGGTTGTTTGATTCTCGTATTTATTCATCAGATCTGCTCTGTTTGCTCGACTGTCTGTCAGAAACTCCAACATGAAAGCGCTTCTAAACAACAAAAAAATAAGGAGCCAAAAGAGGGTCGACCTTCTTATTTAATTTTAAACAAATACTGTTAACAGATTTAATCATTTATCAGAATCAGTGGTGATTCCCGAGTGTGCTGGGGCCCCGGGCAAAAACTCCCAAAGGGCCTCTCTGACAAGCATTAAACATGTTAATAAATAATCTGAAACTTTTTAAAAAATTATCATTCAATGTCACAAAAGTAACTAGGACACACCGTGTGTAATAACATTAGTAATAAAATATAAAGTGCCCACAGGGGTTATAAAATTAATGAGGATGTGGCCAAGCGGATATTATATTCAGTGCATAAAAGCAGCGTAAAATCAGAAATAAAAACTAGAAAGGTGCCAAGATGTTTTACGAGGCTTCATTAACCTTTAAACTTCATTTATTAATTTAAAAAGTTATTGTTGAAAATGTTTTTCTGCTGAAACATGAAGAGAGAAACGAACTTGACCTTCAGATCTGACGTGTTTGCATGTTTTTCAGGGTGCAGGTGTGATGTCCGTCTACCTGTTCATGAAGCGTTACGCCGAGGAGGAGCTCTACAGGCCCCACCCT
>JAPZDV010000008.1:1805153-1816983 GCA_029814665.1 Acanthurus lineatus
CCCCGCGCCCCCCCCCCCCCCCCCCCCCCCCCCCCCCCCCCCCCCCCCCCCCCCCCATTAGAGGACGAAACAAGGAGTCAGAGCAACGCAAACACACACATTAAAATTTATCTCGACACTGTTTGTAGATGTTTATTTAAGTCGGTGGTCTTCAGTGTCGTGCAACTTCAGCAAAAGTTGAGCAAAGACCATAGAAACAGACTTGTTTAAAAGAAATAATGCGAGATTATTGGCTCTGCATCTACTGTGATGATTCGGCCTGGTTAGCAATCAATACAATCACGACTGGAGTCTTGGCGACTTGTGTGAAGAAGAAGAAGAAGGTAAAAGGGCCGCGCTGGTGGTCTGACGATCTAAGTATACACCGTATCATATAACAGCACATAACATGCAACCGCAACATCCTGAGTTCAAATTTAGCTGAGAACTTTGTTGTTTGTCGCAGCTCTCCAGCTCTTCTCCTCTGGCTTCTCTTCCCAGTCTGCTGTCGTATAAAGGTGGAAATTTCACAGATCTGACATCAGAAAAGAAGGTTAATGAGAGAAAAGCTGGAAGTCTGTGTGATCTTTAAGTAGCATGGAGTTTTCTCTTTATTTATGTTTGTTTATGGGCAGAGAGCTTTTGACTGATGTTATAGACCAGACTGATTCAGACACACACGCTCTTTCACTTGTAAAACCATTTTATGCACACCAGTAAATGGACTTGGCTGCCGGATCCGCAGTAGGAACGAGGTGCAAATTGAGGACAGAATGTTGTGGCAACGCTTGCAGGTGATGTTAGCCAGCTAGCGACACATTAGCAGTCCCCAGCTAACAGACGGACAAAGCAAACAATTAAAACGCTACACAAACACTTTACTGGATCACTTTTCTGCTGTCAGAACACCTGAGAGTCTCTTGTTTTCACAGGAAAGAAACCTTTTAGACCTGCCCTGATACCAAGGCTGCTTTGTTTTCAGATGTCTGTCCGGTTTGTTCTCTCTTAACCTCCTCATGAAACACACCGAGGCCTTTTCTCTGCATTTCAAACTGCTTTGGTAAAGCAAACATCATGAACTTCTCCCTGAATCTCGATCAAACAAGTGATTGAAAGTCAGAGAACCACAGAGGTCAAACTCACAAAACAGAGAACAAGAAACATGTTTTCACATCTCTGCATGAAGCGTCAAAGCTGAATAGACCAAAGAAGCAACATCCAACGTTCTTTTCTTTATTTTAAATTTCAAAAATCATTGCAACACATTTTACTCTGCTAACTGACGACCCGACCACCAGGACATTTAGCAGCTTTTATGTGGCAACCAAAGGACGTGTTTTTAGTGATTTTCCGGCTGGTTTTGTGCTCTAATCCAGTTTCTTTTAAGGAGGCACTGTGAGATTTTACAGCCATGTTTGTAGCAACAAAACCAGACATTTTAATCCAAAACACGATCTTATCCCGAACATACCAGACCTTAGCCACAGAAACATATGAAGTTTCAACAAATTTTTGGCTTGCAGAAACATATTTCCAACATTTATTTCTGGCACTTGGGTTAAAATTATGTTTCAAATTTCTAGTTTTATCATGAGGAGAAAAGTGGAACGCGACATAAAAAAACAGCTATGTAAGAGGAAGAGAGCTGCGAACGTGTTGAGAGTGCAGAAAAAGAGAAATGAAACCTGAGAGAGGATGACATTAAATATTCATGTCACGTTTAATAATAAAATGAAGTCATTCATACTCAATCGATTCAGTTCAGAAAAAGTTGCAGAGACGTTTCAGCTTCCATTCAGACCAAGAAAAGCACTTTGTTTTCACATGAATCAAGAAAAACAGTGAAGATAAAAACACATCTGTGTTCCGTCTATGTTACTAAGATGTACAATGTTTAAAAAGTTAAACAACTACCTTCCAGTTTAATGCAAATATTACATGTTTACAATGTGTTTCATGTTTTTCAGGTTTATGAGCAGACACACAGTTGATATATCGTGTAAAATATGCGACTGTGCATGAAATTTATTTCTAGTTTCCATCCCAGTGTTGAGAAAAACACAGCAGACATTTAAAAGGCAGCTCTGCAGACAGGAAGCCAAAAACGAACATAAATTTTCTTCTTCTACACATCACTGAGAGAAAAGAACGAGGTTCACAGAAAAGAGGCCAACACACTGTTCTGTTCATTCTGTGTGCTGTTTTGTTTTTTTTAATGAGAGCTGATGGTCATCTGGTCACCTGAGCAGACAGGTGTGATCCACCTGTACATGGGAATAATCTACAGTGACTAACATCGTTTAATTGCATTTTTGAGGATGATTAATTGCACAATCAGTCCAAATATTTTACTATTTTAATATTTTTAAAATACTTTTTTAATATTTAACTTTCACTAACATTCCTAGGATAAAAAGATTTAGATGTCCCATTTAAAAAACTAAAACTTTCTAAAATAATTATTTTTTTAATTTGGATATTCAAGACACTACGAAAAGTCTTCCAATAAGAGTCATTAAAGTTAGCATATTTAGCATCATTAGCCAAATATGTTAGCTAGCCTTCCATTAAATGAGCCGGATTTAATCTGGTTCTCTTAGCTGCTACACTACAGTTTTGTTCAGTTTTGTTTGACAAGATGTTCACGTTTGTGGAATAAAAAGTGGAACAGATTGTATTAAAAAAGAAAAACTAAGCATTAATCAAAGAGCGTATAAATTTCTTGAATGAACTAACAGTAAATTGCCTCCAAACCCTGCAGGATGATTAGTAAGACAATAAAGGACTGTTTCCCAAACGCGTCTGAGCGTTAAGATCTTCATGTTCGATAACACTAACAGATATTTTGCTGAAGTGGGATTTGGCAGCTTGAAGCTCCTGTTGTCTCTAAACTTTATCGATAATAAGTCAAATCATCTGCTCTTTGCTGAGATGAATTTGGGAAACGTCCTCGCCCCTCCGCTCCCACCCTCCTAACAGTCAGAGAGGGCAGATAAAGTGCAATACCACCTCCAGGCCACTAGCTGTTGCTGTCCTTCTGCGGCAGACACCTCCGCCAGGGGCTGTACGGCAGCGCCAGCAGCAGGAAGAGGATCCCGCCCACGATGAGGACGGCGCCCGCGCAGCCGATGCACGACACCGACCAGGAGAGCTCGTGGTGGAGAGGAACCGTGTGGTCGCTGGCCAGGAGAGCCATGACGGACTGGTGGAAGACCATGAGACTGAGCAGCACCAGGACACCTGTGGACAGGTGGAGAGGTCAGCAACGTTAGCTGAAGCTTTTTGATACGAACAGTTCAACGCCAGAGAATTTCACATTACACAGATTTTTAACATGAAGCATGAAAACAAACTGAAGTGAAGAATGAGGAGGTTTGAGTTTTTTGGGGATTTTTGTGCCAAATTTGTTTTGGGTTTTTTTGCTACAAATGAAAAAAGCTGACATTTGCTAAACCGAGTTACCTTTTTTTTTTTAGCATTTATTCTTTAAAGTCAGAGAAAACTTTACTTATTTCTAATTCACCTCACAGATTTCCCTCCAAACTTCGTCCTTTTTGGTGGATATCA
Source organism: Acanthurus lineatus (assembly GCA_029814665.1). Taxonomy (NCBI): domain Eukaryota; kingdom Metazoa; phylum Chordata; class Actinopteri; order Acanthuriformes; family Acanthuridae; genus Acanthurus; species Acanthurus lineatus. The sequence goes on from JAPZDV010000008.1 coordinate 1,808,700, forward strand.
TTAATAAAAAAAGATGCTTTGGATCATTTGAGATGTTCTGCTTCTCACAATCTCACAAATGAGTCTCCTGCATCCACGTCGACTGCTGATTTAAGTGCAAACAGAAATGTAAATTTTGACCTTTTCCTGATTTAATTTGAAAAGGTCTGAGGTGAATTAAGAGCATGAATCAAACCAGAGTGAGTTTTTTTTTTCTTTTTTCAATAAAGCGATGCATTTCTCAGTCTGTCGCTTTTCAAAAAGTTTCCAGGTGTGTTTTCACCTTTTACTGACCTGACAGAATGAAGCAGACGGACGCCGGCTTGAGGAAGAAGAGGATCTCTTTACTGAGAGACATCGTGATGCATATGGCCCCCATCACCATCAGGAACAGGCTGAACAGGGCCAACATGGCCGCCGCCACGTTCAGGTCTGCAGGGAGGAGGAGGACACTTCAGCTTTCATGAACTCTGACTGTCACTTTTTTATCAAGAAAACTTTGTCAATGAACATTTCTGTTCAAATTATGTCGGACACACTTCAATCAGCAGCAACAGGTTGTTAAAAAAAAAGAACCACAAACTCCCATGATGCCGCTCTGCTTCACTATGTCACAAAACTCCCAGTTGTTTTCTTTCCCCGGTTTGATTGAGGGACCGCCGGTGGCACAAATTACATCCTTTGCAGTTCACATAAACTGAGACGTTTGTGATCTCAAATCAAAACAAGCACTTCTCTCTCTGAACGCTGTGTTTTCTTCACTCACGGCTGTTTTATTAAATCACCACGTCGAGGCCCGGAGGAGCGTGACAGTGATGTGGCACCGGCCAATAATGAGATTTCAATGTACGTCTGTCTGTCTGTCCTGGCTCAGCCCGTGGCTCTGCCTGATCTTTATACATTATGGAGCTGCCAGTGAAAATGAGAGGTTAGACGGCAGCTCGGAGACACTTGAACGCAGCGTAGGCGGAATAGATTTCAAAACACTCACAGAGCAGACAATGGGCAGCCTGAAAGAGCGAGGAGGTGAAGGGAGTGGAGGGGAAAAGGGAAAGAGGAGTGAAGAGGAAGATGGAGGAGAGGAAGAAAGAGGGATAAATAAAGGAAGGAAGTGGGCGGTTAAGGTGGCACAGCAGGCCAAAAGAGCCAGGAGAGGTGTGTGTGTGTGTGTGTGTATATGTGTGTGTGTGTTACTCACTCTTCCGCGTTGTCTTCTGAAACATCACGGCGTTTTCCCCCGTGGTGAAAAACTTGAAGTAGGTGCAGTTTGATTCTGCAGGAGGAAGCAGATGGAGGAAGAGACTCAGCGGCTGCAAACAGAGAGGAACATGAGCGCCGACGGGTGACCTGCACACAATCCTGACTAACATCTCGCTGAAACTCAAGGAGCCACATGTTTTTCTTGTTTTTGTCGCTTTGCTTTCATCCAACATAATCAGCCGTGAACGTCAATGACAAGCTGAAGGGGACAAAGCGACGCTTCCTGCACCGTCCTGATGGTGTGTTACAGTAATTAGAGTCTGGCCATCAGACTGAATGTGACACCTCTATCTGTTTCCCTCACACACACACACACACAAACACACCCACACATCAGTCTTAATTAGTGTGATCAGAGCCAAACCCTCAGAGGACGCTTGCATGTTTTTCCCCTCGCAGCGACGATGCTGTCGAGGAGCTCAAATCTCAGATTTATTGATCAGCAGTTAATGATTGATGCTGTAACACGTCACACTTCAGTCCATTAAAGAAAACATGTTGTTCCATCAGGTTCAGTAACAACATGAACAGACTGCAGATGCATCACTTCACAGAACAGTGCAGCTTCATGACGCCCTGCTGTCACACTCACTAACGTTACCGACATGTTGTGGTGCACTTCTGAACATCCAGAGGCAAAACACATGTGGATGAGATCGATCTCAATCAAAATCTGATACTGAAATAGTTCAGATCTCAATCTAATCTGCCTTATTTTATCTGATAAAAAGAGGTTCAGCAGTTAAAAGATGAAAGTTTGCTTTTCCACATTTACCTTCTGTGATTAACACCTTCACTTTAACCGACTTTCTTTGAGTTTTTTCAAAGTGACACAGTAAAAAATAAATGAATAAGCAACTCTTAGGTGTTGTTAGTTATCAAAAAGAGCCAGTTGGCTGAAATGTTAATGTTAGTTTTTGGAGATTATTGATTTTGGATCCATAGTATTTGTTAATCAGCTGGTATCTGAGAATTACCTCTTCATATATGCGTCATCTAAAGTTTAAAATGACAGTTTGAATCAGCAAGTTTAAATTGTTTCAGGCTTGTTGATGCTTTTTAATTACTTACTCTTATTGCTCTTTTCTATAGTTTCTTTTTTATGGATGTTTCTCCATTTCTAATATCCCTTTGCTGCTGTAACAATGCAAATTTCTCCACAGCAGGACTAATATAGGATTATCTTATCTTATCTTATCTGATCTAATCTTATCTTATCTTCATTCTGTGCACTTGGACGGACGGTGTGCAAACAACGTGGTGCTGGATGTTCTGCAGGATGTGTCGCACTGAACGAACACTGTAATGTAATGTTTGATCAAAACTACTGCAGTCTGATCAGCAAACTCTCAGAAAATCAATCACATGCAGGACGCTGTGAAGATCCGTGTGCTGTGGCTCCCTCACACTCCTCAGATGTTAAAGTCTTCAGACTCGCTGCAACCTGAAGCCAGAAACCCTGTAAGACTCTTTTTTTTTGATGAAAATCAAACAGGCTTCCTGTCTGACACTGAACACACACTGAGCTCCTGCTGGACTTCACTCAGTCTGTCTCTGTTTGGCTTTTTCATGTGAGTCATTCTTCAGAGGGGGAGTTCATTCAGATGAGTCACAGAAAAGCCCCAATAATCCTTTCAGCCGGAGCTTCGGGTTCAGGAACAGGATCTGCTTTAAAAAAAGGCTTGTCTGCTTCAGTTAAGTGTTTATTTTGTGTGTTTGGCCAGTTTTCCTTTGCAAGGGTGGTTTCTGACCTTAATGATGTTTCTTAATTAATGCAAAATAAAATTCAAATCATCCATTAAATGTTATTGTTTGACACAATAGATATTAATCATTTCTTTGGCCACTCAAACCACAAAAACTGATATTGTTGCACATTTCCAAAACCCAAATGATGCATCACTTGACCCGAAAGCAGCTCGTGGCTTCGCTCTTTCGCTCAGACTCATGTGGCAGTGACTCAGGCTGTTAGTCAGTCAGCAACATCCATCCAAGCAGCCTTCAAACCGCCGGCACAGCCTCATTTATCTCAGTCAGGTAGATCGTTCATTCATGCTAACTCACTCCCCCCCTCAAACTGAGCCGTCTAACAGGCCTGACACTTTGACAAACGTCCAGTCAGCCAGCCGGTCCGTCAGTCATCTCGCTAAAAAAAAAACCCGCCTCCCTCCTTCGCACAGGAAGTTTCAAAACAGCCATCCACCAAAAGCAGTCAGTAAGCGTTTGAGTCACCTCCGGGCAGCTCTGCAGGTCCGCAGCTCTCCCTCTCCGGGTCGATATCAGCCACCCACAAGGTCTTAGTGCAGCCTTTCCACAGGCCGTAGTGAGCCGTCAGACAGGTCTGCCAAAAGCACATCAAACAGGCTTTTTTACGCACAAAATCCATCACAGGGTTTCGATTTGGACTCAACAGAGTTTGACTGTTTGTAGTTTTTACAGTTCAGGACATAAAAAAGCATCCCAGGGCAGGATGATAATGTCAGAGACGCTGTGATTGTGTCTGTGTTTCAAATCATGAACATGCCACTTGTAATATTCACCTGGTTGTTGTAGAAACTTTTGGGAGGCGCCAGCTCCACCCAGAACTCCGTCCCCACGCCGAGGACCGTCAGGACCACGCCCACAATGGCCACGAAGAACGCCAACTTGATCTGATGACAGAACGGATCAAATAATCACTTAAAAAACAGCAAAAATGCATTATTTCTGTTACTTTTAAACTGTGTTTCCAGATCCAGTTGCTGATTCATTTTAGCCTCCATCTTTTCAGTTTCCGCGCGTGTTGCTAACAGGAAGTAGAAGTTCTGAGGGTTGTTGTCATCTCCATTGTTTGCAAAATGACCCCAATGTTTCCTCCTTGTTAACATCTCATCCCTCCTCTTCCTCTCCAGGTAGCAGAGAGACGTCAGAGCAGACACAGATGTGAGTCTGACCCGCCCGACTTATTGATCGATTAAAATCTGAGCCCCGATTGTGACTCGACAGGATCAGCAGCCCAGCTGTGCTGCGTATCGATAAATCCATGACTCTGTCCATGGTGCTGAAGTTCAGACGCCTTTCTGATCGGGCCTTTTTGCTCTCTGCGTTGGATCTGGATCTATAATTTTCTCTTGGCCATTTACTCTGAAGACTTATCTCTTTACTGTAGTTTATTTCCTCTGCAAATATCAGTTTTATTCTGCAGAATAACATCAGTTTCATGATCGAAGCAGCAACATTTAGCAGCAGAAGACTGTGAGGAACATAGAGACAAACTGCTGATTACTATTCTTATAATATTTATATGGTATTTCTTAATTTAAAAGCATCCGACACAACCAATCCTTCAATAAAATCTATTTAAAATATGATAATACAGATATTTAGCAGCTGGAGTCCTGCATTAATGTCCTGTGGATGATGTGTTGGTGTTGCAGGGGAAGGGGCTGCTCCCATTGGACCGTCTCACATCAACAGACCGCCGACCGCCTTTAAATCTGCTTTGGCTAGGTGTTGGTCACCAGGAAACAGGTGTAAGTGTGTGCAGCTTGTGTTTCCACGTATCAGGTTTATATATGTGGGTTTGATCGGTAACAGGCGTCTTTTCTCAGAGCTGCCTGTTGGTATGTTGGCGCTCATATATGCAGCACATGCTTATGAACATGTCAGTGTCATGACTTAATAGGTTACTACAGAGTGTGATAAGATGCTGGAGTCCATTTAAAAACTCCAGATGATCACATGACTTAAGAATAGCACACATCGCCGTCAAGCTTTGAAGCGCTGAAACAGTCTGTATGTCTGTATGACGGATCAGTATACGTATTCTGTTCCTGTCCAGACAATAAACGGCAGCTTGGAAATAGATCCAAGCCTGCCGTCCTTCATTCCTCCACCCGACACAATGCAGAGTCATGGGGGTCGCTCGCTGCACTCGCCAGACTCAGAGGTGACTGTCTGAGATCAGCCGCAGGCGCCTTTCTGTCCGTCTGCACTTCTACAGTCCAAAAAAAATCACCTGATGTTGGGATTTAAAATGTTAAAATCAGAACAGAACAGAAAGAAAGAGATGGAGTTTTTCTGCAAAGCTCTTAAAGCCTCAACAACCGAGACGCACTAACCTGAAGAGTGAGATTGTGTATCAGAGTGTGTTTTTATGTGAGCAGAGCTTGAATAGCTGCATCAGGTTTTCAAAGTCTGGTCCGCTCTCAGCTGTGCAGCCTCTTTTGCTTCAGGCTCTCGCCGTGATTTTGTTTGTGACAGCGTTCAATGATGGACGTTTGAGATGTGCCGTGATGTGCTGCGCTCACAAAGAAGGAGAGGGAGAGCCGGGTAATTACTGAGCTGAGAGCAGATTTTCCTACAACAATGCCAAAGGGACAGAACGATCTCTGCTCGTTGTTTTTTTTTTTAAACGTCCTCAGCAGATGAAACATCAACCCGCCCGGGAAGAAGCCGCTGAGATGTGTGGGCGGGCGTGTTTTTTTTTTTTTAAGAGCCAGGACTTTTTGTCTGATTTTAACTTCTTCAAAAAGGCTGCAAGAGGAACTTGTTTGCTGTAATAAAGTAAGGAGAGATGAAAAAGTTTGAGTGGATTTGTGTCACGTTCAGTCTGATCGAACAGACGTGGACAGTCCGTTTCAACTCCTGGAGATATCTGCTGTTTTTGCATGGATGCTGCGGCTGCATCCTGAGCTTAAAGCCACTCAGGATGATTGTGATTGATAAAATGTCAAGCTAGAATTTAGTCCGGCCCTGTGGAGAGAAGACTTGATGTGCAAGACTGTGTCACATTGGTTCTCTCAACAGTTTGAGATGCAGTGGAGCTGAAGTGAACTCCTGCAGAAAACTCTCATGTTTCTTATCGTTGCATGGCATTTTATCTCCTCTGTGTCAAAGAGCTGTGTTTCTCTTTTGCAAAAACCTGTTTTCTCACATTAGCAGCCCTTCGTTTGCTGCTCTGGACTGTTTTCCTGCCTGATTTGAGCTGAAAAGGCGGCTGTGTGATCGATTGGTTCCATTAGCTCCGGAGCTCTTTCACACAGCCTGAGGGGGAACACACACATTCACACACACACACACTCACACACACACACGCCATAAAAAACCAGTCACCTTTCCTTCCTGGGCCTCGCTCATGCTGTGTCCCGTCGAGGTCGTTCTGCGGCGTTTGTTCCCGCCAAACGTGCTGCGTCCGCTCATCAGGTTGGCCAGACCCACCGGACCCTGAGCCGCTCCCACCGGTGCCGGTAACCCCGCCGGTCCTGCCACCGGCGGGCCCACCGTGCGACCCTCCTCATCGGTCACCAAAAAGGTCGACCACATGATCCAACAGACAGAATGAAAAAAAAAGCAGCTAAGACAGACGAGAAGGACTCAGTTTGGCAGCTTAGTTCGATTCCCGCTTCGCCCTCGACGGTGATGGTTTAACGTTTGTTACAGAAAAACTGCAGATGAGGACAAAAAAAGTGTGATAACAGTTTGTGCCCAGACTGGAAAAGTATGAAAGAAGAAGAATATAATGTTTCAGAGGAGGAAAGAGGTAGACAGAAACAGACGGTGAAGAAAAAGAAAAAGAAAAAGAAAAAGTTTATAATGCAGGAATCAGTCGTCTCTTGAGAAAAAAAAAACCCAGAGAAAATGGCGGCTTCGATGACAGATGCAAAACTGATAAATGAATCATCGTTAAAAAAGGAAAAATAACAGAAAATATGTGAAGAAAACTGCAGCCAGGTGGAGGTAGAAGTGAGGAGAGGATGAAGGGATGATTCCTAAAGAAAGAAAAGTAAAAGTAATGAGTGTGAGCGGGATTCTGGCCTTTAGCACAGTTTAAAAAGAACAGCGACGTGCAGATGACGGAGCGATTCGGGCGTAGAAACAGCTGCATGTCCTGCATTTCATGGTACAAAAATAACCCAGAAACAGAACATGAAGGCCGGTGAGCGGAGTGCATGCGCCGCTGATGCCGGCTGTGTTAGCGCTGAGCTATTACAAGCAGCAGCACGACGCGAGCGTGACTCGTTCTGGTGCATTCGTTCATCTTCAGCCCCCCCTGAACACGAGCTCATGTTCATGCACATGCTGGAAAATAAATGATTTCCCTTTTGTTGAAGAACCTGTGGACCCCTCAGGTTCCTCCGACCCAACCTTGAGGACCACTGATTGAACACAAGCAGACCAGAGACCCTAATAATGTGTGTGTGTGATCCAGATTTCAGAAGATGCATCAGCAGGAGTGTCTGACAGAAGAGAAGAAGCTTCTCCCACTTATCCGTGACGTCTGTCCTACCTTCCCCAGCAGGACAGAAAAGCGACAAAAGAATCATAATCAATTATCTATTTTGAGATGTTATGTGATGGCAAACACTTGGGACAAAAAAAAAAAAAAAAACAGTCAGCATACCAGAATCATAAACTGACGTCTATTCTGAGACGCTTTGTGGCACCTCAGAGGCACAAAAACACTCCTGGTGCTCGAGCCGCAGCCAATTATCTATTCTGAGAAGCTCTGCGACGGAGGAGTCACGCAGATACGCTGCCGATGAACTGAATCCTGAAAGCCTTTATGTCTGCGGGGTGAATGAAGCAGCTGTCCTGCTGCGTTGCCACCGAGATGCGCTGACGACAGACATGACATGCAGCCCCTCCCTCCTGTTAGCAACAAAAAATGAAACACATCCACCCCCCCAGCCCCCCCAGGGGAGAAACACAGAACTTTACATTCCCATCACTGTCCGTCTGTTAACAAGCTAACAAGGTCCGGAGTCTAAGTTTAGGGATGTTTTCCATCACAGTATCACATCCTCTTATTAAGTCACATCCCATCAGCTGATTCCAGCGCGGATTTACTCACCGAGCGGCTCGTTAAAATAAAACCTGCAAATGTCGAGTACTGATGCATCTGATGCATCTGATGCATCTGATGCATCAGATGCATCAGATGCATCAGATGCATCAGATGCATGCATGCGATGCTTCCTGTGCAGAAACTGTAAAAAGTCATTGACATTTATGAACCTTTTTTAAGGTTAAAGAGTTTGTTTTTTGAATCTTATGTTGCAAACAC
>JAPZDV010000008.1:1823314-1867511 GCA_029814665.1 Acanthurus lineatus
CAGATTTTAATAAAACAGACCCAAAAGAAAACATAAAATAAAACAAGGACAGGAACAAAAAGTGAGCTTTTACAATAAAAAGCTGACACACTTCACAAAGAGCAATAGCAACCAAAGGTAACCCCACCAAAAAATGAAGAATTACAATGACTGAAAGGAGCACAAACTGGGATAACACTGGGAAAACAGGCAAGGCAGTTACAATAATGCAGGATCAGGGAACAAAAACAGACAAACTGACAAAGACAGAGAGTAAGACAAAGACTTATATACACACATACAATGGAAAGAAATCAAATGAAACATGTTAAACTTGTAAGTTTTTGATGTTACTTCCTGTTTTGTTGCTTTCCTGCCCTCATTGATTACTTGAGAGAAAACCACGAAAATTAAATGGGAAATAACTGAACTTAAATTGTTGGTGATTGTCACTGAAACAGTTGGACCTGAGTACATATTGTAAATAGTTCTTTGTCCTCTAAAAATAATCTTAGCACAACTGACCACCTTTGTACATGAAAATCAGATTTTTGACAGATTCCAGTCTGGTTTTCGTTCTCCCATTTTCTTGCTGCCATTGCTCTCAAATCACAACACAGTTGTTTATGGTAGCACAGTTCAATGAATTACCTTTGTATTTTCATACTCAAGTGGAGGAACTCAAACCCAGTTATGTAAAGAGATAAATCTTTTGTGGTACAAGTTTTCATTTTTGTAACATTATAGCTATATCTAAGCTATAAATTTAATTTAATAAAAATGGTGGGTCCAGATAAGACAGAGGTAGAGGCAGGCAGAGAGATTGAGAAGATAGTGGTGGCCCTGTGAGAGGAAGGACAGCTCCGGACTTAGGTTTATATGAAGTACATTTTCAAACTCTTTTGTTCATATTCCAGTTCTCAGCAATACAATAACAAGTGATCAAGACAGTGACTTTTGTACTATGCACAAAAATGTTCGTGTTAGAACTTTCTTTGCATTTATTTTTCTGATCTGAGAGGAAATGCTGCTGCCAGTAACAGTAATCCACTGTGTTAACCAGCTGCTACACTTGTGGTGCCTTGATGAAGACTACTTCATACTGCATCCACAGAACATGTAGAAATGACTTATTGGTTGTCAGAAAAGCTTCTGAACCAGAGGATGACAATGAAAAATATCACTTTAGTGCTTGCAGGAATTACACCTTTTGGCAGCATGGCTCTCTAGGTCAGGGGAACTAATTTTTCATCCCCAGCTGCTTCATGTGGGTGATCAGAGACTGTTTCCCTGATCCTAATGGAGGTTGCACCGACTTTGTTTCTGGCCACTAAGTAGATCTTTTTGATCTGTTACATTTTGACATGTGCACACCTACATTGTGCACCATCATGACATTATGCAAGCTGTCTGGGCAAGCTTTATGTTTCTCCTCAAGTCCAAATTACACATTTTTGTTTTTTTTTTTTCAAAAATTCTAACATAAGAAAAGAATTTCATTAATATTATTTTAATCAAATTTTCTGTAAATGTGAGCTTTCAGTGACTGCATCTGTAAATGGAAAATTTACTATAAGACAAGATGAACATTCAAGTGTGAACCAAACAAAGCATTCTAACAACAAAATGTTTTGAACTGCAGTAATGATACCATGTTTTACAAAATAGAAAAATGACATGGCAGCCTTGTTCCAACCCACCAAAAATGATCGACAGCGCCTCAGAGCCAGACAAGCATAATAGATCCGTGATCTGTGATGCCTGAAAGTAGATGCACTGATATCAGACAACACTACTTTAGTCTTGACAAATTATCATTAAGTCACAAGTTCTGTTTTCCATGACAGGAAGAACTTACAGCAATGTTCCTCTGGGTGAGATTTTTTGATCTGTGCACATATCAAAACTGTGGAATGCTCCTGCAAAGAGTCTAACTGTGTATTCATAACAGGTGCCAATAAAATTATTCTTGCAAGTGAATCATATGGAAAGTCAATATAAAGACATGATTAGACTCAGGTTCTTGTCAGATGACATGAATGATGCGAATTGCGTGGCACGAATTGTGCGAATTTGCCACATTTTGCTTTTTGGTTTATTCGCTTGCTCACAAAAGCTTAAAAATCTGAATTTCTGTGAATGTGAAGCACAAACAGGGTGAGTACCCTGTGCGAATGAAGCGAGGAAACTCAAAATATTCAGGCATGAGTCTGGTTGAGCATGATAGAGGGGGATTAGGCTTAACCACTAACATATTGACAGACTGTATTAGACACACTTGGGTCTATTGGCAAAATTTTGCTTGATTCAGCTAAAGGATGGCCATTAAGTGTAAACAGACTGATGACTGTATATGTTTATATCAAATTTTAATGTTTTTGGGCTTATTCCCATTATCATTGAAAAACTGGAAAGCAATAAATAGGCAAACGAGAAAACATATTAAGCAGCTGCACTCTGTTCAACATTATCAACATGCCAGCTCACTCACTGTGAATTCTCATTACAATATTCCCACCCCATCAAATACTGAGATTTTGTTATGCCCCTTCATATCTTCAACAGATGCAGAAGGCACCCCTTGGCATGGTAAATTTGAACACGTCATGTCATATTAGACACTTATAACAAAGACTCTACCCAACTTAGTAGATAGAGCGACAATGTCTCAAGCAGGATGGTGGTCAGGGCGGGGTTGGCAGGTCAACCACACAACTGACGTCCAGAGGACAAGGGTTCCAGACACATGCAAACCCAAAAGTAGAACTTGTAGTGTAAAAAGATCTTTAGCTTAACATAATCAATTTATTTCGATGTTATATCCTGTATTATATCACAAAGATAATCATGTGTAAATCTTGCCAGGTATATATTTTAACTTAACCCAGTGCTTTTGTTGCCTAATAACAACCATCTGCAACTGTTTCACAATGTGTACCACAAGTTTAGAAAGGCTTTTGGCTTCTGTGACATGAGACACAAGGGAATGACAAAAGTGTGTATTTCTTAAAAAAACTGTGATGAGAATGTGTTGGGCCAGTGACATACTGTATTCACCCATGGGCTCATTGACATCTTTATTAATCTTCTGTTGGGAAAGTTATTCTGCACCTCAAACAGTTAAGAGGTTGTCACAGAATAAAAATAGGCAAATAACCCAATATTTGCACAAATGATAGAACAAACATATAATTACATGATGATGATTTTGCATTTACCAATAAATATTGTACCTGATGGTGATGGTCATAGAAAACTGAGAGGTATCCAAGTGTACAAAGTATGAATATTCACAGAACAACTATGAAAATCTGGCCACTCCAGGATTTCTGATCACTGTTTTAAGGTGCATTTTCTTTAAGTGCCTTGGAGTGGAACTGTAGTATGACTGCATGTGTATTCATGCTATTTTAATCATTTTCCTAGGATACATGGTGGTACCAGCTGGAGGTGGTGGCACTTTTCTGGGTGGCTACGTTGTGAAGAGGCTGAATCTGCGCTGTCGAAGCATCATACGTTTCTGCATGATATGTGCAATGATCAGTCTACTCGCTATCTTTGTTTTTCTTATCCACTGTCCCAACGTGCCCATGGCTGGTGTCACAGCACCATACCACCCTGGTCTGATGGAGGAACACCAGCTGAAACAGTACAAAAACCTGTATGACATGCCCAGCAAGCTGCGCCTTAGAAACAGGTAGTTTGACCTTTTTAATTTCAGTGAAGTAGATACTTAGAAAGTCTCATTTTTTAATTTCCCTTTTAAGAAATAAAAGCAACAGGTTAATGGAAACGATATGGTTTATATATGGATGCTAAACAAACTTTGCATTATAGTTGTTTAATCACACAGTGCTAGTTTTAGTGTGGCAGGTGGGCCTTCGTGTCTCCTCCTCTGGGTGCTTGTTGTTGCACGTCCAGGCCCCTGGGCCTGCAGTGTATGTCTGTCTTCCTCTTCCCTTTCTTAAATTTTCTTTTTTCTTTTCTTCTCTTCTCTTTTCTTTTAATTTTTTAATTTTTCTTTTTTCATTATATCCTGTCCTTCCCTAGTTTACCCCTTGATTCACTGCGGTGTGCCCTCTTTGGCTGACAACAGGAAACTTCACATTATAAAGTCTGGACAGTATCCAAGGAGGGCGAGTGATGGTCACAGACACGCATTAAAATAATAAATATAATATAGAGATAAGAATATAATATAATAAAGATTTTGGCTGCAGGACTAAAAATGCATCAATCTCATTAAAGTTGACGACCAATGTGGTCTCACACTATGGGGACAAATGCAAAAAAAAAGAAAAAAATAGCTTAATTATTATTTTTATTGTAGGTCTTAGTAAAAATGAATATAAATAAAATGAGCAGTACAGATGTTTACCAGCTTATATCAGACTGTACAATAGTTTGCAATAGTGCTTATGTAAGTCTGCCTGGTATTAACTAAAAAATTGCTCACTTTCTGTACATTCGTTCAAGTAACATAACCACCGGAAAAAATAAATGTAAGATTGTCTCTTTAGTGGACATTAAGGAAAGGTTCTGTTTGCTGACAACCTCCAGAAGCCTGTACCTACTCTAACTAATTGTAATTAGTGATTTTTTTTATTTATGTACCTTTCACAATATCATTTAGGTTTTAGCATTTAATTTGACAAAACCTGTAATGTATTAGGTCAGGGGTGGCCAACCAGTCAGAGAACATGAGCCACATTTTTTACTGTGTTACTGCAAAGAGCCACATCATACGCATGGGCACACATGAACTGCGCCCATCCCTTCCTCTCACTCTCTCTCGCACACAGACCTCTGCTCAGCCAGATTTACTGTGAATGTCACACATCAACATGATAATGACAAAAATTGACTTCTACAGTACTAAGACCACAGGCCAGTCATTTTCAACAATGAACATTGCATGCACTGTCTCACAAACACAAAATCTCAGTTCAACCAAGTCTACAAACAAAAATATTTAGTAAATGTGTCCACAACCGGACACTAGCACGCCAACATTCTGAAAATGGTAATGGAATGTTTGCAGTCAAAACAATACTGTAAAAGTAAAGTCTAACTTCTCACCTTTCCAGCAATATAACCTTTAATTACTTCCTTTTGCCCTGTGCTCATCAGAGTTGATTAAAAGGCGCTAATGCCGCTGTTTTGGCAGTGTGCTGCTCTGCTCCGTAACTGGACAAAACTTCCGTCCTTCAAAATAAAAGACTGTGCACTCATAACAATGTAGGGTTTTAGAAGTAAAGTGAAAAAAAAATTCTGAGAAACTTCCGGTTGGATGATCGTGTTCTTACTGCTGGCTCTTATCACAGTTACTTTGATGTTGTAATCAGACATTTAAATGTTTATGTAAACACATGAAATTTGACATGTAGATTACTAAACATGTATAAAATTCATCAACTGATGTTTAGCTAGCGATCTCCCAACTTGTTATGACGGGAAAATACCGTAAGTCCATCTCGGCCGAAGTGTCCGTTTACAGACAATCATAGCTTGCGGTGTCCAGGTGTGGACACATATACGTTAATAATTTAAATTAATGTTTTTCTCTTACCATGCATGTTGCTTAGTGGGACTTCTGGCATTCCTTGCCTTGAGCAATCCTTTTCATATCTGGTTTATAATCAGTTGCTGCCGCTTGAGGCAATTCTTTCACATCTGTGTCTGTCAGAACAGATTATAGCGTTTTCCCTCTCGAAAATTTGCGTCAAATGCACATGTGCGTGAGATGAAGATACTATATTGAACTCAAGCTAAGCGAACGCACATACACATACACATTAAAAAAAACACAAACACAAAATTTGACATGAACATAAGAGCCGCATGAAACCGGGCAAAGAGCCATATGTGGCTCATGAGCCATGGGTTGGCCACCCCTGTATTAGGTCATAATATCAATTTCTATTTCATTACATCATTCATTTATCATTTTAATTATTAAAAATTACCATGAAGGGTGGGATCCAGAGTTTCAATAAAGCATCTTATTTCAGTTTTATAATCCTGTTATTTGTAAATCCTTTGAGCTCAAGATTAATTACCTTATCTTGCATTAAAATGTGTCTTGTGTCAAGACTGCATCTAGCTATGATTTGACCTGATTTACATTTACACAGTATGTGTATCAGCATGTGTCTCCAGTGTCCATACTGGGATCCAATTTAGATGTGATCTGTTTAACCAGCTGCTTCCTCACATGTTTTTTTCCTTTTTATTATTACACACTCCCCTGGTTTATGCTGTACAAAAAATTATGTTGTAATTATTTCTGCCCACATATGTCTGGTTATTGTACATGGACTGAAAACATGAATGCATTGACTCTTATGTTAGATGTGTTCACATTGCTTGTGTAATGAAAGAGTAAACGCACCCAAAACATATTAAAGACCGACTGCAATGTGACCGACCATTCCACCTCCTTCAGTGCATTTACATCTGTAATTTCATGTGGTTAAGCACTATAAGTTTACAATCCAATCACACAAAATACATTTTTAATGTAAAGGGTGTAACTGATGACAACTAGTGAATGATGGTCACTATTTTTAGTTTATTACTCCAAGTAACAAACTAAAAATAGTTTGTTACTTGGAGGAAAGTGTTGATCTTCCTACAGAGAAACATATTTGTTAATTGATTGATTGATTAATCTTCTTAAGGTTTCTCAAATTTTATTTGCGAGAGAAGTAGGTGTGCATGTTTATTTTGAGCCATCATACATTTGCAGTTAGTTTCTTGGTTTTTAACCAATGTTGGCCAGTTATTTGGAGTTTACTCAAAGGATCTTGTTTGAACAGTTTATACCACTTATTTAAGTCCTTTTTCAGAAATGACATTATGCACTTCAGAATATTAACTATTAATTAGTTATTATTATATACTATTAATTATTTGACTTGCACAGTGATGACTCTAGAACATGTGTTATCACAGTTTTTTAAATTTATGAGCAAGCAGCCTCATGCTGACTTTCTTCGTTGCCCTTCCCCATAGTATTCCCCTTTTCCTCCCACACTTTTTTTCTCATCTCCCTCTGTTTCTCTCATTTCTGCTTTTTTTCCCCTTGTGTTTGTAGTTCTTCTTTGGAGGAGGACCTGACAGTGGGTTGTAATGCAGGCTGTAATTGTGTCAGAGAGCTGTACAACCCAGTATGTGGTGCGGACGGTGTGATGTACTACTCCCCCTGCCATGCTGGCTGCAGCTCCATCAACCATACTGAAAGCTCCACAGGCAAAAAGGTACAGTAGACACAATATGTCATTTTACTTTGCAAAGAGCAGTGTACCATATGATTTTCAAGGATCTTCATCAGTTTCAGTGCTTACACATAATTTGAACCAAGTGCATTTAAGAGGAAATCAGAGAGCTGTGGATATGGGGGACAGCATTTTCTTCCAATATTTTCTAATATTTCCTCCAACATGCTGGAACCTTTCCATTTCGAGGCATGAAAGCTATTGTGACATGTGTTTTTGTGTCTTTAACCATTAATTTAATCTTGGTACCAGGAAACAAACACTTTTCTTTGTATCTCAAACTTCCAACATAAGCTGCAGAAGTTTATTCAGAATAAAACATAAACCGTTGCAGCTGCAGCAGATCTTTTGACTGTTTTGAGTTGACAGATAAGCACATATGATGTGTAATCAAAGTTTCTGATGCTATTTCTTTAGTGCATACACAGAGCACTTCACAGTAATGTGCATGTTAAAGGTGTAAGCAATAAATTTCATTATAAGTGTTCGAGGTTACACTTAATCAACATCAGCACCTAAGTCACAATGCCGTGTGACCACTTGTGCTATGCATTTGTGATTTCCAACCCATGAGCAGAAGATGCAGCATGCTTGACTCTAAATGTTTGTCAACTGTCAGTGTAGTAAAAACATGTGCCAGCCAGCTTGTGGATGTAATAACAGACAATTTTACCACATCACTATCATGGAAAGAGTGTTTCCACCTGCTTCAAGACAGCTATGATTGTGCCTGTTCTTTAAAACACTGCATTGTCTAGTTTTAAATCACTACTTTCATGGCACTCACCCTTATTCTGATGAAGTGCTTTACAAACTGGTTCACCAGCAAATCAAGAACAACATCTCAGTCAGCCTCTCCTTTACTCAGTCTCCACACACCTACAAGAAAATAGTACCTACATCACAAGCCTGTTTGTTAATTTAAGCTCAGCTTTTCATGCAATTTCCCCTTTTAAAATGATGGGAGAACTTAGCATTTTTGGGTTGAGTACCACACTAGATATTGTACTGAGACACAAACAATGATTAGAGTGTG
This sequence comes from Acanthurus lineatus, assembly GCA_029814665.1. Taxonomy (NCBI): domain Eukaryota; kingdom Metazoa; phylum Chordata; class Actinopteri; order Acanthuriformes; family Acanthuridae; genus Acanthurus; species Acanthurus lineatus. The sequence goes on from JAPZDV010000008.1 coordinate 1,831,607, forward strand.
TTGAAAAAGGAAAGGTGTACAGACAACAACCTTCTGCTCAACAGCACTTAAACTTCAAAAAAAAAATTTTGTTGCAAATATTGTTTATGAAGTGTGCATTCTTGTCATGACATTCACTGTTTGGATTCATTCTTATATTAGCAGGGCCCCGTAGTGTTAGTGTTATGAAGTGAATGTGATGTGAAATACTGATCAGAAATGTCAAACACTTAGCGATCATCAGGTTATTCAATGATAGAAAAGCATCTTTAAAAAGGAGACAAAATCAAGGAGTTTATAGGAAGTTTATTTGTGTTGGTGGTACTTTTTTAGGGTACATAGAGAATTAATGTTAACAATATTGCATTAGAATTATTTGAAAAATCACAAGTATTTTGAGTTAATATTTTCATTATAAGAAATATTGACCTCATAACTGGTTCAGTATGTGATTTCTTTTCATATGTGTCTGCGTATTTTTAGGTGTACTCCGGATGTAGCTGTGTGGTGGGGAATATGTCTGAGGGTGCTGAGGGCTTTGCACTGGCAGGGAAGTGTGGCAGCTCCTGCCATCATATGCCATTTTTTCTCTCCTTCCTTTTCATCATCATCTCCTTCACCTTCCTCTGTAGCATCCCAGCACTCACCGCTACACTCAGGTGAGTGACAACAATGAAGCCTTAAAATACACACACATGCACACAGACACTGTACTTTCACTGTAGGTCCTGCTTGTAGCTAGCACTGTGAGTTTGTTTATTAAACTTATTAAAAAAATATTTCAGGCTTACTGCATTAATATTACTTGTTGTTTTAAGTTTTTAAAACATTTAGCATGTGGTAGAAAAATGGGGATAACTTAGCCGCCTTACCCATGAAAGTAACTGATGGCTATACAGGGTGTGGTTTTATACTTGGATTAACAGATACCCTGTACATGTTAGTGTTTCATCCCGGCAAAGGCAGAAGGGTTTTTTTTTTTTTTTTTTTACATTCTATTTACAGTGGGGCAAAAAAGTATTGGGACACCCAACAATTGTGCAAGTTGTCCCACTTAAAAAAATGAAAGAGGTCTGTAATTTTCATCATAAGTACACTTTAACTATTAGAGACAGAATGTGGAAAAAAAATCCAGGAAATCACACTGGATGATTTTTAAACAATTTATTTGTATATTCTTGCTAAAAATTCTGGATCTCCCACACTTGTAAGTTCTTCTTTAAGAAGCTCTTCTATCCTCCACTCGTTGCCTGTATTAGTGGCACCTGTTCGAACTCATTATCTGTATAAAAGACACCTGTCCACACCTTTAAACAGTCAGACTCCAACCTCCATGATTGCCAAGCCCAGAACTACACGGGGGACCTGGTCAATGACCTGAAGAGAGCTGGGACCACAGTCACAAAGGTTACGGTGAGCAACACACTACGTCGTCATGGATTGAAATCCTGCAGTGCCAGACAGGTTCCCTTACTTAAACCAAAACATGTCCAGGCCCATCTAAAGTATGCCAGAGGCCATCTGGATGATCCAGAGGAGGATTGGGCGAATGTCATGTGGTCAGGTGAGACCAAAATACAACTATATGGTAACAACTCCACTCGCCATGTTCGGAGGAAGAAGAATGCTGAGTTGCATCCCAAGAACACCATACCCACTGTGAAGCATGGGGGTGGAAACATCATGCTGTAGGGCTGCTTTTATGCAAAGGGGACAGGACGACTGATCCGTATTGCAGAGAGGATGAATCGGGCCTTGTATTGTCAGATTTTAAGCAAAAACCTCCTTCCCTCAGTAAGAGCATTGAAGATGAAACATGGCTGGATCTTACAGCATGACAATGATCCCAAACTCACCGCCCAGGCAACCAAGGAGTGGCTCCGTAAGAAGCATTTCAAGGTCCTGGAGTGGCCAAGTCAGTCTCCAGACCTCAACCCAATAGAAAATCTGTAGAGGGAGTTGAAAGTCTGTGTTGCCCAGCGACAGCCCCAAAGTATCACAGATCTGGAGATGATTTGCTTGGAAGAATGGGACAAAATTCCAGCTACAGTGTGTGCAAACCTGGTCAAGAACTACAGGAAATGTTTGACCAGTGTAATTGCCAACAGGGGTTACATTACAAAGTATTGAGTTGAAGTTTTGTTCGTGTCCAGTTATTTATTTTCCTATCAAGTATACAAATAAATTGTTTAAAAATCATCTAATGTGATCTCCTAGATTTTTTTCCACATTCTCTCTCTCACAGTTGAAGTGTACCTATGATGAAAATTATAGACCTCTTTCATCTTTTTAAGTGGGACAACTTGCACAATTGGTGGGTGTCCCAATACTTTTTGCCCCACTGTATATTACATACAAATGATTGTCCAGTGCTACAGCTAGGTGCCAAATTGGAAGCCTTGGTTTAATCAAACAATGATGTGTTTTCATTTGGCCTTATGTTGAGGCAAAATAAATGCCTTGCAGACTTTCCACTTGGATGTTTGACCTTTACTGTGTTGTTTGGGCACAATGTAGAGAGAAGAATGCTGTTTATTATTTCATCAGCTGTAGGAAGAAAGTTTTTGCTCATCTGAATTCAGAGTTTGACATGTGTATTTGAAAATGACTTGGTGTCACCACAACTGCTTTAAAGGCCATTCCTTGGTCCAGAATGCTACTTGCAAAAGTAAATAGACTGTGCTTGTATAGCTCTTGTCTAATGTTCTGCTTACTCAAAGTGCTTTACAACACAAGTCAGCATTCACCAATTCACACACACATTCACACACTAATGCCAGGTGACTATTCTATAAAGTGCCAACAGCTCCTCAGAAACTCATACATACACGTTCACATACTGGTACAGCCATCAGGACCAATCTGGGGTTTAGGATCTTGCCCAAGGATACTTTGACATGAAGACTGGCGGAGCCAGGGATCAAACCACTGACCATTCAATTAGTACAAGATTTCTTCTACCTCCTTGGCTACAGACATCCAGTAGATATTAAAACTTTTAGTGCACATGCACTGAGAATTAACTTTGTAGAGTACCAGGAAGTTTATTGCACATCACCTCATTTTTAAAGTGACAAATATTTGCATATTGATAGATTTTGCATCATTTAATTTTGAGGAAGGGGTTGATATAGTCTCCATGACTTAAATGGAGTCAACACTAAGGTTTACAATATGCATAACCCTATTCTTAACCAGTTGTGCAAAAACATTGAAGTGCTGTTGTTGCAAAATGAAGGCACTGTTAGACAAATAGACAAGTGTTTAATTTGTTTATTATCTCCTACAGGAACAGAACAGTAATTATTCCAATTGATGGCAGAGGTACTGTGACACAATGAGACACAGAGTCTTATCCTTGCACAGTCAGGGCAAACTGTTATGCAGAGAAAAACACAAAAAAATGTAGCAATGGTAGCCAAAGATAGTGCTCACCCAGAACATGATGAAGTTTGAGGTCCAGTATATCTGTATGTCTCACCACGTCTCACTGTACTGTGAAGGTGTGTGCCTGACAGCCAGCGATCCTTTGGACTTGGCATCCAGTGGATTGTGGTGCGCACGTTTGGTAAGTCCTCTGTATTCTATATTTAAGTATTCTTTTTGTCTGTAACCTCTGGACCACTAACAGGTTAATTCTTTGCAAACAGATGTCATGATCTTGTCAAACCTGTGTTGATGTTTCTCCACAGGTGGTATCCCAGGACCCATAGCGTTTGGCTCTGTAATTGACATCTCCTGCTTACTATGGCAGGATCAGTGTGGTGAGCAGGGCTCCTGCTACCTCTATCACAACTCAGCCATGAGCCAGTACACCCTTGTAGCAGGAATCATTTATAAGGTAATGCTATAATGCTTACAGTATAAAGCAACAATTTAAAAAAAAAAACAATCTTAAAAATTTCGGTATCTCTGACTGTGAGATAAGTTTCTCTAAGAAGATTATTAATGTTTGGAAGTGGATAGAATTAAAATTTTGGGTTATATAATATTTTCCCTTTGCAACATTCTTAAGGTGTTATCTCAAAATGTGGTACTTGTTTCTCTTTAACTAATACAGAAGCATAAATAACAGAACATATGTCAAATATAAACATGCATTGACTTGAATTTGTTTATGACGGTCCCTTCATTATATGGATCTTAAAGAAGAGTTTAATAGGATAAAGTGGATGTGCCAACACCAAAGTCTTTGCAGGACGCAGTGGTTTAGACAGATGTAACTGAATTGAATTTGTTACAAACAACAAGTATTATGACACAAGTCCTATACAAAACAATTTGGCATTCAAGGCAAAAAACTGCACTCCAACCTGCCTGATGACCTAAGCCCTTTGCAATGAAGTGATCATTCCTCAACCACATTTCTTCCCAAATGGAAGGTTTGAAGTAAAGTAGCACCAGAACCAGACAGGAAGATCTGCTTGGATTTCACAACAGTTAATGTGTTGTGTGTTTTTCAATCGAAAGCCACATCTGCTAAAAAAGAACAATGTGTCAAAGCATAACCAACAATAGTCTGTTGTACTGAAGGTTATCCCCTGAAAAGACAAAAACAGGAATTTCTTGTGTTTTAGTGCCACCCATACATGAAAACAAGTGTCTTTTAGGTTATCTACTGAAGTAGTCATCCATCTGAACCAGTTCCAGTAACATTTAGATAGTTAATTACTATAATTACTTGCAGGCCATGTACTGGCTCATTGTGCGAAAATCCAGTATTCGTCTGAAAGTACCCATCTTCTTGCTAACCCAGAAGAGAAACACCTGTTGTCTGTCATGAGTTGGAATGAAAAAAAGAGCCTGTTTTTATAAATTGCTGTGAAGAGAAAACTTTTATCCTCTTGAGAAAACTAATTCACCTCCTTGACACATTAAATTAAAGGAATAGAGCAGCATTGTTGAGAATACTGCAGTCTCATTGTTCTGCCAATCCATTCTGTCAGGTTGCCTCTGCATGGGCAGTCTTTGTAAAAGTGTATCAGAAATATAGGACTAGTTGTTGGGCAGCAGAGAGTGCTTATATATACCAACTTTGCCCTCTCCATTGCCCCATCATCAATTAATGAAAGTCTGACCCAAGGAGGGACACTTTGGAAGTTTATCATCATCCAGTTGTAGATGATTTTGTAAATTGGTGTTATAGGATATAATTATTGACTTTTATTTAACAAATCTTACATTGAATTTATATTATTCACTGTTGCCTTTCTTGTTTAAATCATAGCGCCTAACTTTGTGTCACAAGATCATTCCCCATAAGCATAACTGAGGGAAATAAAAGAGACACATACCCCCCATTCCAGTTAAGTGTGAGTGCAGCACATTACCATAAAAAAGAGAAAAAGAAGCCTGACTGCTCATGTTGAACCAGGGGAAAAAAGAACAAAATTGGCACCGTGAGCACAGCATTATAAACCTATGATTCTCAGCGTTGTCAAGCAAATGTAATTTCAGACAGCAGCACTATAAAATCTCCTGTCATTACTGCAACAGTGGCATCCAGGTCATTTAACTCCACCACTGGAGAATAAGCTCAGGGATTGGTAGTATGTGCATTTGCACCCTACGATCCACTCAGTCAGATAAGCTTTGCCCAATTAACAGAGCAAAACAGGGGACCAGAGGACATAGCAGCTGCCATCCCTGTGTGCTGATGCATTGCTACACATAATAATTAAATATATTTATTATTATATATATATATATAATTATTATTATGAGAATAACATAATAATAATAATTGCTACACATTTTTTGCGTAGAGCAAAAAAGATCCTAAAAGACAACACTCACCCCAACCACAGCCTGTTCACCCTGCTGCCATCAGGCAAAAGATACAGAAGTATCCGCTGCCGTACCAGCAGACTACAGAGCAGCTTCTTCCTTCAGGCTGAAAGACCACTTAATGCACCATCTGTACTCCTCCATTTTTAATAATACAATCAATTAATCAATCAGGAGGGAACCATATTTTAATTTTATTGTACAACCTGCTGTATAATGACCAATAAACTTCCTTTTATCCTTTTATCAGCCATGAAATGAAGGAAAAATGGTCAATGGACATTAACGGACTGATGTATTTGTGCTAATAGAGTCTTTATGTTCCATGATTTATGTTTCATATTCAGGTTTTCTTATCATGAATAAAACTGAACCAAACAGTCACAACTACACACAGAAAATCCCAAGTTTTAATGAACCTTCCAGGTAGTTTTCTGGTCGTTTTGCTGCAGCAAAGAAGTTCTGTCACTAAAACTTAAACAAGCAGATTTAAAGCCACCAGACGACTCTTGTATATTTCTGTTTCTCCCCTTTATTTTGATCACTGTTGCCTTTAAATGACCACAGCCTGTGGTGACGACTCCGATAAGCTGAAACTCTCCCATTATAAGAAAACTGTGTTTGTTTTCAAATGATTCTTCTTTCACATTGAGTCCAAAAAACAAAAAGTTTGGCAGAGGAAAAGTTTTTCCATCAAACAAAATTGATACCTTTAGTTTGCATAAAGCGACAGAAACACCAACACAAGAGGCTGATTTCATGCAAATGTCTCAAACGCGAGTGTGGAAATATCAGAAAACCCCAGAAACTAAACAAAGCCTCTTTTAAATTGAAATGTCTCGGCTGTTTTGTGAGGCTGAAACAAAAATATGTTAAAACCAGCAATGAGGTGCAAACCACCATTATGGTAATCACTGTTTTTTCAAAAGATTTTCTTATTTAAGACATTTTTTTTTCCCATCAAATAGTTGAATTCAGACACTCTGATTCTTGTTCTCTCACAAATCCTCCCTGTCGACAAAAGGCTGAGCTTCTCCGAGGTTACGTGAGGCCGTTTGTAAAAAGCACTGCAGCTCCTGAGCTGTCGCTCAAACGTTTTTATCAGATGATGAAGTTTTCTAATCCACAGTTTGAGCAGAAATATTCAAATGTATTCATAGTTTCGTTCCTGCGTGGTCGTGTTAAAAAATGTGCTTATCTCGCTCTGAAAACTAATATGTATCTGTCAGTCCTGCTCTGACAGAAATGCTTTTAGCACACGAGGAGCTTTGTTTCATTCTGGCACGAATACATTTGGGAATGAAATGATTTCCTGACAGCCATCATTCAGCAGCAGTGCAGAGAAGGAGCCGGTCTGCCGGAGAACCTGCAGAAATAATGATGTTTCGGTCTCTGCATGAAGACTCTGTCAGCACAAACATTCACTTTATTCACACACTGATGGACATGCATGTGGGCCTTTCTCATTTTTATATTTTTTTTCCTTGAATGCAGTTTATAAGATGCAGTTTAAAGCTACCTCTCTGCAGAAGCAGTTTTAAATCATAGTTACTAGCTTGAATTGAAGAAGACACATCTACCATCTAATGTATGGATATAAATTACTCTGTTTATGTATCACAATGAAAATACAAAACAGTGGAAACATGAACACAAAGTTTCCAGATTAAAATGTTAAAGGTACAAAGGCTTTACATGGTAATTAGTTAGCAGTGTTCTTAATGCAACTTTGAGAACTAATATATTTATTAAGACTTAAATTAATACCTTACATCGTTTATAATAGACTTAGACTTCTTTTATTGTCATTTCTCAAATTATTGGGGAATGAAATTTCGTTGCATTGGCTTCCAGAGTTGTATCAGGCAGTGTTTGGGAGTGAGGAAAATACAGTAACTGTATGTGACTATATAAATATATTTATGTATATAAACAAATATATATATATATATATATATATGTGTGTGTGTGTGTGTGTGTGTGTCAATATGAGGGCAATATAAATATATAAATATAAGTGCAAAAGTGACATAATTACAAGATATGTACATGGAATATTGCACATATCAGAGTAGCAGCGAGTTGAGTTATTGCCCTTCAGTGGTGGTTTTGAATATAAATATAAATAGATAATAGTAAAGTTCTCAAACTGCGCAGAGTTCTGGATTTGTGTTTGCAGAAGGTCGATGATGTCCTCGACCTTTACGTTTAGATGCAAACGACCAGATCTGTTATTTATGTTGGCTGTGATTCTTTAAGTCAGTTCCTGGGAAACACAGTGAAGTCAGAAGAAGCTGGAGGGTGGGGGGGCTTCAACCTGATCAAATCCTTTGAGCAGGTTACATAAAGAAACTACACAAATTTTGCCTTTTCCTGTAAGTGCATTATCACCTGTAAGAAGCTTCCTGGACCCCGACTTAAAGGGTTTGCAGCGGTTAAAGCTGTTAAGGTGGCAAACAGCAGCGGGATTATTTGGGGTTCAGATTAATGACCCTCAGGTCGATGAGCCTCACGGGATTATATACACTTTTTGTCCATCGTAATGTTGAGAGACTTAAATCAACTGTTTTTGCTGTATTTCAGGAAAAGTAACTGTCATCAGGAGTAATCATGGAGCTTAACAAACAGAGATGGATGCTGTTTAGTTCCTGAAAGAACTCAGAAAAACTCATAAATGACAGGAACTTCTCATGTTTAAACCTCCAACAGTTCATCAAAAAGAGGCTTCATGCAGTGTTTGAATGTTTCTGTTGAACATCAGATGTAATCGATTACATTTCTTTCACTGTCCTCACATTAGTGCCTTTTTTAAGGTGTTGCTTTTCAAACTGGCCACATCTTTTGAAAGAGTTTTTTCATTAATGCAGGTTTATTGCTTTGAGTTAATATTTTTCTTTAGATATTTGCCTCGTGTTTAACACCTGAGTGTTAAAACTGATTCCAGCATAAACGAGCTTTACTTCAGTTTGCCAACACGACACAGATCCATGCTGTGATTCTCGTATGTGGGTGAGTTAAACAAACTGCAGGTTAACAGGCTATTTTAACTACACTTTTGTGTATTTTTAGCATTTTTCTATATCTGGAACGAACCATAGAGGACTTAAGTGCGATGACCCAACCTGAAGGTCACAATAATGACAGCTAATTGGCTGCTGGCTGCTTGTCGCTGTGCTGCCATAACCAGAATCACAGGGGTCAGAGCAGGGAGAGAGGCCTGGATTTAGCCTCCCGCGGGGTTACGCGGTCAGCCTCACACGGGCTTATGAAACATGCTTAAGCTAAAGGAAAAGTCCGGACCTGCATTTAAGCTGTAAAAAATTACTGCTGGTCACATGACTCATGGAAAAATGATCACAGAGGGAACAAATAGGAATAACACATGCAGATATCTTCAACAAGCAGGTTTTTACATACAAACACAACATGTGCAAATAAAAACAGACTGTGTTTACGTTTGCAGCCTCAGACGACGAGTCCGGCCTCGTGCACATGAGCAGAAAATTAGGTCAAAGTATTTCCAAAATGGACTCCCACAGTTTGTGCCTGAAGGCTGTTTTTGGTTGTTTGTGCGTGGAAGTGAATGTTTGTTGAGTTTTTTATTTATTTTAGTTTGCTTTGGGTTTATTTTGTACTTTTGTTGACATCCACGGGTGCTTTTATTTTGGAGTTTTTATCTCTGTTGTGGATTGGTTCATTGTGGATCAATTAGTGCTTTTTTAAAGAAACATTCTGTATTTATTTTGTTGATTTCGATTTTTAATCTTTAAGTTTTTACATGTTGACCGTGCAAATGTTTTGAAATAGATTCGTAAACTGCTATTTTTGAGAATAAAAAGAAAAAAAAGGGCCTGAAGGCTTGTGACAAAGCAAATCAGAACAGATTTCATCCACATAAATTAGTATTTGTTAAGAAATTATCATGCAAAATGTCCTGGAGCCTCTTTAATGTAGCAGAAACTACTGCAGGAGCAGTCATGTATGCTTTGTGTGTATTTATGTTTCTCAGTACAGATGTTGTCAATGCAAAAGCAGCAGAGTCAGTTCTGATGATGATGAGGATGATGATGATGCATCGTTGTATCTCCAGTGGAGTTTAATCTCAGTATTTAATTCAGCTCTCATGTGTAAATGTCAGGTGATGCGGAGAGTCTCTCACAATCAAACAGGGAACAATTGCTTCCTTCTTTAACTGATACAGGCATTCAGCAGGAAACACAGAGGGCGTTTTTATTCCACCCACAGGCGTTTGCAGAAAATAGACCACAATGCAACACAGACACAAGTTGTTGGGTTAGTTCTCACTTTTTTTTTTTTTTGTAGACAGAAACACACTTAACTTTTACACTTTTGTTCTTACTATCACCACCACTTTCCCACCCACATGTGAAACCCACAGCTGAAGGCGGCACGCTGAAGGCCCGGCGAGCAGGAAATCACTGCAGGAGAGACCGTGCAGCTTCAGGACAGCGAGTTTACACATTATGACTCGAGATTACCAGTCTGTCTGTTCCTGCCTGAATGTGACTTCCATCCCTCAGACCTTTACACTATCACATGTTGGATAAGAGTATTTTACTCGCCACCAGCCTTATTAAGCTTTTCTTATCAACACACAGTCGAATGACAGATGCAACAATCACAAACTTCATTAACTTAAACTGTCTGCTCCACACAGCAGCAACAGATAGTTTAAATTCATCTGAAAAATGACTGTTTGCCTGCTAAACTCACTGACACACTGCGTTTCCTTTAACTGCTTCATGATAAAAGTCAGTTCTTGTTTTGGCAGCAAAATGCTTTTAAAGCAAAGCTGCAGCAGAAGGAAACGATCTCTCTGCATTAGCATCGCCTCATATTAGACACTATGTTTGGAAAAACAGCAGCAGTAATTAACCTGAAAGGTGCGGTCTGTGGGATTTAGTGACATCTAGCTGTGAGCTTGAGTATAACAACCACCTGACATCGCCACGACATCGCCATCAATGCAAAACAAACACAAAGAAACATGAAGGTGTCAGTCTGCAGTCTGTGCGCAGGATGATCAATAGATTTTACTGATGATTCTCAAAGAAAACAGTTATTTATAATGTTTTTTCTTCACTTTCTAACATCAGTTCAGCTCATTTGAGCCTCATCCAATGTGGAAAAAAGTACCAGGTCCAGTCTGCAATGTTTGACAGTGGAAAACCAAAAACGATGTCATTGCATTTCTGAGGAAACAGACGAAAACAGCGTCGCTCTTCACTTAAATCACATCTTTGGCTTTTGACTCTGATCGAATCATTAGTAGGTCTGACCGGCAGCCAATCAGGTATGTGGGACTTTTCCTGTCTGAGTCTTCTGCAGGTCTCGTCTCCTGGGAGGCACTTAAAATTGTACATAGGGTGGTTGTGGCTAAGAAGTGTGGGGGCTGGGTGGAGGTCAAAGGTCAAACCTAATCCTCAATTAAAAGGACTTCACATGCCAAAGTGATTGGAGTGAAATCAAGCACAGTTTGACTGAGCTGCTGTATTTCAGAGCCTCACAGCTGACAACCAAAGTTCAAAAAAATGATTAAAATGTATGAAAAAATATAAAAAGTAGTATTTTATAAAAGGGAACGTTCTTTGGTTTTTGGTTTTTAATGTTCTGTATTTATGTGCATGTATTTCTTTTAGCTTGTATGATGAAAAAAACTGATAACTATCCATCAGATTGGATCTAAAGACCTCTTCTTGTTTTTTTTTTTTGTTTTTTATTTGAACACTCTTGCAGGTTTGTGAACAAACTCATGAAATAAATCTTCAGTGTGTCACTTTTCTGCACAAAGCAAAGGCCTCTTCCATGTTTCCTTCACTGAGCGAAGATGAATGCGTTGCTGAAGTTCAGGAGTGAAGGTTTGCATTGCGACAGAATCACAGGTGACTCACAGTGGAGAAGGGTGTGTGTGTGTGTGTGTGTGTGTGAGAGAGAGAGAGAGAGAGAGAGAGGGAGAGAGAGAGAAGGAGAGGGAGAGAGTTAAAATTATCCACCTGAAGCCGATCCTCCTCAAGCTGATCAGTGTGCTGAATGGACTAACCAGCTTGGTGACTTCAAACTTGCCGGCAGGTAAGAAAACTTATGTTTCTTTTCTCACTAACTTTATGTTTTTTTTATAAAATCAAACTTCTTTGATTTCACAGAAATGTGAAATATCATCTCACAGAAGCTCTTCAATCACATGTTGCTGTAAAACAAAGTAAAAGCTAAAACATCCCTGTCAGTTTGTTCACACTGACGCTGATGATGTGAATCAGCTTCATTTAAAGCTAAATTAGATGTTTGCATCACTTTTGTTTGAATCATTCACAGTTTTTTAAAGAAACCTGCTCATGTTTTTGTGAATATTGTGAATTTAAGGTGTGATTCATGTGGTTATGTAATGTACAAGGATTTTCTTAAAGTGCCAGGATTGACACCCTGCACATTTAACACTGCAGCTGCAACGATTTCATGGAAACTATAAAAAACATATCAGAGCTTGTTCTACGAAAAGCAAGTTCAGATATTTTTATATATATATTGGATAAATGAATTTACTGGCTCATCTTTGGCCTTAAGAAACCTTTAAGGAAACAAATTCAGAGGTCAGACACGCAAATATCAGAATAAATAAATTCTAGTTTTGCTTATTTGCATCAATTGTTTCATGATTCTCTGTAAAAGTCAGAATTTCTGTGATATAACTGAAAGGCTCGTCCATTAAATAACTGCACATCCTGTCGGTGGATAATCAGCAGCAGGTTTAGTCAAAGACTCATCCTGAACTAAGTTGAATCACCTGCTTGTTGAAGCTTTGCAGGTTTGTTGTTCTGAGACGAGCTGATGCTGATTTATGACGAGAAACTGGAAGAAAAACATATAAGTGACAAAAAGATCCGTTTTAAGGGTTGATTTGTTTTTGTATTTGAGCTGGTTTGATAAAATGTGCGAAATATTTGTTTTAGTCCAGATATTTTCAGGTAAAGTACATGTATATATGTATATATGTATATATATATATATGTATATAATTTGTTCGTGTTTACTTTGAGCACCAGCACGTCCCCGTCCACGTTCCTGCATGTGCTGCACCGTCAGCTTTGTCTAATATTCAGGGCCGTTTTGATGAGCTTTAGATCACGTGCAGCTAAGATGTTGATGTGTTTGACACTTAACCTCAGCCTTCAGTGATCGTCTTACGTGTTTCGACTGTTTCGAGTTCACCTGTATGATGACGACCCCCCCTCACATTGTAACTGAGGTCTCCAAACAAACACAGTCAGGTGTGCGGGGCTGCAGTCGTCACTTGTTGTAGGGCCATTTGCATCCTCTCCACTCCCCTTCATGTGCGTCCCGTTGAGTTTTTGGCCGCTTCAGTGCGGCGCTGATGGGCTGAAGGCCACGTGCAGCACTGAGACCTTGGTTTGACTCTCTTCATTAGTCTCAGGGAGGCCAGAGACCAGCTTACAGGAGCCAAACAAAATGTGAGCAGATCCTTCACCCTTCAGATCACAGATCCGCCTCCTGACAGGTGCGACGCCAAAATACAAACCGCAGAGAATTAAGACAAATGACGTATTATTTTTAAAGAACAGTGTTGAAATCCTTCTGTAATGGTATCATAGTTCACCTTTACAGGCTGGATCCTGGACGTCTGTGTGTCTAAAAGTTACTGCAGAGCAAAATGTTTAACTTTGCAGTTAATTTTCTGAGGATTTTCTCTCAGTGTGGCTCTTCAGTTTTAATATCTGTTGTTGTCGTCTCATTAAACAGCTTTTACAGGCTGAACTCCTATTCGCTGGACACTCTTTATCATCACACTTTACTGCATCATAAGAGTGCTTCACACACCAAAAAAAATCCAAATTAAAGCTGCATCGAGTGGAGTCACTCCACATAAAGTGGCTATTAAAGTGAAATTACAGAGCGCTTCACACAGCGATACAATGCAGATTAAAATCAGTCATTATTGGACAGAATCAGACAGGAAACAGAAACTATGCGTCTCTGTGACTGTTGACGCTTTGTTTGCTTTTCTAATAACTCCTGAGTGAGGCGTCCCTGCTGCTGCGGACAGTCCGGACTTTATGTCTGGACTTTATGTGGGAAACCTGAGCTCCTGCTTTAAGCCGCTGAATTGTCACATCCGTCGGTTCCTGTTTTCGCTCCGTGCACTTGAGCCCGAGAGCTTTCCAAAGCATCGCAGGCATTTTCAGAGGGCCTGGCGAGGGGCGACCCCGGGGCAGGGAGGCCCGCGGTGAAGCCGCTTTGACAGCTTTAACCTCTGGGTGGAGGTGCTGAACTCTGAGCTGCAGAGGTCAGTGTGAGTTCAGCGAGGCCCACTTTCATCCAGGTTTGCTCCCCCTGTAATGAAAGACATTGGTGCTGTGTTAAAGAAGTGAATGAAAACTGGATGCAGTTTTTCTGAAAATTACAAAAGACTTAATAACTCTCATTTAAATTGCTTCAACAAAAAAGTGCAAAGGTGCATAAAACCCCTCGGTAGCATTTAGCAGCTCCCCCGACCCGAGTTTACGCTGTAATTACATGAAGCTGTGTGAATGTGAGGAAGGACTGGATTCAAAAAGAGGATCAGTTACTCATCTGCTGGTTTTAACTGAGCTGGTGTCTCTTCTGCAGCACCAGAAAGACAAATAGATTGTTGCTTTGTATCTACAAAGGGGGTCTGTAATGTGTGTGTGAGTGTGTGTCAGCTGTTTACCAGAGATTGCAGAGACGTGTCACAGTGTTATTAGCAGGTATCAGAAATCAATTTAACTCCAGCTTAGAGTGATATCTGCAGAAACAGGGACACTTGGCATCACTCATGCATTCGCTAACATGACAGAAACAGTCAAGGAAACATTCAGTATAAACCGTGATTATCAGACTGATGAGTTCATGGCCTGAAGAAACACTGAATTTAAGTTCGTTCCTGCATTTCCTCTCTCAGTCCAACAGTCGGGGAGAAAATGAGTCCCTTCTTTGTAAGAGACGGCATCTAAAAGTCGTCCGAGCAGGGATGAAATGGCCACTTCTGAGGTTCCTCCCCATCATGGGAAAGACGTCTTTATCTGAGGGTGAAAAAGCAGGTGAACAGATCTGCTGCAGGATTTCAGATCTGCAATCTTAGACGATGTCGTCCGTTTTTTCAGACAGCGATGATTTGCACTTTTAATCACCTGAAACAGAAACACTACAAAAGTTATAAACCACAAACATCCTGCAGAATCACTCAGAGAGTCGAAGAGCATGAGGACGTATCAAGAGCCGTCGATCTCCTTTTGCATTCAGGCCACAGACACCAGTCAGCCCTCACTCTTGCCTCACAGGAGTCACTTGAAATATTTTGCTCATGGTTTTTGTCTGAAAGGCGAAAGGCCGTGGAAATGAGAGATGTTTTGAGGTTACAAAAGCAGAAGTCTCATGCAAAAAAAATAAACTGCGGTGAGTCTGCGTTAGAATTCCTCATTAAAAAAAAAGGTCAAAATTAAAATTAAGGGGGCTGGAAACCTTAAACACCTCATTAAGAAAAAGCTCATAAGATGAAATTCAACATGCTAACATGTTTAATGACACAATAGACAAACAACAGCTTCATTCTTCTGAGCTCAGTTCAGTGACGTTATGTTTGCAACCTGGTTCAGATCCATCAGATTCCAGAAACACAGTTTTTTGTCTTTTCTGATGTTACTGATTTTGGAAATTCCGGTAATTTTTCCTTGATTTTTCGGCCTCATGGCTTCAGGTTGTGCAGACGGAGAGAGGCGCCGCTCCTGGTGTTTCTGAGCTTCACGTCATAAAAGTTCTCAATAATACAAAGTTTTTGAAGCAAAAAAGTTTCCACTTAACACGTCACCGAGCCCATTTATCCTCCCCCCCCCAAAAACATTAAGTGTTAATGAAGTGCAGACTTCACTGTGAGGAAAACGGCTCATACTTTGGCAGATTAAACAAAGGCTTCAGCACTTAAAGAGCTTGTTTATAATGCAGAGAGCCAGATGGCGGCTTTTAATCAGGAAGCACTTACAGATATAAAGACTGCTGAGAGGATATTAAAGAGAGGGAGAGTCTCGATTTAAAGCCTCCGACTCGCCCGTGAATGCACTCTGATGTGACAGTTTAACACTGAAAAGAAAGTTTAGTGACGAAAATCATCATTTCAGATAAAAGTAAACATTCAGGGAATAAAGTCTGAGCCATGAGGCTTTAACGCTGTGTGTCTCATGACTTTAAGTTAAATTTAGAGCAGACAGTCGTTGGCTGGCTGAAAACTCTTTGTTTAAACCTGAAATGCAGACATGACAAGGCTTGTCATTGTCCGTCTGTCTGTCTCCTTCAGTGGTTTTATGGTTGAATAGAGTTTAAATAAATGCACAGATCAGGACAGAAGTTTGAACGTTGCTTTAATTTCATTTAGACCTCAAACTTTTTCTCTTTTGACTTTTTCTTCGGAAAGTTTGAGGTTTTTGTTTTGTCTCTTTTAGCCGAGTTTGTTAAAAGTTGTGTGAAACAGCCACTTTCTTGAAATAATTGTCCTTGAAATAATAAGGAATTACATTAATTTGCTTGTCTGAAGAGAATATTTGAAGTTTTCCTGAGTGGAAATTCTAATTGTGTTAAATTTTGAATGTGACAGAAGAATTAAGAGGCTGCATATCTGATTATATTTCACTCTAAATTTCTGATCAATGCAATGAGAACAAACCATAAAAAATGTCACCTTCCCATTAAAAGTATGGACAACTTATTTTTAAGGTCTCTGATTGGTTGCTTCTGTCTGCGATGCTCCTTTTGAGCCTCACAGAAGTTTTGCTTCACACTGTTCGTCCACTGATGTCAGTTAAAACAGTTTCATGTTCCTGTTTTGATTTAATGACTAAGTGAGACAGTCGTCCCTCAAAACGTTTGGATTCTCCCAAACGTCTTTAAAGAAGAACAAAGACGACCTCTGACCTCTGATGCCGCGACACTTTCTGCAAAGTCGACCCTTAAAGTGTCACTCAGCAGTTTAGCGTTGTGGCGAGTCACGTTCAGACGGATATGACTCACCTCTGCACCGAGTTTACATGGAGGGAGGGGGGGATGAAGGTGATGTGTTGCGTGAGGCAGAGAGGTGAGCTGAGGGCCTCACAGGAGGAGGGGGAGGAGAGGGAGGAGGAGGAGCATCTCTAAGCTGCAGGCAGGGTGACACCACAAGGTGGGACGTCAGTTATCCAGTGACCCTGAATAACTGACGGCAGCAGCAGCGGCAGCAGCAGCAGCAGATCTGGGATCAGATTGACAGGCTGAACGTGCACATGTTCGAACTCTGTGCACACACATGTTAATATGGTCATACGTGCACACACTCACACTGATGAGGAGGAGGGGCTCCGTTTTTATGGATCATGAAGTTATTTTTGAGTTTATCATGACAAGAATGCATCAAATCACAAAGTTAACAGTATTAATTGTATGATAAATATGATGAGTCAGCACGTTTCCTTTCCATAAATATCCTCGCTGAAAAATCTAAATACTATAAACTCTCCTTTTTGTTGTCAGTTATTTAAACGTAATTCCATCTTGAGGACAAACTGCAAATTGTCAGCACAGATTTGTGATTTTTTGTTTGTATCTTAAAGCTTCATGTTGTGCACATGTTCCTCTTCTGCAGCGACACGTGTGACAACAATGGCTTGACTTTGTGGATGCGGGGGCAAGTTCCTCTGGCGGAACCAGGACCCTGCAGCCAATCCCTCGTTAAATAGCATTAAATCCAACCAATCCTATTAGTCTGTCACCCTTGAGAGGAGGAGGAGGAGGAGAAGATGTGTTCCTGTGGTTCTGCTTTGACTCTGCAGAGGGAAACATAAGCAGATAACATGTGGGAATACACCACAGACCTCAGGGGCAACTGGAGCCTGAGACACTAAACATTTTTAAAAAACGATGCAGAAGTTCCATGCATTAAAAAAAACTATGGTAACATTTCACACAATTTTGTATCTTAAAAATAACAACACGATATTTGAGTGAAGCCTTGTGAAAAAAGCTGCAACAGTCAGCATCTCAGTGACGTTGAGCTTTAAAGCAGCAAGATTTAAAAAAAATGCATGTCAGAACTTATATACCTACTTAAATATTTAGTATTTTAATTTAGAGTGAATTAAAAAGGACACACTGCATGGCCGAAAACTTTTTCACGGTCACAGCTACACAAACGTCAGTCATGCAGATCTTCGTTCTTCCTTCCTTCCGCCTCAGAAACAAGAGGAAGGAAGAAGAATCACTCGGGATCTTTTTCCCTCGGCGAAGCTGCACATGAGGCGATGCTCTTCGGGCTCATGTGTGACGCCTCGTGCCTCTGTAAAGTATCATGTCTCTTAAATCTCCTCTAATGTTGTCTGTAAGTATCAGACAGTGGGGCTCACTGTCAGATTAAAGCCCTCATCTGTTGGCTGCAGGCGCACCTCTGAGCGCCTCGTTAAACTGCACTCGCTGCACCGACTTTAAAGGAAACATCTCTACTGTTGGACTGCAAACGGCTCACAAATCAATACTGATACAACCAGAAGAAGCAGAACACACTAGTATCCATTCACCTGCTTTAATTTATAGAGTTTATTCTACTGTCAGGGAAGGTTTTGCTCCATCCAGCAAACTGAAATTGAATGAATTTGAGTAAAAAAGGTGTAAAACTGTTAATTAAGCCTTTATGTTTGTTGTCTTTTAAGATAAATCTTAAACAAAAAGCAACATGTTGCAGAACCTAAATGAGAGAGCAGGTAACTCCTCTGCACTCAGACAACCTGCAGAAACTCCAGTAAGTCTGATGCTGCTGAAGAAATCAGCTCACATGAGCCAAGAAATGCGACTAAACAATCAAACGTCTTTCTCCGGACTCACAAAGTTCACCTTTAAGTTCTTCTAGTGTGAAACAAACATCTATGGAATCAGAACTTTCCTCTAAATTTTGCTCCTCTTCAGCTAAAAGTCATCTTCCTCTGCACGGCTCACCAGGCAATTCTTCTCTGTATCATTTGTTTTTAGCATGCAAGGAAGTTCTGGTTTTAAGGATAAAGTTAAATTAAGACTTGCATCAAAGATGCCTTGTGATTTCAATGCAAAAAGTGACCAACCAGTTATCTAAAACTGACCTAAAAGTTATTTATTTACTACAAACTGCATTTGTTTTGACGTGTTTGCAGTTTGTTTTTAAGCCTTCCACAAATCAGAGGCTGGTTTCGTTTTTAAATTGTTGCTTTTGCTATTTGTTTTAATTGACATTGAGAGGACGTGAAATCAGTAACCACATAGGATTATTTTTCTGCACTACTGCACTTTTCTGAAAGGCCATCGTTCAAAGATTAGCTTTTTCTCTGTATGTAACAGCCTAAATGAACCCGTCATACAAAACTAGCATGATTACTAATTACCACAAACAAACAAAAAGACAGACAGACAGACAGAGTGAGTTGTTGTGGGCCGAACATCACTGCTGTTTTGCACATACAGCCGGTGTTGTGGCAGAGGATGCAGCTCCTGAGTCTCACCGGTCGGTGCTTAGCGAGGCCGTGGCTGCTTGAACTGGTGATGGGCTGCAGAGATAAGAAGCTTACAGGGAACAGCATCCTGTGTGTTCTCAAACTTCTTCTTGGCTTTGCATCTTGCTCTCTGGCTGACCCAACACGCATGCGGCAAACTCGCCTTACGTTGTCACACACAGGAAAGGTTTTTTAGACTGTCGTTTCATTCTGAATACAAAGTTTTCACTTAAAACACTCCATTTGTTTGTCACCAACAGGAAACAATTGAATAGATTAACTCTGATTGCTTATAAATAGAGAGAAATGTTGTTAATGCTTTGCAGAGTTCAGTTGGGTTTCGCTCTGAAATCTGCATGAGTCATATTGTGAATTGTTTAACAGTGAAACTTGCACAGAAAACTTGATTGATTATTAACAGCCAACAGCAAAAGAATATTTAGTTTTCTCTTTCTACTATTTGCAGTGACACATTTATATCAGATTTACTGTTTATGTTTAGGAAAGCTTAAAAATGATGCACAGAAAAGGAATTATGTTGGGAAAATTAAATTTTTCATTGCATACAGAGTAAATGAGGAATTTATACCAGCAAAATTTTGATGTGTGGGGATGTTCAAGTAGGCAAAAGCAAGAACAACATTTGCACAATATTAAATTATAAATATAAATAGGAAACTTTCAGGTCAACCGATTTGGACTCATATTAAAAAGCTGTTGACATAGTTAGCATGTACAACTACTGACATTTAGTTTTAGTTCTTGCTCCTTAATCACCTCACTAACATCCAGATACTTGCAGGAAACCCTCAAAGCTTACAGTCTCTCTTCGTCTCCCTTTATTGTCTTAGAATCTTTTAATAGCCAGTAAACATTCAGTCTGAGGCCTCTGACTCTGACTCACGAGGCCCTGATGTGAGCAGCTGGACTCCACAGGTCGGCCTCTGTTTCCCATGAAAACCAGCCTTCATTATGTGAATTGCTGTGTTGTGGTTTTGGGAGCAGATTAATTGGATGTAATCTCATTACACTGCGGCCTGCTGTAGTCCTGGCGGACCCCCCCGCCGGTCTCTACCTCGGTGCTGTTTACCTGCCCGCCGGCGTCACTGCTGTCTGCTGGCTCAGGTCAAACAGGAAGTGCTGACGGACTGAAGGGGCAGTTTAATAACCGGAGACCGTTTATCATGGAGATCAACTTTCACCTGCATTTTCTCTTTTCTGTTATCCATCTAATCTTAATTCATTCAATCTCAATTTAATTTTTTCATGCTTCACATTGTAAATACAGTCAAAAACATCAATTTGCTCCATTATTTTAAAGCAGATGTAGTCAAAGTTGCAGTTGGCCAAAAACTTTTCTTAAATCTCAGGGGCTTTTTTATGTTTTTTTTTTTTCTTAACATCTTGTGTTTGTAATCTTTTCTCTTTGTCCCAGGCAGCGGCTCTGTGTAATCTGATGGCTGGTTAGAAGCCGAAGTTAAAGGGATTACTCTTGGCTGTCGAACACAGGAGGTCCTCGGAGCCAAGAGGGATCACCTGGCTGGCTGCGGTCCAACACCTCTTCCCTGAGACCGCAGAGGGACCTATCAGGATACATCAGCCCAGCTTTCACAGGTTGTTCTCTGGCCATGGAGTCCAAAACCCTCGCATGATACTGTGGGGTCGTTTTAAAGGCAAACAGTTAAAGAGTTTGGCAGCAACCGTCTGCGTGCTTTTGGAAAACTGCCTCCGAGTTTCTGCAGTTCGTCCTCTAAAAGGGATTTATGCTGTCTGGGAGGTTTTATCTGCAAACTTACTGTTGACATGCTCTTCCCCGACACCTTTCGATCCAACACATATGACTTCCATTCATGGTGTTCGTCACAACAAAGCTAAGGACTGGGAGGACTTTCATTTCTCAAGGAAAAACTTTAACTCGGGCCAAACATGGCCAGAGACGTCAGTCCTCTGAGCCTCACGCTGCTGTCTGCGAGGCACCAGCAGTGGGTGGGAGCCTCTCTGGGGTTCGTCCTCCCCTTCTTCCCCCTTCGTTCTCTAATTTTCTATTACGTTCTGTCATGTGCAGCAGCAGCAGGCAGCTTGCCCGGCATCGAACATGACTACGGCATCAGCCCCAAATTTGTCTGCACCCCGATCCCCCCAGAGGCAGACCCCAGCTGCTACTCTCCCCCCAGTGTGCCCCACGGGCCGAGCACTAGCAGCCACAACAGCGGCAACCGCCGAGGCATGATGTCCGACGAGGCCAAAGCCACCATCTTGCACCTGCGCGAGAGCCTCGTGAGGCAGAAGGAGACCATCCTGGACCAGCGGGAGACCATCCGAGAGCTGACCGCCAAGCTCACCCTGTGCGAGGGCTTCGGGGGCCACCATAGCATCGGTCACCACGACAACCACCACGACAACCACCACGACAACCATCACGATTCCCACCACGACAACCACCACGACGACCACCACGGGCAGCACAACGGGCACCACACGACGTCACACCATGGGCCTTCGGCGTATCACAGCAACGACCATCACTACCCCCACGGCAGCCACAGGTCGGACCCCCACCACAGAAAGGGCTCGTCATACGGCAAACACAGCTCCTTCTCCCCCGAGCAGACGGGCAAAACTCTGCAGTCACTGAAGGAACGACTGGAGAACCTGCAGGTGAGTGAGAACATCTGCAAAGCAAACTGACAGGAAGAGTTTTTGGTGAAGATTCTCAACTAAGAAAGTACAAAATAAAACAAATTGATAGAGAAAATAAAAATTGAAAAAGTGGGTTTTTTAAAAATAATACTGACACTAAATCATGAAAGTTTGGCCTGAACAAGAAGTCAGTATTTAGATCTGTGAAAGTGGGCGGAGCTCATTAAAGAAGAGTCTGCTTTTAGAAGGAAAACAACAAATAACTACAAATTTGAAGCAGTGCAAAAAAAAGTAACTACAAGTCTGCAGCTGGGAAAAAGAGGCTTTGTGAAACAGTTTGATGCCTTTTTTTAATCTGCTCAGTCCTTTAAAACTTGATGTTATACCACTTGATCTGCAGTATTGACTTTTTGGCTTGTAGCTTCATCCAGCACAGATGAACAAGGTTGAAGTTTTTTGTAATGATTAAACCAAAATCTTGCATTTTGTCTTGAAGCTGCAGAAATGTAAAGTTGGCCTGTACAAATAAATTCTTGTTAACTAAGAGACCAAACTATCAAAGGAAATCTCTCTAAATATTAAACATAATAGACATTCTTTAAAAGCTCCTGAAGAAGGACTCACACCTTCTGCACAACTCCAACGTTTTGAAATGCTTAGTGATGCATCTGCAAGCAGAGGCTGCACAGTCTGCAGCGAGGCAGAAGCCCATCAGAGGTTTGACTTAATTGGGGTTACATATTGCGTCACTAAAAGTCAAAAGCTCAGCCGTCGAATCAGCTGCCGGCGTTGCCTGCTGCCAGAAAACTGTAAGAAGGATGTTTTTTATAAAGACACGGTGACTGTCTGTGTTTACAGCATTAAAAGGCTGTTTTTTGTGATTGATAATACAGATTTTCATCATCGGAGGATTTTATTTTTTTTATGGTATATCTCACACACTCACATCCCCACTCACCAAGCTCATACCACAGCTGTCCGCCGGTCGTTTCTGAGCTGTTCCGGTTCTCCAGCGTCTCACTCCAGCGGCCAAGCCTGAGCTCAAACTGAAAGCTGCTCTAAATTGATTAGCCCTCACCTCTGATCTCAAACAACCCCTGTGCTCATGTGTTTATCTCATGATGGAGGGAGACAAGTGAAGCTTAGAAGGAGGACAGAGACGTGATGGAGGGAGAGGGAGGGTTCAAACCTCTGTGAGAAGATCACAGTTCTGTTGTTTGTGCAGTTTTTTATCCTGGTCAGCCGGGTTGAGGTCGAAGATCTGTTTTCAAGCAAGTCAACTTTGTATCATACACGAGGCTCCGCTGTTGCACTTGTGTTACAACAGTAAATGATTCTCGTGTCACATTGCGAGACTAAAACCCTCCTGCCCGCTGGACTGTGAAAATCCTGGTTTTAGCTCAGGTGGTCTCGGGCCACAGACAGGCGAAGTGTTGCCAGAAATCCCCTTCAATGCCAAAGGTGTGAGAGAAAACAGAAGTAAAGCCAAGATTTACCTTCCGCCGCTTTCTCATCTAACAGGATGTCTACGCCACCGGCCTTTGGCCACGCGCCGCGGGGCACTAGCCCCCCTCACCTTCAATTAGCTTCATCCCGCCTGACGAGGCTATTAATCGTGGCATGCACTGGCAGGGAACAAAGCCGGATTTGCCGGTGAGGGAGGCGAGGATGAGCGAGGGAGAGTAGGAAGGAGGCCTGGAAGGAAGGAGAGGAAACTACCTGCCTTTCAGAATTCTTGTTCATTGAATCATCATTAACTCAACTGCAAGTTACGTTTGTCTCTTTAGTGATTTCTAAATAAAACCTGAAAATTTGAGTCTCAAAATGCTAAAAGTTTATACTCAACCACGGAAAGTAAAACCTCGATTCCAAAAATGGAATAGGAAGCCTTGTACAAAGTAATGAAACAGAATGTGTTAATGAGCACATCCTGTTTTGGTATATATTCAGAAAAAAGGCAATAAACAAGTTGGGAAAGGGACAAAAAATACCTGGGAAAGGTGTGAAATGTTAAAAAGACATCTGACTGGAACGTTCCTAAGGTAAACAGGTTCTTTGGTAAAAGATGATAGAAAAAAGGTTCGGTGGTTCACGAGCAGGAACTGAGTAACATTTGCCACTTTGTGAACACATGAATGTATAAAAGATGATATTACATCGGCTCAGAAACACTCGTACCATCATGTATGTGTTTGTATGTGAAGAAGGACGCCCACTCAAACATCTTTGCAGGACAGACTGATAATGATAATGATTGTGAAAGTCAGAATGGTGCAAAATAAATGCACAAATACATAAAACATAAGTAGATAAAATGGTCTTCTTTGTGTTTGACCGGTGAATTAAGTCATCGTTTGGTTTATTGTTAATGATAGTGTTAACTGCCTCCAGACTCTCTAACTCTCTGTGTCGAGTTCCTCACTGACGTCTGTTTGCATCTGCAGGCCAGAAACTCCTCCAGCTCCTACTCGAGCTCCCTGAGAGAACTTCTGCAGAGGAAGATCTCCGCTCTGGAGGAGCAGCTGCACAGCTACCACAGGGATCACCACGACTACGGCCACCATAACGACCACCACGACGACCACCACGACGACCATCATGACGACCATCACGACGACCATCACGATGGCTACCACGGCAACGGCCACCACGACAACCACCACGACGACCACCATGGTAACGGCCACCATGACAACCACCACGACGACCACCATCGCAACGGTTACCACGACAACCACCACGACAGCCATCATAACAACCACCACAGCAGCCACAGGTAAAAATTTTTCTTAAACAACTTTTTTGGGAAAAGTCATGGCGTATTTTCATTCTGACAGATTCATTAATATATAAACTAGCATACATGTGTCCACAACTGGACACCGCAAGCTATTATTGTCCGTAAGCGGACAGTTCGGCCTTGACAGACTTTCCGGTATTTTCCCGCCATTACCGTTGGGTGATCACCGGTTAAACATCCGTTGATATATTTTATACAGGCGACGATTGACCTACCGAAAGTGTCTCTGATTTTTTTCACTTTACTGCTAAAACCCTGTACTCCTACGAGTGTACAGTCTTTTATTTTGAAGGAAGTAAGTTTTGTTTGGTTATGGAGCATAGTAGCACACAGCCAAAACAGCCGCGTTAGCGCCTTTTAATCAACTCTGATGAACACAGGGCTAAAGGAAATACTTACAACATTATATTGCTGGAAAAGTGAGAAGTTAGACTTAACTTTTACAACCGTGTTTTGACTGTAAACAATTCATTACCATTTTATTAGTATAAAAAGGGAAATTTTCATAGAATGTTAGCATGCTAGTGTCTGGTTGTGGACACATACACTATACATATAATTATGAAAAGAAGTTAAATTGTACAACAAATAAAAAACGTAAGTAAAGAAAAAAGTAACCAAAACCTTTTGAGTGTGCTAAAGTTTCATTGTGCAAGCTTTATTTGCAAAAAAACCCCTTTTTTAAAGATTTTTTAAAAAGTTGCTTGTTACTTGATGATCTTCTCTAAATTATTCTTTTATTTAATTATATGAAGCCATAAAGAAAAAGCATTAACACATTATATTTCTGCCTCAGGTACAACCATCGCAACAACCACCACAGTCGCCATCACGACCACCACTACGACTCGCACCACAGCCGACACAAGGGTCACTTTGGTGGCCATCGCAGCAACCACCATGATGACCACGACACTGACCACCACTATGACTCCCACTACGATCACCACGACGATCACCACAACGACCACCACAACGACCACCACAACGACCACCACGATGACCACCATGATGACCACCACAATGACCACTATGACCACCACTACGACCACCACAAAGACCACCACGATGACCACCACGACTATTACCACGGACCTGGACACCATGACGATCACCACAACGATCACCACAACGATCACCACAACGATCACCACGATGGTCACCATGACGATCACCACAACGATCACCACAACAATCACCATGATGACCATCATGATGACAATCGTCACCCACGGCGGCTTCCTTTCAGCGGTAAAGAGACGAGTCTGCATGGCGCCGGGCACAGCAAACTGGAGACAGTGCTCGGCCAACTGCACCACAGCAACACCAACCACTGTGAACACGCACACACACACACACGACTACCGTACAGCCTGTTAAGAAGTCATTTTTTGTCAATTTAAAAGGCGCTATAGGAAACTTTCCTCTTTTTGGTGATTCTGGCGCCCCCTGTGGACAAAAGCTGTATGAGCAAAACCACCCACAGCTGTAAAGAATGTGATCTGGCTGTTGTGTGCATTTATTTTAAAAAATAAAGATGCATTGTATTTTTAATACTACACCTATAAGACAATGTCAGGCCTAATTAAGAGTAAAATTACAAATTTGTTGGCTGCTTCACAAATAAATGACCTAAATTTAAACCCTCCATCTCAACAGGAAACCACAAGAAACTAACGAGTCCCAGTGCTTTCCTGCTCGACTTCCCCATGAGAACCAACTACATGTATGCCCGGATGAAGCGGTCGGTGGTCAACGAGATCTTCGCCATGACCATCTGCCTGTGGCTGAAGGCTGGGACGGGTCCTGGACTCGGTACCCCCTTCTCCTACGCCGTACCTGGACAAGCCAACGAGGTGGTGCTCATCGAGTGGGGCAGCAACCCCATGGAGCTGCTCATCAACGACAAGGTGAAAGCAATGAGGCAATAAGAAGTTTTATGCAGAGTCAAGGTGACACTTTTAAACTGACACACAGATCTTCAACTGTGTGATGGAACAAACAAAACCTGGTCTGACTTTTTATTAAAGAATTAAAGACTTAAGTTTCTCTATGAAGTTCTTATGGAGGGATTTTCCAGTCCACAAAGTGTTTCTCTGAGCTTTAGGAGACCAGTGTTCTCACATAACACAGCAGTTCTGACATTTATTCTGCTAAACAGTGACTGTTTTTGCTCCTACAGTCTTGATTTCACCCTCCATCCTCTTTCTCACTTGTGTTTATTTGTTCTCGCTCTGTTTCTGTGTCCTCTTTCTCTTCATTTCACCCTCTCTCTCTCGCTCGCTCTTTACACTGAGAACATATTGTATGCAGCTTGAAAGTGACATAATATAATAATAAATAAAGCAAACAGAGTATTTATGAAGTATATAAATTTAAAGGGAGATTGGGAAGAATCCAGATTTGATAAAAAAATCATCTTAATATACTGCTGAGTCATATGAAATCCAATAAATATGAACCAAATAGAAGCTGACTTAGTAATATATGTGTGGACTACCTGTCCTCTCTCACCTGGTTCTTCCTCTCTGTCTTCCTCGGTCTCTTCCTGTCTCTCTCTTTTTTTTTTGCTGTCAACCAAAAGGCAAACATATATTTATAATACAAGAGGCAGGAAAATAAGGGGAGAATCCATATAAAGTTGTAACACTTTGCTTTCATTGCAGGAGTCAGGAAAGTTGTAGGAAAGTTTCAGGGTCAATGTTTGCACATCAGAAACTTTAATAATTCAGCTTTTTCAAACACATTTCTCCCTGACTTTCAGCCTCATTGTTAAATTAATCTCATTTTATAACCACTGTGGACACTTATTGATTTAACGAGACGTTAACACGGATTCTTGACACACAAATTATTTAATTATTCTATTAGCCTGCTAATCTTTCATTCTCCGAAAGGCTGATACCCTTTTCTCCTAAACGGAAAAACAGATGTTTGTCTTTTTCCCTTCCTTGCCCCAGAACTGCGAGCAGCCAGCTCAGCAAATTAATCTACAAAGCAATTAATCTGATTATCCTAATTGATTGGCCTGATTGTTCCTGCTGCTAATGTGAGTCCTGCAGACAAACTGTCATGTTTGTTTTCTTCACGTCGTCGGCAGCCATCAAACTGATCGATGACACAGTAAAATGATCCTCAGAGTGCAGATTAATGTCAGTCTGTTATTGATCTGCTGAAAGAGAATGAAGCTAACAATGTGATTTTGCTTTTTCTTGCCTGATGACACAAATGAGCCTTTCTAACAGAAGAAAGAATATTTAATCCTGATTGTTAACTGTGTGTCTGTCTCTGTCTACCTGTCTGTCCACCTGTGTGTGTGTGTGTGTGTGTGTGTGTGTGTGTAGGCGGTTACATTGCCTATAACCATGACAGATGGGAAGTGGCATCACGTGTGTGTGACATGGTCGACTCGCGATGGCGTCTGGGAGGCCTATCAGGACGGAGTGAAGAAAGGCTCCGGGCAAAACCTGTCGTCCTGGCACGCCATCAAACCGGGAGGGGCGTTCATCCTGGGCCAGGAGCAGGTGAGACGCACGGCAGGTTTCCAGACGGAGGTACAGTGTGTAAAAAAAACACTGCAGACGGACACAAACGTGGACGTTTTTAATGTCCTGATATTTCATAAATTTAGAACTAAATAGATGCTTCACACCACATGAGAGATCACATGACTCAACCTGGACCAGAAAGAGGTGAAAGTTAAAAAAGTATTCATTCTCCTTAAAAATTGTGCCCATTTTGGACGATTCTGTACTCCACACTTGGCATCTAATGCAAACTTTCAGTGCAAATCTGCACAAAGTGGTGCATCCTTCCTGTTGCAAGATATAGGTGTAGCTCAAGAAGGTCAGCCAGCATTTTACACATCTGACTTACATGCAACAGATCAAGTCGCCGTCACGGACCTGCAATCAGTGTTTTTTACTTCTCGAACAGGAATCTTGACTGTAAAGGCTCATGGTGCATGAAGTGAAATATTCATGACAGATAAGAGAAAACTCCTGCACTCTGTCCTTTCATCCTTTCAGCTACAATTTACTTTATTACAGTTACAAACTTTTGGTCCTGAGACTTTCCTGAGACGTTCTCTCCTCTCGATCATGATCCTTCAGTCTTCACCATATTGTTATTGCACAAATTTTGTAGGAAGCATTGATTTGAGAATTGTTGTGTTACTGTAAAGTGATTAATGTGTTTCCGGTGAGAAGAACTGGTTTCCATCTTGACTCTTCTCTGGTCCTCGCAGGACACGATGGGGGGCCGCTTCGACGTCACTCAGTCCTTCATGGGTGAGCTGTCTGATCTCCAGTTCTGGTCCAGAGTCCTGACGGCCAGTGAGATCCACAGCCAGGCGACCTGCAGCGGACACCTCGTCGGTGATGTCATGTCCTGGTCGGAGGAAGCGGTGGAGCTCCACGGAGGACTCGCCGAGGTCCCCTTTGACCCCTGTCACTGAGGACTGACACCGGACCCTCCACATCCAGAGCTGCAGCATCATCATCCTCATACTTTGGATTAAACAATCATGTCGGAAGAAGTTGGAAAATTTTATCTTGTCATGGGTAAAAGAAGGATTTATTTCACTGCGAGCTCTGATTTTTTTCATCATTTTGGTCTGGAGAGGCGAAACAGCACAAGCTGGGACAAGCTGGGAAACCAACAGAATAAGGACTTATTTTGCTTTTTCTATAAATTTTTCTATATATTCCGGTTCGATCTTTCTGCCTTCTCCGCCTACACCCTCACTTCTTCGCTCCAACACCGTCAGCAGGACGACTTTGAAAGCTCCGGAGCGAGCAGAGCTTCGTGTTTTACCTGCTGTGTGGTCATGACTGCGGCTGCTCTCACAGATCCACCACACATCATGATTTCATTGCATCAGAACGCGTCTGAAGGTTCAGCCATCAGCTCGCCTGCACCAGACTGGATTGTTTGTACCTTAGCAACACAATCACTGACGGAGGTGAAAAAGTGTCTGAAAGGAACAGACGGGATCATTTAAAGTTTAACCACACAGAGACCTGAACAGTTCTGATTCAAACCTGCTGATCCGACTGGTGTTTGAACATCTGCTCACTGTTTTGTGGAGTTAAAGGAAAAATGCTGCTGCAGGACTTTTTTAAATGCAGAGACGGATTTTGGCAGAGTGTTTTCTACTAGTATTTCAT
Organism: Acanthurus lineatus; assembly: GCA_029814665.1. Classification (NCBI taxonomy): domain Eukaryota; kingdom Metazoa; phylum Chordata; class Actinopteri; order Acanthuriformes; family Acanthuridae; genus Acanthurus; species Acanthurus lineatus. Next base: position 1,861,513 of record JAPZDV010000008.1, read on the forward strand.
ATTGAAAACTACAACAGGCTTTTTTGTAGAAAAGAAGCAAAAAAAAAGTGTAACCGAAGTGTTATGTGTTCATCATAACTGTAAAAAATTGCATTTTGTCAATGCAGATCTGAGCATAATGTTTTAAATTTGAATTATATTCTGTGTCTCTGTCTTTAAGCGGATCTGTTTCTCTGTTTCCAGCCGTTACATAAGAGCGCCGCGGCTCAATGTCAGACATGACACGTTAAGGCCTCGAGCCACCTGACCGCATCAGCGCGGCGTTAACCGTCCCTCAGCATGTCAGCCGCCGTAATGCTGACGTCTCCTCAGCAACCCGCGGCTTACAGCGGGATTTACCTGTGGACGGCTGATCTGATCCTGCCTATTTCCGACCAGCTCAAACCACATGGCAGAGTCAGACACACAAACACACACTCACACACACACACACACACACACATGTTTGCACATGCTCAGAGAAGGTAAACAGACGAGGAAAGAGACACTGTTGATCTCACTCTAACTTTTTTGTAGATGCACCTTCATGTTTTTATAACAAAAGAGGTTTTTGTACATGTAAATGACTTCTGATAGTCTGTTTTTAATTATTAAAAACATTTATTATGGCATTTCTCATATTGTAAATAATTTAACGAGTATATAGCACTTTCTGGACCCACTTTTAACCCTGTGTCTGTTTGTGAAGCACATCTTTTTTTTGTTTCTTTTTTGGAGAAAACTGTTCATCGTTCACTCACTTTGACCCCTTTCCCCTCTGAGTTAAACTCAGGTCACATCCTGGCTGAACTTTCATTCTTTGTTGACAGTAAAAAAAAAGAAAAAAAAGGGGGGTATCTGTTGTTGCCATGGTGACAGAGTCTCTCAGCATCAGGACCGCATCATCCCAACAGTGTCGCACTGCAGCTGTAAATATCAGCGAGTCGTTTCCTCCACTGTAATGCCAAGACGAGCAGCACTTTGAAACCACGCTCCTGTTTTCTCCTAACGATAGTGGGCCAAATGCACGTTGACTATCTTTCATATGTTTTTTTTCTTCTGTCTTTGTTGCGTAGGCGTCCGCACCCCCCCCTGCTACCAAACTGTGTAGTTTGTAAGCTAAACATAAAAATATGTTATAACTTTGTGCATAAAACCTTTGCTTATTCTCGCCTTTGGTGTACATTTCAACTAGTTTTTTTTTTTTTTGTTCTGTTCTGTTTATTTCTGCGTCTTTGGCTGTAAATATATATAAAGTGTTTTATTGTGTTCAGTCAACAGTCCCTCCCACACATGTAAGCCAAAACTATGAACTGAAATGTAAAACTTGAAAGAGAATATCTCAGGATTTTCAATAAAACTATTTAATATATTTTATGAATTCAAACCAACGTGAAAACTCGTTTCTTTTGCACTGAATATAAATGCACTTTGCATTGTGACTGACCTCAGACAGCAGCTCAGCAGAACCTGCAACCTCCTGCGTCATTATTCAAATATATGCATGTTACAAAAGCTGTAAAAGTCCAGTTCTGCTTTGCATGCGGCTGCAGACGAGCAGGTGTTCTCACCTGAGATATGCAGCTTTAAACAGGAACCAGAGGAACGTTCAGCCGTCCTGCTCTTTAGTTATAAAGGTTTTTAAGGACCAGACAGACAGAAAACACTGAGTCATTATGCGTTAGAGTAACAATTACTGCAACTACACCTTCATGTCGGAGCTGATGACAGCATGGGAGTGAACAACGGCTCAGCTCTGCTGGAGGAAGAAAACCAGGAAACATCTGCAGATAAAAGTATTTTCCTTTTCTCTTTTTTTCATGCAAAATGTTTCTCTCTGCAGCTTTTAAACTTCAGTTGGTTTTTCAGACAAAATCAGGGGAAGTTTTAATCATAAAGTGATGATTTAAGCAGCAAATAAAAGGCTTTTCCTGTCGCTCAGAGATCAAGTGCATCGAGTGGATTGTTAAAGTGGCTGTAATATTGGTCCTCCTTTTTTTTTTAAACAGTTTTATTTAAAAATCTATTATCTGCATGAACAGAGTCAAGTGGTTTTCAGAAGAACACTAGAGTGAGTTTTACTCATTATTAGAGCTGATCTTTCAGCTTTGAGTTTAAAAAGTTCAACAACAACAACAAACATAATATCAGATGGTTCATTATGTATTTTTTTTCTTATTTACAGCGACGTTTGGTCATGCAGATAGTTTCTGCTTTATTTGCTGAGGTTTTAAAATGTGCGACTTAGCTGTGTTAAAAGCAGAGATGTGGACTCAAGTCACATGACAAGTAAACTTTAATTTTAAGACTTTAAATTCAGAGCAAAATTTGAAATTGGACTTAAACTCCTCTGACTCACTTTTTAGAGTTTTTTCCTTCTGACATGAACGTTCTTGATTCCTTCCATCACACTTGGAGTTAAGGAAGTTTGTTTTTTATTTTAAAGTGCAAAAAGTGTTTAGAAGATGCAACAGTTTCCAACTTTATTTGACATTTAAAGTTGCATGAAGAACATTAAATTGAGGCTCTTTTGTTTTTTGCAATGACATTAGACTGGGCTTGGGCCTTGAATTCCAAACCTTGAGACTGGGTCCTTGCTCTGGTTAACTGCACCGAGTGACATTTAAAAAACTGAACATACAACTATGTTTTTTTTTTTTTTTTCCAGAAAAGATATCCCAGTTACTCGGGATAATCTGCAAACCTCGCTGCATCTCAGCAACAGTTTCAGCTCTTCAGCAAATGAAACAGAAACTATCAGCATGTCTGGATTGTTTAACAGGTAAGTTAAAATAAATACAACCTGCAACCTTTATGACTTTTTTTTACATTTAGAGTTTTGTTACTGCTGCTGGCCGATATTTTAGACCAGGCTTTTATCCCAGTAAACACAGGAAACGCCGTGTCGAACACCACCATGAGCCGTCAGCCTCGTTAGGATGGAGTTTGACATGTTTGTGTGAACTGACCCTTTATGTGGATCTGCTGTAATGAGTCCTCTCCTGCTGAAGTGACAGTTTCTGTGGAGTTAAAGTGCTGTTCTTGTTGTGTCTCAGGTTTGTTCAGTCAGTACAGACAGCTGGCTCATTACTTCTCTCTGCTCTGCTTCCTGCTCATCATCGTCACTCTGCTCCAGACTTTCTGCTGTGAGTATTTCACGACACTCCGACTTTTTAGTATCGACTCGTCAGTCAAAACAAGCTCGAGTTGTTGTTGTTCAAACAGTAATATGAAGACGAGGAAAAGCTGATTTTATGGCAGGTTAACTATCATGTTTTCATTGTCAGACGTTTTGTCTCTGTGAGACGTCTGACAGAAAGTCTGAAACATCTGGTTAACATCTGGTTAACATCTGGTTAACGCAGTGAAACCATCACAGTTTGATTAAGTTTAAGCACAAAAAACCTGATTAGGTCTCAGGAAAGTTAATGATTTGGATTAAAAGAAGCGGCTTTATGTGTTAAAATAAAAATAAGTTTATTTTGGTTTCACACACGACTCAGAGCTCAGTCTCTTGGTTGAAAGTCTTATGTTTGACCCATCCATCCATCCATCCATCCATCCATCCATCCATCCATCCATGCATCCATCCATCCATCCATCCATGCATCCATCCATCCATCCATCCGTCCATCCATCCATCCATCCTGCTTTCTATACAGACTGTTTCTCTTTGTAACACATCACCCTGCTGTTAGCGTCCATCACTGTACATCAGAATCAGGCCTCTGCATCTCACACACACACACACACACACACACACACACACCTGTGTGTACCGTGTATGACTCGTCCGGTGTGTGTAAACTGACTTTACATTAAAATACACACAGCTTCACCTGACACATGAATTTAGTAAATGAAAGTAAAAAAGAGACAGTCACAGGGAGTAAAAGAAAGAGTCTTTGCTGTCAGTTTGTCAGAAATGGAGACATCATTCTTTTCACATCTTATTTTAGACTGAACGTCTCTGTTTGAAGGTTCACAGAGAAGATTAACTCTTTATCCTCCGACTCCAAGGCCTCATCTCTCCGTTTTCTTTCCCTCTGACAGCCTGCTTTGTTTTTATTCCCAACACATCCTTTATTGTCCTGTATCCATGGAAACAGTTCATGGGACATTGTGTATGTAATTTTCCAGTTGTCTGTCTGGTGTGTGTGTGTGTGTGTGTGTGTGTGTGTGTGTCAGTGGTTCAGATCACCTTGGTGTTTCAGTCACAGTCGAGCCTGCAGGAAACCAAACTGAGGGATCTGACAGACAGGCTGCAGAAAGTCAACCAGTCTTACCTCCTGCTGTTCTCCCAGTATCCAGCTCTGAACCAGTACTGCCCAGTCAGCAACTCCACCACTGGCGGTGAGTGCAGGCCGCTCCTGGAGCTTAGAGCCGCTTTCAACCTGAAATATGGGGACATTTTTGGAAAGTTAAGCCATTTTGTTTGACAATCACTCCTCCAAAAGGCTGTTAAAGCTGGTTAGCAGTTGGGCAGGTGTAGTATTAAACGTGCTCAGGGTGAAACTACTTTAAATATGCAGATATCAGCCTGTCAGTCAGAGATATGATACGAGTTCCTTTCTGACCACAACAGAAACCTTCTTTTTCTGGCTTTTTTTAAATATTCTGCTCATGAAATTCGCTCTCAGCAAAACTCCACTGAGTAAATGAGGGATTTTTAAAGATGATGGTCAAAAGAGCGCGACATTTAAATGCAAATTTGCACAAAGATCCATGTTAGTTTGGTGTTTATCAGTTTTAACTTCCTTATTTTTGTACGTTCATAGATCCACATTAACACTTTTGACGGCAGATCACATCTGTTTCACTACACAAACTACTTTTTTTAGATTTAGTTTGAGCTCTAAGTAAGAAATAAAGAGACAGAAACTGGGAAGAATCCAGCAGATTAAACATAAATGAATTATTTGCAGAGACCGTTTGACCAGCAGACTGATTTGCATGGTGATTTGCAAAAGTACACAAAGCACAAACAGCTGAAGTGTGACCGCGTCAGCTGTGCACTTTGGATTCAGATAACAGGAATTTTCTCTGCTTGTCTGTCTGGAAACTGACACTGGAACTGTTCAGTGTGGTGGACATCAAGCGTTTAGTAACTTTAACTACAGGAAACATTTATTTTATATTCATATATCTAACTTTGATCCCTTAAATACAGTTTTATGTGAAATTGTGATGGAATTCGGTCTCTTGTGCGTACATCTGATGATGTTTTGCATGAGAACTTGGAGTTTGAAGCAGATTAAATCAAATCCTGAGGAGATTTTTTTTTCTTCTGTCTCTTTTCTCTGTTACACAGAGAGAGTTTGCAGTCCTTGTCCGTCCGGCTGGACGCCGCAGGGAGAGAAATGTTTCCTGTTCAGTCAGGACAGGGCCGACTGGATTAGCAGCCAGTACCGCTGCATGACACTGGGGGGCACTGTGGCTACGGTCAGGACAGAGGAGGATCAGGTGAACACACACACACACACTTTAATCCTATCACTTTCTAGTTTTTTCACTCATTAAACACATTTGTTTTCATTATTAATCATGATGTTTTTAAATTCCGTCTCATCACAAACGACCTCGATGGAAACTGAAATCTCTGCCTTCGTCTCTTGGGTTTTACGCGTCCTACTTGGAATGTCATTAATAATTATATTCTGCGTCCATCCAGTTGTAAACATTTGAGATGCCTCCCATGAAATATCAGCTTTATGATCACACATTTAAAAGTGCACACACACACACACACACTCAGAGAGGGGAGTTAAGAATAGATTTAAGACGTCTATAAAACACGGGGACGTCTGCAGAAGCAGTCAGAGGTCATCCAGGGTTTTGTTTTTCACTGCTTTACTGTAACACAGTTTATGTCCTTGATGATGTCTCTAACTAAGATGTTAGTGTGTGTATGTGAGGGTGTATGGGGGGGGGGGGGGGGTGTCAAATGATATATGGAGGAGGGAGGCAGAAATCTTAAATTTTCCTGACAAAAAGTTGACATTTTTCCGACTTGTTTCTCA